>CM032233.1:8377500-8522500 GCA_019009955.1 Riptortus pedestris
TTTATTTGATGCCTCGAACGACTCTACGTAATAAAGTGAAAATCCAATAATGCTACTAGCGAGATTCATCTTTATTTGATTCAAGCATTCCTGCATCCTGTAGTGGGATAGGACAGTTTTCGGGCCCCAGTATTCGTTTGTCCCAGTTACTTAGAATAACACAAAGTTATATATTATTTATTTTCGTGTTGTCAACATAAACTTCTTGTAGAAAATTCTTGGTATTGGTATGGTTTTGTTTAAAGTTGTGTAGCGACGAGGAACTCGCGAATGAATAACCTTGACAATTAGTCTATTAAATTTCAAGTGTTCGCGAGTATCTTGTTGCATAGAGGAGTCCCTATAACTTAGCGAGGTTAAGAACATTCTCCTTTCGGCATTCGAATTGTGAGCAACGTTTTGGTTAGTGCTTGTTTACAAACTGGAAAATACCGGAGTATGAAGTGCGGCCATTGACTTTCCTTTTCGTCAATAACTTTCTCATACTTTATTTTATTGTTTTAATATATGTGATATAGTTAAACTGGCCTTGACTTCTTTACGACTCGCATAGCCTTCCACAGTTGTATAAACAATTGCAAGACGATAACTATGCCATTTCCGTATTACAAGAAACTGTAATAATTCATAAAGAATTCCTAACCCAACCATCATATGAAACTTTTAAAAAGTCCGTCACGCAGGGGCTGCGTTAACTAAGCAGATTTTCCAAAATCTAAATCTTCCTTATACACACTCGTGTACCACCGGAGTTTCATGCTCAATTTGAGTTACTGAGAATGAAAGTTATGTAAGGCGGGAAGGGGGGATGGGGAAACTTCAGTTTTGATCTACCAAAAAAAAAAAAAACGATAAAATATTTCCCTCACATATATTCCAAATAGGTCATAAAAAGAGCTCACACACACACACACACACACACACACACAAACACACACAACATACAAACTAGAATTTGATCTAAGGAGTATTTGATCTGTTGCGTGCTTTATCTCTGTTGCACTCCATTAGGAAATTATAGTCGATAAATAATTAGACTTTTGAAATAAGTCACGAATAACTATAAGGAATGACGTAATTAAGCTGTTGGAGCAATTTGTGCCTGAAAATGATTTGTGCCTTTCGACATTGCTGACAATGAAATATTGACATAGCTGATAATTGAATACGATAAATTATAGTGGGAGAAAAGTGGATATATCTTAAGCTGAAAATGTTTCATGAATTATGGGCCTACCACTTCTTCAGCCCTGCATTTGAATATTTGGGTTATTTTAAGTGATTTATTTGTTGGCTGTTACCTTCAGTCCTCATCCAACAATTATTCCTGTCAGCCCCTTCCTTTTATAACCCAAAATGATAACTATATGCCGGTGATTGCCCACGGAAACTCATTACATATGGATTCTACCCCGAATGATGTCCTATATGTACAACGAAACATGCATAGGAAAAGTTATAATTAAATGAAATTATTTATATATATACACAAAAACAAAACCAACTAACAAATTAAGCTGAATCCTTTCTTGTGGTCAGAAATTTTTGCTGGAGTTAAAACATTTATTTTAAAAAGAATTATCAATTTTAAAATGTAATACTTTTAAATTTGTGAGTATATGTTAATGTCTTTAAAATGTTGGAGTATTATGCGAATGTGTGGGCTACCTTCAGTAAGTAAGTCGTGTAAGTCATGAGAGATTTTTAGGTGGCCACGTCTTTTGCAGTCTGTTGTTTTATTGTAAGCGGAGCATTACACACCCATAGATAACAATGGGTTAGGAGAGAATGACCTATACATAGTCTCGTAAGGACTAGTTAGTCTTTCAATGTACATGCTTCATGTTCATCGCCTAAGCCTTACCTATAGTTTTAATTTGTCTTAGTTTGTTGTCTGCTAATAACCAGTCCTGTCGCCAATCTTGGAGTACGTTAGTTTTGTAAGTCGTCCGAAGTTATTTTTTAAAGTGAGTATTGGTGTTTTTCTTATTATTATCGCGAGTACATATTTAAATAATTCATAAATTGTGGGTTGTAACACACGGCATTAGATCTGAGGACGTTTATTTGTGTACCTTTTACGTACTAAGCTACTGACTTCCTTAGTCAAGTGAATATTTAGTTACTTATGTACCCAGAGTAGAGGAGCGGATAGAAATCCAACTTCGTAACCTGGTAATAGCACAGCTAAATAAAATTAACAGACTATTCCAGGATCGCGAACATAGATCCCCTAGTCACAAGTTTAACATGTTAGCTATGAAATTACACCTCCCTCCCCTGTGTTCAAACTTTAGATGTAAGGAATAAATATTTAGACATGATGGGTAACACGAAGGCAACTCTAATTCAGAAAATAAAATACAACTATACTATAACTCGTGAAACATTAATCTGTTATTAGCCTGGGAGCAAGGAGACACTTGCCTTGGAGGAGATACTTGGAGACAAATGTAAAATTTGTATGTACGGGCTGGAGTGGGGGTTATAGGGGAAGCATGAAATGAAAAATTGTGATATTTTCTTTCCTGTTTCTCGGCAAACATGCACATAACAAAAGTAGTTCCGATGTCTTGATGAAATTGAAACAAATATGTACTATAATAACAATTAAACGTTAATGGTAATGATATTATGACAAAAGATAATATGTGTTTAAATTCGACATGATTGTTTAAAGTACTACTTACGTTGCGGGGAGGGCTACGATTTCTTCCCCTCACCTAGCTTTTTGAATATAAATGAAATTATTTTTAGTGTGCCACTATTATTTTATTCCTTCAGGTAGATAAATTATTAAAAAAATATTTTTAATCAATAATTTAAGGAAAACAATGTTGATAACCCGCATGCGGGAGCGGAAGATGACGGGAGGCTAAAACAATTAATTGAGTTTACTTATTTTCTGTGAAATGCTGGCATTACTGGAAGTGATTTTCACTGAGATTTACTATTACGAATTTAATCTTATGTGCAAAACTATGCTTAAACTATATGTGCTCGGATCGGTTTTTGGCTAGAAATATGTTCATTATAGATGATATTTAATTGTAATAAATGATATCAATGATTATAGTTTGAATTAATGAAAAACAGCGAGTCAAAAAGTTGGGAGGGATAGATTAGGAACACATTTTCATTTATTATTCAAAACTAAAATTTCTATTCTATTAGTCCCCAACAGTTACCCTGTAGGATTGGCTATTTCGGACAAATAAATATGTCGTGGAGGGAAGTGCAATTGTACACATTGAAGTCTTCCTATAAAAATACCATCATTGTCAGACAGCAATGATTTCTCGGGCATCGCCGGTATAATTGGCTATTGGGGTCTTTCGGAAAATAGGTTTCTTGCCCAAAATAGTTTGGCGAATCCCTGATCTAGGGTACCCCTATACCTCTCTTGTCTACGTCATTTCTGCAGGGTTAGCATTGGCAAGTGGAGAAATAACTTTATCACGGGAATATTGGGAAATTCTATATCTGAGGGAAATTTAACAAAACTATATTTTAAGTATTGTATATAATTAAAACTTAAAGCACAAAACGGAGTAAACAAAACGCTGAGATAGCTAAGAAATGGAGCAATTCATTTGTGAAACAGGGCTTAGAAGTTTGCCTTCTGCCTTCTGGAGCTCCTTAACTGCTAGGTGGATTTAAGAAAATGGGAATGACTAAATACTGGACTTTTTCTCATTTCTATTCCAGCCTTCCTAATGCTTCTTAAATATATCCCTTCCCTCCCTCTCTCTCTCGCTCACTTAACTATTCTCTCTTACAATGTCTGACAATTCTAAATTAAACCAAGCATTTAAGTATCTGTATGCGATTACAAGTAATGCGATTTACTAGACTTGATGGATTCAAATCCAAAAACGTTTTATCTTTATAATATAAAATTAGCATCAGAACTAAGTAATCTCTATTTCTTCAATAGTTTTAGCAGATTTCCCTTAAGTGAAACCAGCTATTGAGATCATACCCATGACGCCATTTTGCGAAACTCGCAATATGAGTACAATTTCCATAGCCGATTCAAAGAGATATTTGGAATTGTCATTTTAACACATTTTCCTTGAGCTATTGAGGTCGTACTCATGACGCGATTTTCGAAAAATTTCGTCAAATGTGTAACGATCCAACCCAGGAGATGGCGAAAATGAGGTCCGTTCTCATAATAACAGAGATATTTCGAATTATCGAAACGCCCTCTCCACCCCCACTATTCCAGATCACTTCTTTACTCACTTAATATTCTCGGCGGTGTTAAGTGTTACCATTATGATGATTTATCTATTTTAAAACTTCAGGTGGGAAATCTTCTTATTTAATGCGGCCCCTGAAGAACATTGAAAATTTCAAATAGCGGCACATATATGGTGGCTAAATATTGAAATTCTTATGAAGGTTTAAATGAGCCAGATTTAATTCCTCTAAGTTTCCTGCCAAGAGTTATAGCATAAATTATTCTAATCATTAATTACGAGTTTTCTTATTTCACAGATAGCGTCTTGGAGTGGTTCGTCCAATGAATCTATTTGTTCAAGTTCAGTTGACTGTTTAGCAGCTCTGTCTACTATATTAGTTTAAGTAATGCCCACATGACCGGGTGACCCATAAATATTAATGTGTTTTTTTAGCAGATTTCCCTCATTGGGAATCAGCTATTGAGGTGGTACGCACAACGCGATTTTAGAAAGAATTCTTCAAATGCCCATGGATGCTATCCAGGAGAGGACTAAAATGAGGTCCGTTAAAAAAAGGATGTATATATATATATATATATATATATATATATATATATATATATATATATATATATATATATGATCACGCTCTAGCGATCGAAGTTTTTTTTATCGTTCCCAAACTCAATATGTAATCGTTTTATGAGAAAAGAAAGATCAAGTTCGTTAATGGCTGAAATCGGACCAGTGGGAGGGGGAGTTTAGTGGGAAGAATTTTTGAAAATTCGAAATATCTCCATTACAAGTCTGATCGTTCCAATGAGAAATTATTTAAATTAACTGAAAGATTTCTCATTACCGTTTGTATTACTCACGGTGGTGTTAAGCGTTACCAGTATGCAGATTTATCTATTGTAAACATTTACGTGGGAAATCTCAAATTTTAGTAGTCCAAGAACTAAAGAAGGGGGGGGGCGGATGAACAGAACGTATTTGCATAAATCTCACAAAGTAACGAAGGTAAGGTAAGGTTAGAAGAAGCTTCCACCAGAGCCGAACAGTTACGGAAACGGCCGAACAATACCCGACCACAAGTCCCACAGACTTCATAAAAATGCAAATATCTCGGTTAATATTCAAGATAGAGAATAAATGTATATAACAATATTTATAGTAAATTTAATTTTCAATAAGATTGTTCCTATACAATTGTTCAATCCGATGCATAATAACGGAGATATTTCGATTTTTCGAAAATCCCCCCCTAAACCCCCCCCCCTCCCTCTGGTCCGATTTCATCCATTATCGAACTTAATCTGTCTTTTTACATAAAACGGTTAAATGTCGAGTTTCGTAACGATCAAACAAACATTGCGACCGCTAGAGCGATGACAGACAAATATATATATATATAATTTTGAACGGACCTCATTTTCGTCATCTCCTGGGTAGGATAGATGGACATTTGAAGAAATGTTTCGAAAACGCGTCATGAGTACAACCTCAATAGCTGATTTCCCTTAAGCGAAATCTGCTAAAATATCTCCAATAAGGTTAACTATTACTCTAAATCCTACATGTGATTGAAGATAAATAGAAGGGGGCGGGAATTAAAAAGCCTTTCGATTTTAAGGAGCCTTTGATAAATGTTGATGATGAAATGAGAGTTTTATCAAAATGAGATCAGTGGTTCGGCTTCCAGCTGAGAAAGTAAGCTATAACTGATCCCACCCAACGCCCAGTAGATAAAAACACTCCCTATATTATTTCCAGTCTTGAATTAACGATTAGAACTACACATGAACAAAGAAATATACGCCAATAATGATGTCATAAGAATGTATATGTGGCCGTTTAATTAGATATAAACATTTTTTATCTCTAATGGGAAATCTGCTACTGAGGTCGTACTAAAGACGTGATTTTCGAAGAAGGGTCTCCAATTTCCATCGATCCTAGCCAGGAGATGAGGTAAATGAGGTCCGTTCAATATAATATATAACCATTTATCTATCTATCTGTACACACACACACACACACACACACACACACACACACACATATATATATATATATATGTATATATGTCTGTTAACACTCTAGGGGATACAATTTTTGTCTGCTCGTTACCAAAATCGATATGAATTCGTAAAAGGTAAAGTTAAATATCTCCATTACTATAAGTCGGATACCTAAAAAGATTTAAAAGGGTTAACTTTTATTATATTCTTTGCACAAAGCTCGGATATGAGAAAGAATCGGACATAGAAGAAATATTTTCCATAATTTATAAGTACAAAAAAAGGTAAGCACATGAAGGAATAAATATATCATCTTAATAATGCCAACCACCATCGCTATGAGGTACAAAACTAAATAAATAAAGTATTAAAAAAAAAATAATATAAATGTACTATTATATATGAATAACATAATTTTTTTATTAAAACCATTTTAAATTGTTGTCTTTATTACTAGTCTAATGTTTATTTATCTAATGTTTATGTTTGTTTATGTCTTAAGTTTATTAAGTAACTTTATTACTAGTATTTAATGATTATTTGTTGTATTTAATTTTTTATTTTTTGTTTCTGTTTTTGTTATTTTTCTATAATTTGGTTTTCATTTTACATTCTGAAACTTTGAGCCAAATCGCCAAGATGCGGGTGCTCCTGTATAAATAAATAAAATATAAGTTGGATTGAAAAACTGTACATAACCGTTCTTATTGCAAATTTAAGTTAAACTTTATATATATATATATATTTTCTTTCTGTGTCTGAGTATAATAACCGAGGTATTTGAATTTTTAGCCTTGAATAAACCCCCCTTCTAAGTCATCACAAGTTATGAATAAGCCTACATATCATGAACTGTCTTATTTTAAGATGAAATACCAAGTATTGTGTTAAAAAAATCGTTTCTAGATGAGATAGATGCAAATACATTGTGATGAGCCCCCCCCCCGTATTTTGTCCTTGTATTATTGAAATTAGAGCGATTTAAATAAAAATTATTCGGGTTCATTATAAATTGCAGCACTAGATACAGTAATTAGTTTTCAATAAAAATAATATTGTTGCGTTTATTACAAAATCAGTAATAAACGTTGTTTATTTGAGTTCTTTTGTATTGCACAATTAAACACACAAGCTTTGGAGTTTTTATCACTGCACAATTTATTTAACAATTCACTACACACTTGATTAATTGTTCTTAACAACTACTCACAGTATGCACTGATAGCTTCACTGTTCTTGTAATTGTACAGTCCAATAACTCACTCACGATCACTGAAGTTCACAAAAACACAGCACTGCACTGATCTTCTTTACGGCAACGGTACTTCTCTGTCCCTTTACTTTTTCACGGCACTACACTGTTCTTTACATAAAAACGGCACAACACTGTTCTTCACATAAAACACTTTACCGCACTGCAACTAATACACACTGTCCACTAAAGCTGCACTGAACGCAATGTTGATCACTTGAAGAGAGCTGAGAACAAACTAACTCCTTGGGCTCAGGCTGGCCGTGCGGGTTAAGGCGTTGGTCTTAATGTCGCCTGGTAGACCTAGAGTGGTGGGTTCGATTCCCGCCCTGGGCAATGGAAATTTATTTAATGAAGGACTCATTAGAGAAACTCCTTGGACCCACCCTGGCTAGAAAAGGGTGGTAACCTGTCCCAAATAGCCAAGTAGCATAAAGTGGACGTAAATAATAATAAACAAAAACTAACTCCCGGGGCGGGCTGGGCCCCTTTTATAGCTCGTCTGCTTACATCAAAGGAGACGTGTCCAGATCCCGGAGGGGTATTGCCGAGAACGATCTAGACCATCCTTCGGCACCTTTCATCTACATCGTACTTCTTAAATATGTGATTAACACTGTTTAACTTTTCATGTACGTAGTCTTCAATATATTATATTTCAGTAATTGTTTTTCTTTCCTGTCAACAATATTTCTAGCTTTCATCTATGAGAAGTTGGCGAACCTGTTTTTTTACAATAAAGACGCTTTCTGTTGTGGAAGTTATTAAAATATAAATTTACTGAATGATTTCTTATTGTCATTTGTATTTGTTCACTTAAAATAAACGGTGGTGTTAAGTGGGACGTAGTATTTAGATTTATTTAATGTAAAACTTCACTTGGGAAATCTGATTGTGTTGTGTTACCAGTATGTAGATTTATCTATTGTTAAACATCACGAGGGAAATCCCCTCCGTGACGAACTTTTTTTCTATATATATATATATATATATATATATATATATATATATATATATATATATATATATATATTGGCTCATTGAAATTTTATTCGCAGATTTCCCCTGCGTTAACTAAGCTGATTTCCCACGGGCGTCACCTGTTTGCATTTATCTCAAAAAATAAAAGTTCAATGAGAACCATATTTGCTATTTAAGCTTCAAATAAACTGCTTCATAACATAATAGAATATTGTTAATATGAGATGAGTAGGACTGGGCCTTTAATGAAGACCGAAAACTAAAAAATGCAAATATCTCAGTTAATAATCAAGATAGTGAAGAAATGTACATAACAACATTTATAGAACATTACATTTGCGATACGATTAGTTCTATACAACTTTTCGATCCGATGCATATTAACGGAGATATTAAGAATTTTAGATATCCTCCCCTTAAGGGAAATCTCCTAAAAATATGATCTTTAGCAATGACTAAAACGGTTAAATAATTAAAAAATCTAAATTGATCATCGCACAAGGAATTAGCAGGTATTTAACATAATAAAGATCCCTTGAAAGGAATATTTGTCATTTAAGCTTAGACCCGTATAGTAGGTAGGATCGACAGAGATATGAAGAAATTTTTCGAAAGTTACGTCCTGAATAGCTGATTTCCCTCAATTTGTTGATCAATATTAAATAACATAACAAACGTATTTATAATAAAACATACTTCCTTTTACGACTTAGCACTAAATAATACAAATAATAAACGCACATTTTGTACTAAGCTTGAATAAATGTAATTATAAAAGACTTTAAACATTTAACAATGTATATACTAAGTATTCAATAAATAATTAAATGGTTCAAAAGTAATCCTAAACTAGTATTGCTTGTGACCATAAAAAATTATGTACACATTACACATTGTTTAGTATATTATGGAAATCATAAACACGTAGTGTGATATGCATGTTTCCTTTTTGTCTACTCCTTTTCTCAAAAAAAAAATACAGAAGTGGTCTTTAGTTTGGCAAGAATAACCTATATATCAAGATTGGTAATGATTAAACAATAATTTCCAACTAGAGTGGTTACAGACATATATATATATATATATATATATATATATATATATATATATATAAAATTGTAACCTCTGTCTGTACATTGATTTTTTTCGCGAAATTTCACGATAAGTTTTCGTTTCACATGTCATAGACACCATAACTGCATTTTGTTTCTTTCGTGTATGTTTGTTTGTTTGTTACCTTTTCACGCATAAACGGCTGAACCCAATTTTATGAAACTTGGTATATATATTACAACTAATCCAACTTAGACTTTAGGTTATATTAAAATTCTCTGAGATGAACAGGAGTGGGGGTTGTAAGGAAGGCCTGAAATTAAAAATAGCTATATTTCGTTTCCTATTGGTTTTTCGGCAAGTTTGAACTTAACAAAAGTTGTTTATTTTGTTATTTAGAGTAACTTTTGTTATATACACTTTTTTCGTATAACGTATTATAAACGAGATATACGCTAAAACCTATAGCGGAAGTGAGCAATTTTATTTGGCACAAACGACTCAACCGAACTAAATAAAACTCGGTATGTATATTAGCACTAACACCTTCATTATTATAAGCCATACCAACATTTCTAGAAACGGGCGGGAGTGGGGGTTGTAAGGGATGCCTGAATTTAAAAATAGCGGTATTTCGTTTTCTATTCGTTTTTCGGCAAATATGAACATAACCAAAGTTGTTTATTTTGGTATTTAGAGTAACTTTGGTCATATTCATTTTTGTCTTTTAACAAAGTATAAACGAGATATACACTATAAACTAAAGCGGGAGTCAACGATTTCATTGAGCGCTAACGAGCAAACCGAACTTACAAAAGCTATATTAAAATTTTTAGGTTAGAACGGGAGTGGGGGTTATAAGGGAGGCCTGAAATAAAAATTCGCGATATTTCATTGTCTATTTGTCTACGGGATATATGACAATTTGGAGGACAGTGAAGACTTACATAAAAAATTAATTTTATTATTAACAAATGCCAACAACGGGAATTAACCCTAAACACTGGGACGGGTAAATGTCAAAATATTGTGCAAATTAAAGCCTTGCCAAAAAAATACCAACACCATTCAGCCCCAAATCAATTCCCGGGCGAAGCCGGGTATCTGAGCTAGTATATATATATATATATATATATATATATATATATATATATTGTTTAGTATTTAGATTTACATATCGTTCAACTTCACGAGGGAAATCTGTTCAGAGTAGGCAGCCCCTGAGTGACGGACTTTTTTGTGATCTCATGGATAGGATGGATGGACTTCTGAGTAAATTTATATGAGTACGACCTAAATAGCTTAATTCGCTTAGGGGAAATCTGCTAAATTCTCAAATCATTATTTATAATAAAATTCAGATCTAAATGTTGATAAACGCTGAATTTTTAATATTTAGCTCCCCCTCTGTGTTGGTGTAAATATGAACATTGAGTTTGAAATTAGCTAGTTAAAATATACGACATTCCTCTCCTTGGGGATCGGAACAGTGGCGGTAATTACAAATGGTAAAATATGTCAAGGGCTCCGAGTAAGAAGGAGAATGGCTCTAGTAGAAGGTCTCCTGCACTTTAAGGCCCTCTTAATTCAGAGCTACTCCCCTGATTGCATAGTCAAATTAAATGGGAGTAATTGGAGGTATGAAGGGGAAGGATGATAAAAGGCAGAGGGAGTTAATGATCTGGGGGTGTTAATCACGTCTAGCCACCCCTATGCACTCTTATCCACATTTATACTCCTCTCTCTCTTATTCAAATTAATTTAATTGAGGTGCACCGACTTAGCAAATGGCTTAGAGCAGCTCCTATAACTAACTGTATAAGTGTAAAGCATCCTCATACTTCCTTAGGTAGCCGGGAAAAGGATGGCTACAGCTATTTTTAATTAGTAAAACTCCACTTCGTGCTTTATTAGATAGATTACTATAGAATGCTGTACACCACAGAGATAAGAATGTAGGTTAGATATATGATATTGCATAATGAACGCTCAGCTTCCTACAAATATAGGGTTATGCAAATGAGGGAAATTTGTATTATTTTAGTTAATTTTATGAACACTCTCTACCTCCTATATCTGCTCGGCTATCTCTTATCTAGTTGTTACAAAAGTCCATCACGCAGGGGCTGCGTGAACTAAACAGATTTCCCTCCAGAAGTTTAATAATAGATCAACCATACTGATAACACAATACCACCGTGAATGTTAAGTGAATAAAGACAAACGGAAATAAAAAATCTTTCCCCTCCTGACGGGAAGCGTTTGAAATGTAAACAAACAGGTCTGTCAGCTTCACACAGGAAAGAAAAACAATTACTTAAATATATCAGAATATAGCATATTAATTTTATTGAAAACTATTTACTATTTTAGTACTGTCATTTTCAATGAGTCAGAATAATTTTTATCTCAATAAAATGTTTAGTAGTCCTAGAACTTATGATAGGGGGGGGGGCTCACCGGAAACCATATAAAGGTCTCCTGAAAGCAATATTGTATGGTATTTAAGATTCGAATAATGTGGTTTATTATTGTTCATTTATTTAGTGGGGGTTTACTGAAGGCTGGCAACTGAAAAATGCAAATATCTCGGTTAATATTCAAGATTGAGAATAAATGTATAAAACAATATTTATCGTACATTTAATTGGATAGAGGATTATTCAACAACAGTGAGTCACAGAAAGTGGAGAGGAATAGATTAGGAACACAAATCCTTTTATTCTTCATTACTAAAATTCTATTAGTCCCAAAAGTTACCCTTTAGGATTAGCTAATTCTGAAAAACAATGTCGTAGAGAAAAGTGTAATTGTACACATTGAAGTCTTGCTATAAAAATACCATCATTAGTGGGTCGACAAAGATTTCCGGGCATCGCCGGGTACCTTAGCTAGTATATATATATATATATATATATATATTCAAGCTTTCAACTACCCATTGAGGATATATTAAGTTTCTGCTCTTCGTGTTCTTCATGTTTATATTTCAAAATAAAATGTTATTTAAGCCGAATTATCAAAAAAAAAAAACTAAGAGCTAGCTTACTAAGTAACTAACTAGAAGCCAACTTTTCCGGAAGTGTCTTGAAGTGCAGAGCTTGAAGTGCATTCTGAATATTACAGCGAAACCTTGGCATAACTTACCTTTTAAGAAAACCACTTTTGCAATATTGGACGAGATTCAGGGGAGACCTCAATTTTAGCAGATTTCCCTTGCTTGAAAATGACGCCCATTTATATATATATATATATATATGTTCTAGTGGACGCAGTTTTTGTCGTTTCGTTACCAAACCCGATAAAAATGCGTTTCATGGGCTAAAATGGGACTGTGGGGAGGGTCATTTTTAGCAGATTTCCCTATTGAGGTCATACCCACGACGAGATTTTCGAAATTTTTCTTCAAATGTCCATCGATCCTACCCAAATCCATATATATATATACACACACACACACACACACATATATATATATATATATATATATATATATATATTTGTCTGTAAATGCTCTAGCGGTCACAATTTTTGTTTGATCGTTACCAAACTCGATATTTAAATGTTTAATGCAAAAAGGCAGATCAAGTTCGTTAATAGCTGAAATCGGACCAGTGGGAGGGGGATCTCCGTTACCATACGTCGGATTAAAAAAAATAACCAAAATAACGTCGGTGTAAAACCAACCATATTGTAAATTAAATTTACTATAAATATTGTTCTATACATTTATTCTCATCTTGAATACTAACCGAGATATTTGCTTTTTTATTAATTGTGGGCCGATAACGGATGACTGAGTTTCCCGCCGGAAGCTAGTTCGGCCTTTACGATAACTGTTCGGCTCTCGTATGGAGATTTCTCTACTGTAAAATTTCACGTGGGAAATCTGTTTAGTTTACGCAGCCCCTGCGTGACGGACTTTTGCAATATTGGGCGAGATGCAGGGGAGACCTCAATTTTAGCTGATTTCCCTTGTTTGAAAATGAGGTCCATTTATATATATATATACACGCACTCTCCTGTTACCGTTCAAGTGGACGCAATTTTTGTCGTCTCGTTACCAAGCTCGATACAAATGCGTTTCATGGCCTAAAATGGGATTGTGGGAAGAGGAATGTTTTCTATGTAAAATACCCAATGAGTAGAACACGCTTCATACTTAAGTTACGAAAAAATGTATACAACAACAATTGTAGATCATCAAAAGTTTAACAAAATTTGCTCAATAACATTTTTCGTTCCCACACATAATAGCAGAAATATATTGAATTTTCGAATTCCCCCTCCCTCTGTACCCCCACTATTCCAAATTCAATTTCTGCAAATACCAAATATGATCATTAGTGTTGACTGAAATGGTTAAATGCCCATGTATGCTATAGATTAAATTAACATTTTCGAATAAAGAACGTGAAATCTTAGTTATAGACGTCCTCACACAACGAATGTGCATGTCTGCAGTAATAATGCCAATCGCCATCGCTGTGGGCACAAAACTAAATAAATAAAATAAAACAAAATAATATAAATGTACTAGTATATAGGAATAAGATAATTTTTTTATTATAACCATTTTAAATTGATGTCTTTATTACTAGTCTAATGTTTATTTATTGTCTTTATTACTAGTATTTAATGATTATTTGTTGTATTTAATTTTTTATTTGTTGTTTCAGTTTTTGTTATTTTTCTATAATTTTGTTTTCATTTTACATTGTGAAACTTTGAGCCAAATCGCCAAGATGCGGGTGCTCCTGTATAAATAAAAAAAAAATAGTATTAGAAAAAAGTGGTTCATGATATAACAGTGTATTTCTATTCTGACATTCATTCAAATTTTAGTAGAACAAGAAAGAAGGGTGGGGGGGAGGATCATCAGCATGTTTTTACATATATCTCATCTAGAAAACATTTGTTGGACATAATATTTGTTATTCGCCTTGAAATAAGACAGTTGGTGATATGATGGCTTGCGAGAGATGACAAAAACGGGGACTTAAGGCTGAAAACTAAAAAAATGCAAATATCTCGGTTCATATTCATGATAGAGAAAATATGTATATAAAAACAATAATAGGTAATTTAATTTTTATTGTCTTCAAGAGACCTTTATTATACGAGATACAAGCAAATATGTTCTGGAGACAGCGTCTCTCCGTCTTGTACTACTCATATTTGATAAAGGGAGATAATAATTATTCTGATTCATTATAAAAGACAGTACTAGATATAGTAAATAGTTTTCAATATAATTAATATGTTATATTCTGATATATTTCAGTAATGTTTGTCTATCCAGTGAGAGGTTGGCATACCTACTTACATTTCAGACGCTTCCCGTCGGGAGGTGACTAAAATCGACTGAAAAATTTCTTATTACCGTTTGTATTTATTCACTTAATATTCAAGGTAGTTTTGTGTTACCAGTATGTAGATTTATATATCGTTTAACTTCACGAGTGAAATCTGCTTATTTTACGCAGCCCCTGCGTGACGGACTTAGTATTTATTAATGTCTTCCGTTGTTTGAATTAAAGTTTACACGAGTATGTGGTCAAAAGTTTGTAAGTCCCATTATCATCATGTACTTTCGTATACGTTCGTCAATAGCATTGTTTTAGCTGATTTCCCTTAAGGGAAATCGGCATTTGAGGTCGTACTCATGACACAATTTACGAATTTTTTATATATATATAATGTCTGTTACCGCTCTAGCAGTCACATTTTTGTTTAATCGTGACTCGGTATTTAATCGTTTTATGGAAAAAGAAAGATCAAGTTCCTTAACAGCTGAAATCCAACCAGTGGGAGGGTGGGGTCTGGAGGGGGGAATTTTCGAAATTCGAAATATTTCCGTTACTATATGTTGGATCGAAAAATTGTATTGAACCAACCTTATTGAAAATTAAATTTACTATAAATATTGTTATATACATTTATTTCTTATCTTGAATATTAACGGAGATATTTGCATTTTTATTAAGTGTAACGGACGAGCTATGGTCACTTCTATTCGTTCCCGCCAAAATCTGGTTTGGGCGTTTCCGTATCTATTCGGCACTCGTATGGAGATTCTCTATTGTATAACTTCACGTGGGAAATCTGCTTAGATTACGCAGCCCCTGCGTGACGGACGTTTTTAGACAAAACGTAGAGAAAGAACTGTGTTAAGAAGGTTTATAATATTAAACAAAAGAGAGGGGACATTCGGTCAATAGGATAGAAGTGGCTGGTTGGTTGGTTGCAAGTAGTTAGATTCTTCTCAATGCCTTAAGATAAATTTCAATTATGAGCCTCAAGGATTAAAATTAAATTACAAAACTTTCATAAACTTTGTTTTCTAATATATAATATAAATAGTTAAAGAGATTTTGGAAATTCAGAAATTGTTTCAAAACCAATTAAACGTTTTTAAGAAATTTAACTTAGATTTTACAATATGTGGAACATTATAGTAAATCTACAGCAAATAAACATTTTAGAACACTTTGATAACCGACGGACAATGGGAAATCAACTATTGAGGTCGTACTTATGACGCAATTTTGGAAATATTTCCAAGAATTTCCATCGATCCTACCTAGGAGATGACGATAATGAGTTCCATTCGAAATTATAAAAATATATATATATATATATATATATATATATATATATATATATATATATATATATATATATAGATATATAGATATATATATATTGTATATCTACGTCCATCAGAATTGTGAATTTCAACTTATACCACAATAAAGTTTGACTTAACCTTGCTCCCTTAGCAACATCCACAACAGAAAAGCCCGTCACGCAGGGGCTGCGTAAACTAAGCAGATTTCCCACGTGAGTTTTTACAATAGAGAAATTTCACGAGAGCCGAGCAGTTAAGGAAACGGCCGAACTAGCTTTTGGCGGGAAAGCCACTCGTCAGTTAGCCGCCCAGATTTAATAAAAATGCAAATATCTCGGTTAATATTCAAGATAGAGTTTAAATGTATATAATAATATTTATAGTAAATTTAATTTGCAATAAGATTGATTCTGGACAATCTTTCGATCCGACGTTCAGTAACGGAGATATTTCGAATCTTCGAAAATCCTCCCCTCTAAACCCCCCCTCCCACTTGTCCGATTTCAGCCGTTAACGAACTTGGTCTTTCTTTTTACATAAAACGACCATATATATATATATATATATATATACAGTTTTGAACGGACCTCATTTTCGTCATCTACTAGGTAGGATCGATGGACATTTGAAGAAAAATGTACATGAGTACAACCTCAATAGCTGATTTCCCTTAAGAGAAATCTACTGAAAGATATTTATACAAGACTCAAAATGGATATAATTACCTTAAATAAGGCAGATAAGGAGGCTGACTTTGATAGGTGCCCAGCTTAAGGGGCCAGCTTAAGGGGGCAGTTTGTTTGTTTTATTTATATACTAGCTAAGATACCCGGCTTCGCCCGGGAAATCATTTGAGGCTGAACGATGATGGTATTTTTTGGGGGCTTTACTATGTACAATATTTTTACATTTTCCCGTCCCAATGCTTAGGATTTACGCCCTAGTACCCTGCGTGCTGGGGATATGCTAATAATAAAAGTGTTTGTTATGTACTCAATTCTAAGCTATACACAATATTTTTATATTACCCGTTTCCTGTGCGTGTATCTTTTTTTTGTATATAACATAATCATAGATTATCCTATTAACCACGTTATTCATAATTATAGAAAGAATTCTGCATTCTATAAATTCCGTACCATCTATGAATAAACGTATATTTCCTCATAAGTGGTCCAAAGCATAACAATGGCTGCTGTTTTATAAACGTAATAACCACTATTAAAAATACTCTTTTGAATGTTTGGAAAGTAAACTGTATAATCTTAATGGTCCATAGCATGTTCCGTAAAATATAACATATATTAAAGGAGCAGAGTTAATAAATTCCAGAAATAACTGGGTGTACCTCTCCAGCCATCATTCTTTTAAATTATATATTTATAAGACTTAAAAAAATTCACATTTCTGAGAACTCTACATTACTAAAAGTATAAGCATCAAATCCCATGTCAATGGGAGGTCGGGAGGGGTGGGCAGAAGTGATTATAACATATTTTTGCATTTTTCCTGTTATACTAAAATAGGTTTTCCTCACTTCAAATTCTTCCAGTATTAAAATCCAAGAGTTTTTCACATACACTCAGAATATTGAAGTAATCTCAATCATCAGGAAAAGCTAATTGCTTAAACAACTCAGTAAAATATAAGGTTAGCAGTGAGAGGACAGTAAGGAAGTCTACCACCTCTCCTCCCTAAACTCACTGTTGCCAACAAACATCCCACTTTTTTAAGATATCAGTTCCGTTAATATTAAATTATGTTAATAATTCTTATTACATTTTCTTAACTATACACAAGTGTTTGATGAATTAATTTTCCAATTTTAATTAAATAAAGTATTAAATGAAATTAAGGAGAAACTGACATTTCTGATTAATTAAAGTTAGGGAAAGATGGGGGGTGGGGGGCATGACAGTATTCTTTGGTTTTCATTCAACATGTTAATGGCTGTTAAGTTTAATCAAAGTGTATGAATCCATCGAGGTACTAAGTTGAATAAATTCATACATGGATACGCATTGATGACTATAACAAAACGTCTATGCAAAATGATCGCTTTATAAATTGCTATGCGATAAAGATGTATATAACAAAAGTTACTCTAAATATCAAATTAAACATCTTTTGTCATGTGCATGGTCGCCAAAAAAAAACAATAGGAAACGAAATATGACGATTTTTCATTTCATGCCTCCCTAACAACCCCCAATCCTGTACTTTCCTATAAATGTTAATATAGCTTATAGTCAAGGAGGAGGTAATATTAACCAAAATATGGAGTTTCGTTGAGGGGGAGATATATCTATATACATAAAATATTGTAACGTCTGTCTGTACATAGATTATTTTCTCGAAATTTCACGATCATTTTTCGTCTCACATGCCTTAGACACGATATCTGCTATTTGTTTCTTTGGTGTATGTCTGTTTGTTTGTTGCCTTTTCACGCTCAAACTACTGGACCGAAGTATATGAAATTTGGTATGTATATTACTATTAACACAACGTAGACTATAGGATACTAATATTCTCAGAGAGGAACAGGAGTGGTGGTTAAAAGGGATGTCTGAAATAAAAAAGTCCGTCACCCAGGGGCTGCGTAAACTAAGCAGATTTCCCACGCGAAGGTTTACAATAGATAAATATACATATAGGTAACACAACCGTGAATACCCAGTAAACGTACAATACAAGGCTGAGTTGTAAACAAACAGGCAAGCCAACCTCGTAGCGCTGCATAGATAGACAGGAAAGACAAACAATTAATGAAATATATCTGAATATAACATATTAATTTTATTGAAAACAATTTACTAAAGCTAGTGCTGTAATTTGCAATGAATCAGAATAAGTTTTATCTCAATCACTCAAATTTTAGTAATCCAAAAACAAAAGAAGCGGGGGGGGGGTCAACAGAATGTATTTGCATATATCTCACAAAGTAAAAGTTCAATGAAAACAATATTTGGTATTTAGGCTTCAATTAATATTTTTTATTATATAACGGAGCATTGTTTATGTAACACTAGTAGAAGTGGGGGTTTACAAAATGATGAAAACTGAAAAATGTAAATATCTCGGTTAATATTCAAGATAAAGTATAAATGTTTCTGACAATATTTATAGTGCATTTAATTTTCAATAAGATTGATTTTATTCACTTTTTCGATCCAACTTACAGTAACGGAGATATTTCGAATTTTCAAAATTATCCCCCTCTAAACCCCCCTCCCCCTAGTCCAATTTCAGCCGTTAACGAACTTAATCTTTCTTTTAGCAGATTTTCCGTAAGGAAAATCAGCTATTGAGGTCGTGCTCATGACGCGATTTTCGAAAATGTCCATCGATCCTACCTAGGAGATGACGATAATGAGGTCCGTTCAAAATTATATATATTTGTCTGTTAACGCAATAGCGGTCGCAATTTGTGTTTGATCGTTACCAAACTCGATATTTAACCGTTTTATGTAAAAAGAAAGATCAAGTTCGTTAATGGCTAAAATCGGACCAGTGGGAGGGGGTGGTTTAGAGGAGGGATTTTTGAAAATTTGAAATATCTCCGTTATTATGCATTGGAATAATTGTATAGAAACAATTGCAAATTAAATTTACAATAATATTGTTATATACATTTATTCCCTATCTTGAATATTATCCGAGATATTTGCATTTTTATTAAGTGTTTGGGACATGTGATCAGGTATTCGAATTAGTTCGGCCGTTTCCGTAATTTTTCGGCTCTAGTGGAAGCTTCGTCTAACCTTTCTGGTCGTTTCAGCTTGTACTTTGTGAAATTTATGCAAATACGTTCTGTTCATCCGCCCCCTTCTTTAGTTCTTGGACTTCTAAAATTTGAGTTATTAAAATATAAATTATTTTGATTCATTATAAATTGCAGTACTAAATATAGTAAATAGTTTACAATTAAGTTATTGTTTTATATTAAGATGTTTATCAGTACTTGTTTATCTTTCCGGTGAAGAATATGACAATCTTTCTGTTCAGTTCTGAGTGGTTGGCAGACCTATGTGTTTACAATTCAGAAGCCGTTTCCGTTGGGAGTTTATGAAAATTAACTGAAAGATTTCTCATTACCGTTTGAATTTACTCATAGTAGTATTGTGTTACCAGTATGCAGATTTCTCTTATGTATAACTTCACATGGGAAATCTGCTTAGTTTACGCAGCCCCTACGTAACGGACTGTTTTACATAAAACGACTAAATATCGAGTTTGGTAACAATCAAACAAAAAATGCGACCACTAGAGCGGTAACATACATATATATATATATATATATATATATATATATATATATATATATATATATATAGTTTTGAACGGACCTCATTTTCGTCAACTACTAGGTAGGATTGATGGGCATTTGAAGAAAAAAATCAATAATTCCGTCATGAGTACGACCTCAATAGCTGATTTCCCATAAGAGAAATCTGCTAAAATTATGATAATTGGTTTCCCATTATTTTTCAAATAAAGATGCACATGACAAATTTTGTGTATTTTGTTATATACAATATTAAAGTATAATGAAGTATAAATGATATACCCGTATACGCTAAACACTATAGCGGGAGGCAATTTTCTGGGGCACACAAGACTCAACCGAACTCAAAATTTTTGTGGTAATAATAATATGAAAGCATCAACAATTAAAGGTTTTATGCCATTTGAAGAATAAAAAGTGAATGTTTATCAAGTAGGTAAATTTATAAAGAAAGCATTACTCTTTCTCTTTTTGCGTCTAATAAAAGGTTTATCAAGGAAAGCCTTGCTTATGTAGAAACGTGAACCTCCTAAATTCTTATTTTGATGATTAATCTTTCAGATAGAGGAGAAGGTCAAAGGTGAAGCTACTTATACCTTTTTTATTACTTTTTTAGTGGAATCCACATTAGGAGTTCGAGTTTTAAATTGAATGAGTTGTAATTTGTACCTCGTTAAGGTAATAAAATACATTTTTTTCAATTTTATTTTTTTTTTTAAAAACTTCCAAGTTCGTTTTACAAAACTTTTCCTTAGGCCAGTTCATTAAAAGTGAATAGATGAGTGAATAAATAAAGTAAAATATCGGGTTCATGATCGTGTAATTTTCTGAAGTAATATTCTTTAATTAGCCCCAAATGTCTTTAATTACATAAAAAAAAAAAAAAAAGGAATATGAATCGAAAGTTATTCAGTACGTATCTCAGTCTCTTACGAGTCGACCAGTGATCTCATTAAATAAAATAATAACGAAGGATTTCTTTAGTAGAATAGAATAATATACAAATGTATTAGGAAAACAGTTCTCACAAACTGGAAGTCGCCCCACCCAATTCTTTATTAAAGTACAAGGATTTTCGGCACTAACCACCAATCTCATATATATCTAAAATAATGTTTTGATTTTATTGAAAACTATTTACGATATCTAATGCTGTAGTTTAAAATGAACAAGAATAATTTTTATCTTAATCACTTTAATTTTAAAAGATCGAAGAACAAAAACGGGGTATCATCATAATGTATTTGCATGTATCTCATCTAGAAAACATTTATTGAACACATTAGTTGGAATTTCGGAATGAAATAAGACGTATTGGCTTATTTTTATCTTGCGATGACGAAGAATATGCCTCAACTAGCATATATAGGTAACATAGAAGAGTAACCTATCTTGGCTAACATACTCGTATATATGACTCGCATTGTGTATATAGGTCACATAGGGCACTAACATATCTTGACTACCATATATATGGCTAGTGTAAATAGCACAAAAAGGACTGCAACATATCTCGGCTAACTTTAGGCGATAATCTATCTTGGCTGACATATTTATGCCTCAACTACCATATATAGGTAACATAGAGCAGTAACCTATCTTGGCTAACATATATATGACTCGCATTGTGTATATAGGTCACATAGGGCACTAACATATCTTGACTACCATATATATGGCTAGTGTAAATAGCACAAAAAGGACTGCAACATATTTCGGCTAACTTTAGGCGATAATCTATCTTGGCTGACAAATATTTGGGTCGCCTAGCATATATAGGTAACATTGAGCACTAAACTATCTAGGCTAACTTTAGGCGATAATCTATCATGGCTGACACATATATGCCTCAACTAGCATAAAGGAAACATAGAGCAGTAATCTATCTTGGCTGACATACATATTATTCGCCTAGTGGAAAAAGCTCACATCGAGCACTAACATATCTCGGCTAACTTTAGGCGATAATCTATCTTGGCTGACATATGTAAGCCTCAACTAGCATATAGAGATATCATAGAGCAGTAATCTATCTTGGCTGACATACATATTACTCGCCTAGTGGAAAAAGCTCACATTGAGCACTAACATATCTCGGCTAACTTTAGGCGATAATCTATCTTGGCTGACATATGTAAGCCTCAACTAGCATATAGAGATAACATAGAGCAGTAATCTATCTTGGCTAACATTCATATTACTCGCCTAGTGGAAAGAGCTCACATCGAGCACTAACATATCTCGGCTAACTTTAGGCGATAATCTATCTTGGCTGACATATGTAAGCCTCAACTAGCATATAGAGATAACATGGAGCAGTAATCTATCTTGGCTAACATTCATATTACTCGCCTAGTGGAAAGAGCTCACATCGAGCACTAACATATCTCGGCTAACTTTAGGCGATAATCTATCTTGGCTGACATATATATGCCTCAACTAGTATATAGAGGTAACATAGAACAGTAATCTATCATGGCTAACAAAGATATGAGTCACCTAGTGTAAATTGCTCAAATCGGACTCTAAAATATCTTAGCCAACTTTAGATGATAATCTATCTTGACTGACATATATAAACCTCAACTAGCATATAGAGGTAACATAGAACAGTAATCTATCATGGCTAACAAAGATATGAGTCACCTAGTGTAAATTGCTCAAATCGGACTCTAAAATATCTTAGCCAACTTTAGATGATAATCTATCTTGACCGATATATATATAAACCTCAACTAGCATATAGAGGTAACCTAGAACAGTAACTTATCTTGGGCAACATATAGATGTATCGCCTGGTAAAAATAGGCCACATTACCATAGGTGGAAATGGTATTCCATTTACAAATAATTACTACCTTAATTAGTTTAAAATAGATTAATTCTATGAACTTTTTTGTTATGAAGATGTTTTTTTGAAGTTAACATCTTTTTGATCATTTCAGATTACTTTTATTTCGTTTTAAGTACTTTTTTTATTTATTTTTTTTGTATTTAAAATCCATTCCTTTTCCCTCTATACTTGTTTCAAAGATTTGATCTTTGTGCGTATGCATGAAATCGGATAATTTACCGATGTAAACTCGTTTTAAAATTTGATTTCTACATGACCCCGCCAAAAAATGGATGACGTTCCATTGAAAATTCCAAAGTTATGGACACTGGAGAAGTACTGGAGAAGGTTAGGAGGTTGAATATGGACTGAAAGGATTCTTCAGGGGTCACGATAATACACACCAAGTCTCAGCCTTTTAATAATAGAATTAGCGATATTAAGGGGGTCGGCATGGGAACTTGGGACACCTTGTACTGCTAACACTTGTCAATAACGTATCCGGTAATATATTTATGGCTAGTAAAGCATTAGGATATAACCTATCTATTTTAGGTAAGTTTGGGCTTGAATCTATCGAAAGATGAGTATGGTATGAGTGAGTGAGGGATCTGTTTGTTGGGCCAATAATGAGATGCCGAATGTGAGCTGAGATATATGGAGCCGGGCTAATTTATACCCACCGCCTATCCGATCCTACCCACCCCCTCCCCGTCCCTCATTTACATAAGGCATCATCAATTCATATAACGATTTATTACAATTATTATCGTCCCTTCTGCCAATAGGCGTCCTATAAATTTGTCATCCTCCAATGCATATATTTAAACAAAATTATACATTTCACTACGGAAAGCTGGGATGACAAAATTCCGTCTCGCGGGGGCTGCGCAAACTAAGTAGGTTTCTCACGTGCGTATTTGCATTAATCTCAAAACGTAAAAGTTCAATGAGAAAAATATTCGGTATTTAAGCTTCAACTAAAGTGCTTGTTGCAGAGCGCTATTATTTTGGTTTTGCTTATAAATAATTATCTCTAGGGGAAGAATAGGCTTCAAGACTAGCCTCCTCCAGATAGAGCAGCCTATGCCATCTAGTGGCAACGCGAGGAACCACAGCACGTAACCCTTAGTAGGAACCAAGTTCTTTCCCAAAGAAAAGAACGGGACAGATTTACCCGGGATTCTCGGGAGTTTGGTAACGATCAAACAAAAAAAAAAGTCCGTCACACAGGGGCTGCGTAAACTAAGCAGATTTCCCACGTGAAGTTATACAATAGAGAAATCTCCATGCGAGAGCTGAACAGTTACGGCAAAGGGCCGAACTAACTTCTGGCGGGAAATTCAAAAATCCGTTATTGGCCCAAATTTAATAAACATGCAAATATCTCGGTTAATATTCAAGATAGGGAATAAATGTATATAACAATATTTATAGTACAATTTTCCAATCTGACGTATAGTAACGGAGATATTTCAAATTTTCGAAAATTCTCCCCTCTAAATCCCCCCTCCCACTAGTCCGATTTCAGCCGTTAACGAACTTGATCTTTCTTTTTACATAAAACAACTAAATATCGAGTTTGGTAACGATCAAATAAAAATTGCGACCGCTAGAGCGGTAACAGACAACTATATATGTTTGTTACCGCTCTAGCGGTCCCAATTACTTTTTGATCGTTATCAACCTCGATATTTAAACGTTTAATGTGAAATTAAAGATCAAGTTCATTAATGACTGAAATCTGACCAGTGGAGGGAAGGGGGGAGGATTTAGAGGAGAAATATCGCAAATTCTTAATATAGGCGTTATTATGCCTCGGATCGAAAAATGATTTAAAACCAATCTTATTGCAGATGTAATGTTCTATAAATGTTTTTTTTAATGTTTTATCACTATCTTGATTATTGACTAAGATATTTACATTTTACAAAAAAAAAAAAAAAAACGATCAAATATCAAGTTTGGTATCTATCAAACAAATATTGCGTCCACTAAAGCGGTAACAAACTATATATATAATTTTGAATTGGCCTCATTTTCGCCATCTCCAGGGTTGGATCGATGGACACTTGTGGAAATCATTCAAATATCGTGTCATGAATACAACCTCAATAGCTTATTTCCCAACAGGGAATCAAATTGCAATAATGTCTGTCATGCAGGTCCTGCGTAAATTTGATCGGGGGGGGGGGGTATGAGGATTGTCACGCTGGATATCTGATGTCAGACCAATTCATTCTCTATTTCTCCCGAAAAGTCAATGTAATCAGAAATTGAAATGTAAGCTGGACATAAGATGTTTACAGATTTATAGTTACTCAAAGTGAAAATCGGGTTGCACTGAATTCAATTTGGGGTGCACTGAAGGTCGGAAACAACACTAAATGAAAAAAGTTCGTCACACATGGGCTGCCTCATCTAAGCATATTTCCCACGTGCTGCTATAGTATACTTGTGATCTCATATCACAACATATTCCCTACATCTATGAAAAAAAAAACAGGTGAGTAGAGGGGGCGGTGGGGGGGGGTGGAGGTTACTGAAGACTGAAAACAAGAAAGAACGAATATCTCACTGAATACTTGAGTTACGAAAATGATTCAAAGAACAAATATTGAAGACCATCAAGTGTATAAAATTGATCCTATAACATTTTACGATCCGACTCATGATAAGGAAAATATTTTGACTTTTCGTATTCCCCATCTGAAACCAAACTATTCCAGGTCCGACTTCAACCAACAACAAATATTATCTTGTGTTGAATAAAACAGTTAAATATTGAGTATGGTATAGATCAACTGAATACATTCAAGACAAGGCCGTAAAACCATAATCGTTCACATCATCGCACAGCGAATTGGAATGTATCACGCATAATAAATGTCCCATGAAAACAATTGTTGGTATTTAAGCTTAGAATAGCGAGGTTCATGATATAACAGTTTATTGTTAATATGACTTCAGTAGGAAAGGGGTTCACTAAAGGATGGAATCTAAAAATCCCAAATATCGTGCTTAATTTCAATCTTACAGAAAATATGTATATAGCTATATAATTATAGACAATTATATTTACAATTAGATTAGTTCTATACACATCTTCAATCAGACGTAATCCGAAGAAATTTCAAATTTTCGAAATTCCCCCCCCCCCACCTCTATCCGATGATTTTTGCTGTTAACGAACTTGATCTTGAGTTTTGCATGAAACGCTTACATATAGTTTGGCAACGTTAAAACAATAAGTGCGACCACTTGTGCGGTAACAGACAAATATATATAATTATTTGAATTTAAAATATTAATTTTATTGAAAACTATTTACTATATCTAGTACCGTAATTTATAATGAATCAGAATAATTTGTATGTCAATCACTAAAATTTTAGTTGTGCAAGAAGGGGGGGGGGGTGAATAGGACATATTTGCATGTATCACGTATAATAAAGGCCTCCTGAAAATTATATTTTGTATTTAAGCTCCAAATGAAGTGGGAGTTTGCTGAAGACTGAATAATGCAAATATCTCGATTAATATTCAACATACAGAATACATGTACAGTGGAATCCCTCTTATCCGGCCTCGGATAAACCGGCCCTCGGTTTAACCGGTCGGCGACGCTGAGGCGGGAAGGAGCCGAGACCTGCCGAGACATGCTCGCGGGCTGGTGTCCAGCTCTTCCTGGGAATATGTAGGTCTTACAATCAGACTACCCCTTCATTTTATCTCGGACGGACGTTATATTTTTGTTCTAAAATGAGTGACAAACGTAAACGAGTAGTTTTGAGTATGAAACAAAAATTAGACGCTCTTGAACGTTTAGATAGAGGCGAACCAGTGAAAAGGATTTGTGACGAGCTACGCGTGGGAAAAAGTACGAGTACTGTCAACGACCGTCTGTCAATTCAGGATTTTTGTTTAGGAATTGAATCGGATAAGGACCTTTCTACAAGATGCACACTTCGGAAACCGACAAATGAGATGGTAGATGATGCTCTATGGCTTTGGTTCCAGCAGGAACGTAGGAGAGGAACTCCGAAAAGCGGCCCCATTTTAAAATATGTATGTTTATAACAATATTTAAAGTTGATTTAATTTGCAATAATATTGATTCTATACAATCTGTTGGTCCAACGTAGAGTAACGGAGATATTTCGAATATTTCAAAAATCTCCCCTTCTAAACACCCCCTCCTCCCACAAGTCCAATTTTAGCCGTTAACGAACTTGATCTTCAGTGTTGCATGAAGCTCTTAGATAAGGATATATATATATATACACACAATTTTGAAAGGACTTTACGTTTACTATCTTCTAGGAAGGATCGATGGATATTTGAAGAAATCTTTCGAAAATCGCGTCATGAGTGCGACCTTAATAGCTCATTTCAGTTAAGGGAAATCGGCCAAAACCCCCTTATTATATTTTGAATCTCTGGAGTTTTTGTAAGAGTGGAGTGCACATGAAATGTGAATGTTTGACGTGGAAAAGAGAAAGTTAATTAATGGTTATGAGTTGTAGTGTAAGGGTTTGTAGGGAGGGGGTTGCTGGATTCCCGCCAGGAGACTGTCTCTCTAGCCTGTCCTAGCCCCCCCCCACCCTTCTCAATTTACTAACGGCTTTACTCTACAGACTTTGTTTTTCCGACAAATTTAACTTGGACTAGAAATTTCAAAGGTTTTTCTCCTCAATGGGAGAGACTCTCATGCATGAGATTCATTCCCTGACAGACTCATTTCCTCCCTGGAATAAATGCTCTCGTCCGGTCTTGAATGGAATGAGTTTTAACACTCAAGTAGTCACTTGTCATCCAGCAGGCGCAATCACAACTGTTCTACCAGATTTTCATTAAGGAAAATCAGCTATTGAGGCCTGCGTAAACTAAGCAGATTTCCCGCGTGAAGTTTTAAAACAGAGAAATTTCACAAGAGCCAAACAGTTAAGGAAACGGCCGAACTCGCTTTTGTCAGAAACTCACGACTAGAACTGAAGTTAGACGATCTCATCTCGTCTGTTATCCGAGCGGACCGCAAATGGTCCGCACACACTTAAAAATACAATCTCGGTTTGTATTCAAGATTGAGAATAAATGTATATAACCATATTTATAGTACATTTAATCTGCAATAAGAATGATTCTGTACACATTTTCGATCCGACGTATAGTAACGGAGATATTTCGAATATTCGAAAATTCTTCCTCTCAACACCCTCTCCCACTGGTCCGATTTCTGCCATTAACGAACTTAATCTTTATTTTTACATAAAACGTTTAAATATCGAGTTTTTTGACGATCGAGAAAAAATTGCGACCGTTGGAGCATAATTAGAAATGCGTGTGAATGACACATATAAAATCACCAACGTATTACAAAAAGAAGGACTCCACGCTACGTTCAGAACCAACCACACACTAAGACAAAAGCTGACAAACGACATCGAGAACAAGGACATTTACAATATGAACGGAGTATATAAAATCACGTGCAGTTGCAACAACACGTACATTGGACAAACTGGGAGGAGACTGAAAACGCGATACACCGAACACATACGCTCATTCAGACTAAACAAACGAGACTCTAACTTCGCCAACCACTTGAACGATCACTGCCACGACCCTACAAATATAGCCGACGGTATGAAACTCCTACACAGTCAAACAAAAGGACGGAGATTGGACATACTAGAGAACATGGAGATTTACAAATAACGGACATTCAACGGAGACATTATCAACGAACAGTTCAACACTAGCTCAGACACCATATTCTGACCTTTGCAACTACTTAAACAGAATAACAAACGAAAGACGCAATCTGACGGACACACACACACGAATATCAAAGACGAAGTGACGACGAACGAGATTCTATTCAATGATCTAAGATCAGCTTTGATTTATACCAACAATTGTACAAACATCATGTTAAACCTGTATTTACACAAAAGCAAACTATACCAACACACAAACAAAATATTAGAAACTTAAACAAGCTAATACTGATACGGACAACGAGCCACAACACGAAAACAATTTACCTGGACACAAGGCAAGCTACTACCCCTCCTATGGTAGATCTAAGAGGTAAGTAAACAGATCTCGACTAAAACGTAAACACGCTATGACTTAATACGGTGAACAGACGCATAAACCATACTGATTAACGGACAACTAGCTCAGTAGAACTTTTGACGGGCTTGATGATGGCGCCTTTGCATCGATAGCACAATGCCAGCTGTACTCGACCATCAGCCAGTGACGACGGTCTTCACCGACAGCTATGACAACGACAAAAAAACTATTAAGTGCAAGCTCAAACTTTTTTTTTCAATTTAAATTATTTTTGTTTAATCAAGAATATTACTTTCTGCATTTAAATGCATTTGGTAATGTGATGTGTACAATACAATCGTCCTCCATCACTCTCGACAGAAGCTACACCCCTTCACCACGATGAGAGGAGCAGCCTCTCCCTGCCTGGCAAGGAAGTCAAGAGCTAAGGAGGAATGGCACTTATATAATTGATATGAAAACAGCCACTGCTATCACTGCACTTTACACTTCTATAGGAGATCTCTGGGCCATTGTCTCTTGAGGTGCCGTCGAGGGAATATGGATGAGTGGTACTGGAAAGGGCTAGCACTTCTGGATTAGAATGACTGGATAGCCTCCTGTGGAATTTTCTGAATCTTAAGGGAATTAGGTCCTTTACAAAAGGGATATTAAGATCTTTATGGAGGGTGTGGTTTGTAATATAATATAGAGCATCTACTATAGTGTGCAGAACTTTGGATTGGAAAATTTGGATGCGTCTGATTTTCGATGGTTTTTGCTGTAGCCCACACTGCTATTGCGTATTTTCATATTGGTTTAAAAAGTTACTTGTATATTGTTAGTTTGTTATCGGTAGACAAGTGAGATTTTCTATTTAGCAGTCCGTAAAGTAGTCCAAATCGTCTGTTAAGTTCCTGTCTTTTAATACATTTTTGAAAACTACTCAAAAAAGAAAGATACATGTGTATATTGAGAGTTTTAAAGTTTCTTAGATAGAGGAAAGGTGTATAGAGCAAACTTTGTTGACAATTGAAATTGCAACAAAATTGGATGCTCATAATGACGGAGATGGTTTGAATTTTACACCCCCCCCCCCTGATCTTCTCTCTCTCACCCACGAAATTTCAGCCGTTAACGAACTTGAACTTTACTTATACTTTGTGGTGTAGTGATTTGTGTTTAGATATGGAACAGTGTGCTGTAATGAGAGCGAGCGAGCGGGGGAAAAGGCAAGTAGACTGCTGACAAAAGCACTACTGAAAATGGGGACGCATTGTATTACTAGCTTCCAGAGTGTGAACAGTTTTTGTGATACGCTAGTGCTACTCTGTCTGCTTGCCTTGGCAATGTGTGTTGTATTGTAATTAGCGTTAAGTCTTAGTATATGTTGTAAGTCCTAGTATATATAACGTAGATATAGGATAGTAGATACGTTAGCCTATATGTATCTATTTTATAAATATATGTTATTGTACCAACCAGCCGTTTGTGTGCAATCCCCGTTTAGTCAACATGACCTACTTGAAACGCTTATATATCGAGTTTGGTAACGATAAAACAAAAACTACGACATATAGAATGGTAAAAGACACACACAGGTATATAAGGGCCCCAATTGAAATTTCTTTTAAACCATTCCAGATATCGCAAAAAGTCCGGTACGCACCTCTTGCGTTTAGCAATGAAAGTGTTAAGGATGACAAGCTTTATAAATAATGAGAAACGTGTCCCACCATTAGTGACAATTTATTTGATTATAAATTATTTTTGGCCTTGTATAATGACACATATTTTGCAGTTTTATTTAATAATGCAATATTTTTCATAGTATTAATCTTGTGCATGAAAAACTCCTTCAGATGTGAGGTAATTTTATTTCTTTTTATACAACGACTATTATTTAATAGTTTAATGCAGCACTGCATGGTTTTTGAACTACAAATAGAACAGTATGCGATACAATCGTTTATAGTGAATATCTCTTGTGTATGAGTGGTGTTTCACTGAAGGCTGAAATCGAGTATATGCAAATAACTGGTTTAATATTATAGTAAAAAGAGATCAAACAGGAAAACAATTATAGCTACTAAATTGGTCATGTTATATAATTCAATGCAAAGCAATATCATTTTACTAAAGCTAAATATATGCTAAACGCTTTGTAATTTAACATTTTAGTAGATTTTCCATAAAGGAAATCAGCTATTGAGGTTGTACTCATGACGCGATTTTCAAAACATTTCTTTAATTGTCCATCGATCCTAACTAGGAGATGACTAAAATGAGGAACGTTCAAAATTTTGCTTTATATAAAATTTGTTCTGCGTTGACGTCATGAATGTAGATTTTATGTCATTGTCTCAAAGATGTTTATTTGATCTATTCCATTCTCGATATTTAACCATTAAAAAAAATTAAATTATTTATTAACGTCCACTTTATGATACTACGGCCAATTGGGACGGGTTATCTACGGGTTACCACTCTTTTCTAGCCAGGGTGGCACTCAGGATTTTATTTAATGAATTCCGTCTCTAAATAAATTCCTTTGTCCAGGCGGGAATCGAACTCGCCACTCTAGGTTTACCATGTGAGATAAAATGGCCCCATTTAACCGTTTTATTCAACACTAATGATCATATTTGTGATCTACAAAGATAGAAACCGGAATAGGGGATGGGTTTGTTGGGGGGAATTCATATCTCCTTATTATTAGTCGGATCATAAAATGTTATAAAATCAATCTTGATAAACTATTGAAGCTCTACAATTTTTGTTCTATGCATTTTTTGTAACTCAAGTACTAAGCTAGTTACTCGAACTTTCTTGTTTTCAGTGTTTTTTTATAGAAATATGGAATATGAGGTCAGATAAGATCACGTGGGAGAACCCGTGGGAAATTTGCTATGTTTAGGCCACCCCTGCGCGGCAGACTATTTTGTCATGTTCTAGTAAGGTACAACTACACTGAGAAAGTATTTCGAAAATAGTGGCATGAGTAATAGCTGATTTCACTTACTGGAAATGTATTACAAATGTTAATCACATATTCTACAGTAGTTTCGGTGCCAATGTGTGTAGTCAGTTATCTGTTTAAAGGTTCAAAGGCCAAACGTTCTTTCTATGATTTTACAGAATCATTTTCAACTAAATATCATCAGTACGAGACATTCATCATTCATTATAAAAAGAGCGCTGGACAATGAAGCTGAAATAGTTAGATTATCCAGTTTTCTGATTTGTAACAAGCACACATGACTATTAAAGTGAACTCAGAGTACAGGTTTCATGTTAGTTCGATCTAAGCATCACACAATTCTCATAATTAATTCAGGAAGTCTTTTTTTCCAGTCTCATTTGAACAAATGTACTAAACAAGCAATTTATTTTCCAGTAATTATATCTAAGGTCCTTATAAATCAATATTAAATATTTTCAGTTTTTTGCGTGCTCCGTTTTACAGCAGATTTTTCTTAAGGAAAATTTTATATTGAGTTTCTACTCATGACACAATTTCCAAAAGCATTCTTTTATATATATATATATATATATATATATATATATATATATATATATATATATATATATTATATGTTTGGCACTACGATGAATCCAGCGGTCAAGGCCTTTTATTTAATTTAATATTATTATTGTCTCTTTCTTAAAATATCATATGTTTGTGAATTATATTCAGTTTAAAATACAGTCTGAGGGGCTCAGGTTAGCAATGTGAGTTAATGCGTTGACCTTTATCTCACATGGTAAACCCAGAGTGGCGAATTCGATTCTCGCCTGGGTAAAGGAAATTATTTAGTGACGAAGTTCATTAAATAACATACTAAATCCCACCCTGGCTAGAAAAGGGTGGTAACCTGTAGATAACCCGTCCCAATTAGCCTTAGTTGCAAAAAGTGGACGTTAATAAATAATAATAATAAAATACAGTCTTCTAGAAAATTGCAACATAACATTTTTACTGATAAAAGTTTAGCAATAAGTGACTAGATTTGCAATATAAAATTTTTACTGATAAAATTTGAGCAAATAGAGAATAACAGCAAATATTATATTGAAGGAAAACAAGAATGCAGGAATAACTCTACTAATACTTGAGTTACGAAAAAATGCAGAGAACAGCAATGGTTTCTATACATTTTACGATCCCACTCATAATAAAAGAAATATTTTCAATTTTCAAATTCAATACATCCCTTTACAATCCCTACTATTCCATATCCTATTTTTGCCAATGTCTAATATGATTTTAAGTGTTGACAGAAAAGTTTAATTTTCGAGTACAGTATAGATCAAAATAAACATTTTGAAGAAATAATAATTTTCTTGGTTATAACTTATATGTCGCAGCTTTTTTCAATAATACGTGCCGTGCCTGAAATAAAGATTTGTGCATTTTACCGCTAAAGGATGAGTCAAATTGAAAAATTCACCGATATAAAATCGTTTTAGAATTTGATTTTCTACAAGAATCCGCCAAAGCGTGGCTTCCGTAGGAGATTCCAAAGTTAGAGTCGCTGGAGAAATACTGGAGAAGGTTACGAGGTTGAATATGGAATGAAAAGATTTTTCTGTGGTCACAATTCTGTCACACTAAGTCACAGTCATTTGTTAACACAATTGGCGAATTTAAGGGGGGGGTGGAACAGGAAATTGGGACACCCTGTGTATATATATAAAATTATAACCTCTGTCTGTACATTGATTTTTTTCTCGAAATTTCACGATAATTTTTCGTTTCACAAGTCATAGACACCATAACTGCATTATGTTTCTTTCATGTATGTTTGTTTATTTGTTTGTTGGTGTTTTACCTTTTCACACATAAACGGCTGAACCGAATTTTATGAAACTTGGTATGTATATTACTACTAACCCAACTTAGACTTTAGGCTATATTAATATTCTCTGAGACAAACAGGAGTGGGGGTTCGTTTCCTGTTGGTTTTTCTTCAAATATGCACATAGCAAAAGTTGGTTATTTTGTTATTTAGAGTAACTTTTGTAATATACACTTTTGCCGTATTTGGAAGTATAAATGCGTTATACGCTAAAAACTATAACGGGAATCAACAATTTTATTTGATACCAAAGACTCAACCGAACTAAACAAAACTCTGTATGTGAATTAGCACTAAATCCTTCATGGTAATAAACTCTACCGGGGGGTGAGCAGGAATGGGGGTTGTAAGGGAGGTCTGAAATTAAAAATAGCGATATTTCGTTTCCTATTGGTTTTTCGGCAATTACGCACATAACAAAAGCTGTTTATTTTGTTATTTAAAGTAACGTTTGCTTTATTCACTTTTGTTTAATAACAATGTATAAAAAACCAAAGCGGGAGCCGACAGTTTTATTGGGATCTAACAATTCAACGGAACTTAACAAAACTCGGTATGTGTATTAACACTAACTCCTCCTTGATAATAAGCGGTACCAACATTTCTAGGGAGGAGAAATTCAAAATAGTGATATTTCATTTTCTATTGGTTTTTCGGCAAATATGTACACGACAAAAGTTGTTTATTTTGTTATTTAGAGTAACTTTTGTTATATTTATTTTGTCGTATACCAAGTATAAACAAGATATACACTGAAAACAAAAACGGTAGCCGACAATTGTATTTGGCACTAACGGTTGAACGGAACAAAACAAAACATGTGAATTAACATTAATTCTTAAACGATTATAAGCTATATTAAATTTTTTAGGTTAAAAGGTTTTAGGAGGGGGGGGGTTACAAGAGAAGCCTGAAATAAAAATTCGCAGTATATTAAATTTTCTGTTCGGTTTTCAGTCACTGTTGGTCTTTCTATCGTATAAAGGGAAAGGAAGTTTAATTCAAACATAGTCAAGGACAGAATACTTTCTATGATTATGAATTATATATATATATATATATATATATATATACATATATATATATATATATATATATATATATATAAACTACATGCATCTATAAAAATATTGTGGACAGTGATGCCTTACATAACAAATAATTTTATTATTAACAAATCCACAGCAACGACGGGTATACGTCGGGAAATGTTACAATATTGTGGAAAATAAAGCCTTGCCAAAAATAATACCATCATCATTAAACCTCAAATGAATTCCCAAGTGAAGCCGGGTACCTTAGCTAGTATATATATATATATATATATATATATATATATATATATATATATAATTCTGAACGGACCTCACTTTCGTCATCTACTAGGTAGGGTCGATGGATGTTTAAGAGAATTTGTCGAAAATCGTCATGTCTACGACCTCAAAAGGTGATTTTCCCTAAGGTAAATTTACTAATAAGTATTGGAGTACAATTGGTAAGAAATTATACTCCATTTCTCCCACAATACGCTGAACTTCGAGTATATTATATATTATTTTTAGTTTGAATTTTATGACTATTTCCCCAAACCCAAATGCGATCGGTTATCTTTGCACTGGGACCAATTTTGGCAGGGCACTAAAAGGGTTAATTCAAACTACATCAGTCAGTGAGATCTGGTAGAATTCCAATATTGTACTTTGTCTTTAGTTTAAGCCGGCTCAATTTGTTGTGACATGTTCCGCCAATTCAATACCCCATCAAATTTCAAACTCAAAGGAGGTGTTCTATGTAACAAAAGGGTAATTGGACGTCACGATTTTATTTTGGGTTCGATTTAAAAACCACAAATAAGCTTTCTTCAACAAAGGCCCCTCAGGCATTTCCAATATCCGTTGTTAGAATGCGATAGTTCTATTGAAAATGGGATCCGTCAAACCCATGTATTCCTCCTCTGGCTATTCAAATGAGATCATTTGCTTTGTTTCTCTGAAATAGCTATCGCAAAAGTAAACTAAATACTCAGGGTTAGCTTTAATGGTTTTAAAAGTATAGATAAGGATGTAAAACTCCTTTTAAAAATAAGTACGTCATCCAGGGGCTGAGTTAAGTAAACAGATTTCCCACGTGCGGCTAGTATTTGCATTTATCTTAAAATGTAAAAGTTCGATGAGAACAATATTTAATATTTAGGCTTCAAGTAAAGTACTTCATAATATAACAGCTTATTGTTATATCCGCTCCCGACGGGAAGCATCTGAAATGTAAACAGGTATGCCAACCTCTCACCGGAAAGAAATACAATTACTACATATCAATTTTATTGAATACTATTCATTATATCTAGTACTGTAATTTATAATGAATTAGAATAATGTTTATCTCAATCAATTAAATTTTAGTAGTCCAAGAACATAAGAAGGAAGGGGTCACCAGAACTTATTTGCATGTTCTCGTATAATAAAGGTCTCTTGAAAACAATATTTCGTATTTAATCTTAGAATAATGTCAACGGAAGGATCAAAAAGGTCAAACACCTCCACTCTTAATCTGGATTAAGAGTGAAGGTGTTTGACCTTTTTTATCCTTCCGTTGATGATGGACCTCCACCAGCCAGCAAAAATCGAGAGTTTGAATAATGTGTTTCATTATATAACAGCTTATTGTTAATATGACAAGAGTAGGAGTGGGGGTTTACTAAAGGCCGAAAAAAATGAAAATATCTTGGATAATGAAAAAAACGCAGATAACAATATTTATAGAACACTTAATTTACAATAAGATTTTTTCTATATACTTGTACGAATTTCTGAAATTACCCCCTTAATTTATAGGAAATTTTATTTGCAATAAGATCGGTTCTATACACGTTTCCGATCTGACGTGTAGTAACAGAGATATTTCGAATTTTCGAAAATCCTCCCCTCTAAACCCCCCCCCAGTCCGATTTCAGCCGTTTACGAACTTGATCTTTCTTTTTATATAAAACGATTATATAACAAGTTTGGTAAAGATAAGGCAAAAATTGCAACCGCTAGAGCGCTAACAGACAAATATATATATATATATATATATATATATATATATATATATATATATATACATATACTCGTATATATATACAATTTTGAACTGACCTCATTTACGTCTTCTTGGTAGGATCGATGGACATTTGAAGAAAAATTTCGAAAATCGCGTCTTGACTACGACCTTAAGGGAAATCTGCTAAAAAACGTGTAGCAGCATGAGTGAATGATAAGCTTAAAAAGGCCGTGGTAATAACGAATTCGCCTTTTTCGTTTGTTATTTTTGGTTTTTCCATACGAGAAATTTCAATTAAGAAGAAATATACGCCCTTAGTAAAATCAGAAGAGTAGGTCACTGTCAGAAAGGGTTTCTAAGCCGACGCCCACGTTGGGCGGCTTAAGTGATAAGATGCTTTATTCTAATTTTGAAAGAGATTAACTTTTAAAAGATTAATAAGAAGAAAAAAAAAAGTGTTTTTCGCATATTTTAATTTAATACTTACTAGCTGAAACGAAACAGCCGTTTGTTCATTTTGTACCATTTTTGGATTTATCAAAGATGAATGTATATTTTCTGCATTTTGAGCCAAACCCAGCAAGGTCATCAATGGCCAACACTTATCGCACCATATTTGAGTTCCCTCACCATGGCAAATCAAAGACTAGGACAATTTTTTAGCAAATTTCCCTTAAGGGAATTCAGCTATTGAGGTCGTACTCATGACGCGATTTTCTCTATTTTTCTTCAAATGTCCATCGATCCTACCCAGGAGATGACGAAAATGAGCTCCGTTCAAAACTGTATATATATTTGTCTGTTACCGCACTAGAGGTCGCAATTATTGTTTAATCGTTACCAAACTGGAAATTTAGTCGTTCTATGTAAAAATAAAGATCAAGTTCGTTAACGGCTGAAATCGGGCCAGTGGTAAACCCCCCCCCCTCGGTTTAGATTGGAGGATTTTCGAAAATTCTATATATCTCCGTTACCATAGGTCGGATCGAAAAATTGTATAAAAGTAATCTTATTGAAAATTAAATGTACTATAAATATTGTTATACATTTATTCACCATCTTGAATATTAACTGAGGTATTTGCATTTTTCAGTTTTCAGCCATCAGCAAACCGTCACTTCTACTCATGTTACATAAACAATACTCTACTACATTATAAATTACATTATTCGAAGTTTAAATACCAACAATTGTATTGAAAAGACCTTTATTATACGAGATAAATGCAAATATGTCATGGTGACACCGCCCCCCCCCCCCGCCCCCATCTTAAGGTTTCGGACTACTAAAATTTGATTGATTGAGATAACAATTATTCTGACTCATTATTATGACAGTACTAGATATAGTGAATAGTTCTCAATAAAATTAATGTGTTACATTCTCATGATATTTCAGTAATTGTTTTTCTTTCCGGTGTGAGGCGTGCAGACCTGTTTGTTTGCATTTCTAACCTAACGCATCCTGTCGGCAGGTTATTGAAATAGGATGAAACATTTCTTATTTCCGTTTGTATTTATTTACGGTGGTGTTGAGTTACCAGTATGTAGATTTATCAATTACTAAATTCACGCGGGAAATCTGCTTAGTTTACGTAGCCCCTGCCTAACAGACTTTTATTTGTTATTCTTATTTTTCTTTTTTTCTCTATATTTATTCTTTACTTTTTTCAATATTTCCTTTTCAAATTTTTTTCTTTCTTTTTCCCTTATATTATATTGTCTGTTTCAACCCCCCCCCCTTTTTTTCAAAATATTCAATCTAACAATTTAAATAAATATTAAAATCAATGCAATTGACTATATTAAAACTATTGAAACAAATATCAAAATTAATACTATTAATTAGACCAAAACTATAAAAATAAACATTAAAAAAAATACACAGAACAAATAAAAAGAATTATAAGAGGAACAATAAAAATAGTAGCTAACTTGCTTATAGGAAGATGTAGGAGGAACTAGATTATTTTTTAAAAAAGGATATGACTGTGTTATTTGTTATTTCATAGAGTTATATGAACATAGAGGCCTGTTAGAAGGAGAAACCTAATCACCCTGTCAATGGTCGATTTAACACATTGTGAGCGGGACCCCAAATTCAAATTTCATGCTAATGGCGCAAAAAAAAAATGTTTTTGTTTTCTTCATATTCTATTTCATTGAGAGATTTTATTTATCGGAAAAATAAAAATCTGGCTATTATTTTCCGAGAAAAAAAATTAAAGTGAATTAATTTAAAATAGTTACGTGAAATCTAAGAAATCCAAAACACGAACTTTTTTGTATTGAAAAAATTGTAAGCTCAAGGCGCAACTCAGTTTCACACTGCTCGAACCTTTGTATAATGAATTCCATGAAGAAACGAAGTAGAAGCTAAGTGGTGGGGGCTAGAAGTGCGTAGGAATGTTGCCCGCCGATGGGCAATGCGCCTGGGGCGAAAGTACTATTTGGCCGCCGGCGGGCAATGCGCCTGGGGCGAAAGTACTATTTGGCCGCCGGCGGGCACCTTAGCACTCAACGTGTTAATATCAGCTAGTGCCTCGCCGAGATTTCTTGCTATACCTTGCTCTGCAATGATTCCTGTGTATTTCTTGCACTCCTCAATAATATGCCTGACTGTAAGGTTTTTCCGACAACCAGCGGAGCAGGGAGTGTTGCTGTCTTTAATTGGATGGAGATGTGTCAGTCAAGTGTGGCCATGCGGGAGCCTGCAAATCAGCACCTCCTGTCCACGACGGTGTCTCGATGAAGGCTCCCTTCATTTTAGCAGATTTCCCTCAAGGGAAATCAGCTATTGAGGTCGTACTCATGACGCGAGTTTCGAAAAATTTCTTCAAATGTCCATCGATCCTACCCAGGAGATGACGACAATGAGGTCCGTTCAAAATTATATATATATATATATATATATATATATATATATATATATATTTGTCTGTTAACGCTCTAGCGATCGTAATTTTTGTTTGATCGTTACGAAACTCGATATTTAACCGTTTTATGTAAAAAGAAAGATCAAGTTCGTTAATGGCAGAAATAGTACCAGAGGGAGGGTGGGGTTTAGAGGGGGGATTTCCGAAAATTCGAAATATCTCCGTTATTATGCATCGGATCGAGAAATTGTATAGAACCAATCTTATTGCAAATTAAATTTACTATAAATATTGTTATGTACACTTATTCTCTATCTTGAATATTAACAGAGATATTTGCATTTTATGGAGTCTGTGATCGGGTGTTGTTCGGGTTAGTTCGGCCGTGCTTGGCTCTGGCGGAAGCTTCTAACCTAACCTGTAGTTTCTAACCTTACCTAACCTTCTTTACTTTGTGAGATTTATGCAAATACGTTCTGTTCATCCGCCCCCCCCCTTCTTTAGTTCTTGGGCTAATAAAATTTGAGTTATTAAAATATAAATTATTCTTACAATTCAGAAGCCGTTTCAGTTGGGAGTTTATTAAGATTAACTGAATGATTTCTCATTACCGTTTGTATTTACTCACAGTGGTGTTGTGTTACCAGTATGCAGATTTCTCTATTGTAAAACTTCACATAGGAAATCTGCTTAGTTTACGCAGCCCCTGCATGACGGACTTTTTTATAATTGCAACCGTTAAATTTAAAAACGATTTTAATATAATTTTTTTTTAAATTATGTGCTTAAGACATGTTCAATATCTATTTTAAATTAAGGTTTTGTTTTTCCCCCTAATCTCAGCAAAGGATTATTTAAGTTTTAATTTATTTATTTCTTGATAAAGAACTATTTATTTTTTTTTCTCATTTAATTTCCATATCTGCATATGCAAATTCCTCTTGTGCCTGGCAACACAGTACACTTGCATTTCTTTGTTTACATGATTCAAAATTCAGAGGTCACTTGGACTCGAAAAGATTTATTGTTTATAACTAACCACAAATTTTGGTATATATATATATATATATATATATATATTGTCTGTTAACGCTCTAGTAGTTGTAATTTTTGGTTGGTCGTAAAAATACTCGATATTTAATTGTTTAGAACGAAAGATATATACTGCTCAAAAGTGAATAGGGATATTGGCTGTTTTGTGGTATGTATGGGGCCTAGCATATATATATATATATATATATATATATATATATATTTTTAATATAAATATCATCAATATTTATTAGAAATTATTGTCTTTTTCCCCCATAAAAAAGAAATTTAATGAAGATCGATTTAATTAAAATTAATAGGATAAGAAAAAATAACCAATATCCCTATTCATTTTTGAGCAGTATAGTTCGTTAATGGATAAAATCGAACCAGTGAGAGGGGGTTTAGAGAGGGGATATTCGAAAATTAGAAATATTTCCGTTACTATACGTCAGAACTTAAAATTGTATAAAAGTAATCTTATTGCAAATTGAATGATGTATAAATGTTGTTTTATACATATTTTATGTATCATGAATATTAACTGAGATATTCGGGTTTTATAGTATTCGACTTTCAGTGAACCCCCACTCCTATTTATGTCATATTAATTATAAGCTGTTATATCATGAACTAGTTCATCCTAAGTTTAAATACCAAATATTGTTTGCATTGAAATTTTAATTTGTGAGATATATGCAAATACGTTATGTAATGATCAGTTACGATTTTTCGTTCATTAATCGAAAGTGTTCATTTGATTTATACCATACTCGACATTTAACAGATTCATTCAACACTAAAGATCGTATTTGTTATGTTGTGATATCGGACCGGGAATAGTGGGAGTTTAGAGGGATTGATTCGAAAATTCAAAATATCCTCATAATTATCAGTCGGATCGGAAAAAGCTATATAACCAATCTTGTTAAACTGTTGACGTTCTACAATTGTTGTTCTATGCATTCTTTGGTAACTCATTTATTAACCCTCCGTTAGACGCGGCGCCCTGACAGGTGCATCTTTGAGGTGTTTTTCTAATAACTTCCGATTGAATAAACCTAACGACTTCCGCCTCCAGCAATGCTTCTAGCTTCCCTTCCTCCTCAAAACAGTATAGGTTTGACCTTCGAAGTTTTTACACAGTGCGTTCCTTGTGTTAAAATCACCCCACAGGTACACCGCGACCAAAGTTGTAAGTTTTTCAATTTCTTTTATTTCTATATTTAATCTATTTACCTTAGACATATTCATCATTTGACGTTTGTAGTGCCTTGATTGTTTTTTAATAGTTAAAAATACCTACAATGTAGGGAATTCACCTCTGAGGTGACCGCGACTAACAATGCATTTTTAAAACATTTTTCAGAAAAAATGGACCAGGAAATACTTGACTTGTGTAATCAAAATGATATTGCTAGACTCCACCACCCATTAATGGATCCTTTAGAAGAAGACGATAACATACAGAACGACACAGATTCGGAATTTGAAGACGGCTTGGAAGAACGGGGTATAGACTCAGAGACTGAATAAAGTGACGTGGAATCTGAAAGCGATGGGGAGGATGAGCAGTCACAAGAAAAATATGTTGCATTGAGAAGTGTGAACAGAAAGATTGTTGACCGTTATGAGTGGACGAAACCCCCTTTTCCTTTGCATACAATAGGAAAACAAAATGTATTGACACACCTTCCAGGAGTGAAAGGGCGCGGCAAAAGAGGGTTACTAATGAACTTGACTGCTGGTTCTAGCTCTTTGATAAGACGATTATTAGTAGTATTGTGCACTGCACAAACGAATTTATAAAAATCGTTGAGCCAGACTTTTCTAGGCAGAAGGATGCCAAAGTGACGGACTTCACAGAAATAAAAGCCTATGAGCAAGAATGAATTTAGAAGACTTTATGTAAAACATGTTGGGCAAGAAACTCACCTGAGTAGAACTAGATGGCACTGAAAGATTCGACGTGAAACGTTTTAATTTCCTTTTTTATCATAAATGTTTTCTTGTATTTGTTATTCCTGCAGTAATCAAATGAATAAGTAATTCTCAACTATTCTTATTGCACTTTATTTATATATGTTTTCTAGTAGCTAAGTAAGTAGTACGTAACGAATTCATAGTTCATAAATTGCTTCATGTTACCTGAAATGAATTAATATTCTTGATAGTTGTAAGATATATTCATGTGTTACATCGCTAAGTTTTAAAATAGAATAGGTCTACTATTAGTTCAGATAAGTATTTATATTTGTTTAACTCTATTTTTGCCCTAAGAAGCAGTTTTATCAACATATTTCTCCATCGTCACCTCAAAGGTGACCCGCGCCTAGAGTCGTTTGGAAATGACCCGCGCCTAACGGAGGGTTAAGGGAGTTATTAGTACTTTCTTGTACCCCCAACCCCCCTTCTACTCATATAAGGTTTTCACATATAAATAGAGAATATGTGGTGAGATGAGATCACAAGTGTGTTATTCAAGCATGTGGGAAATCTGCTTAGATAACACAGCTCCTCCGTGTAATTCAATTTCGTAGCTGTTCTCATTCAATAATTTTGATGATAAAGAAAGGCTGTCCTAATGAGGAAGATTTCCCGAGATCATTTGAGAAAAGGAAAGAAAACATTATTTTAAAGCAAAAAGAAATATAAATGAAGTAATCGTTTGTTTGTTTTATTTTTATTATTTACAAGATTAATAATTGACGTGTATCGCACTCACGTAATTTTTAAGAGTCATGATTAGGTACTCAGATCCAAAACACTTGTAAAGCTAAGAGAATAAAAACATTATTAAACTCCCTTAGGAGGGTGTTTAGCAAGAGATTTTCTCTTTGCACAAGAAAATTTAATTTTTTCAGGCCTTAGAGAAATGTTTATTGTTAATTAAGAGAATAACAATGGAATTTCTTAAAGTTGGATAAAGAACGATTAATTCAAGAAAAGCGGGGGGAAACCGAGTGCCGTCTTCTGGTGGTAATGTTTTTAATTAAGATTTCCTGGAGAAAATAAATAAGTTTTTATTAATTCCATTTCAAATTATTAGTAAGTTACATTTTAGAGATTTCTCTTAAGGGTTTCATGCCACTTCAATGCATCCATGAGACCCATGTTCTCAGATTTCAATGAAACATGGTATGTTTTTTTCTTTCATGGATATAAGCAAGGATATCGAATATTTTTGCTCTATCTCAAATAGTTTATTTTTTACCCATTGCTAAGGTTTTCAAAATTCCATGGTTCTTAAGAAAACAATCATTATTACCATAGAATATCTTCAAGTGTTCTGTAAAAAATCCTGAATAATTGAAATAACACATTTTAAAATAAAATATGGATTTCCAATCTTGGTTAAAATTCTTCGAAAGGGAAAAGGATAATTGCAAACATATTTGGTATTTCTACTTAGAATAACGTGGTCCATAATGTAACAGCTTGTTGTAAATATGCATGATAGAGAATATATGTATATATATGTACAGGTAATTTATTAAATTGGCAATAGGATTGGTTCAATACAATATTTCGATCCGACTTATAATAAAGGCAATATTTGAGTTTTTAAAAATCTCTCCTATTTCAACCAGCCCGATTTCTCTTCTGTTAGCAAACTGCTCTTAAGTTTTGCATGAACCGCATATATATTGAGCTTGGTAGCGATCAACTAAAATTATAAATATATATATACTAGCTCAGATACCCGGCTTCGCTCGGGAATTCATTTGAGGCTGAATGGTGATGGTATATTTTTGGCAAGGCTTTACTTTGCACAATATTTTGACATTTACCCGTTCCAGTGTTTAGGGTTAATACCCGTTTGGCATTTGTTAATAATAAAATTATTTTTTTATGTAAGAATTCACTGTCCTGCATATTGTCATATTTCCCGTCTCCTGTGCATTATGCATAGATTTGAATTATTAAGGAGAAAATATTGACATACATTTGAATTAATTTTTTCAGGAGAGGTACCTGGTAGTTCATATTGAAAAGAAGTGTTGAGCAAATTTCTCTAAATAACAAAATAAACAACTTTTGTTATGTGCATATTTGCCGAAACCCCAATAGGAAATCATTATTATTAATTTCAGGACAAATAAAATTGTTGTCTCCCGCTATAATTTTTAGCGTAAAACGCCTTTATACTTCGGTATACGATGATAGTGTATATAAAAAAAAGTTTCTCTAAATAACAAAATAAACAACTTTTGTTATGTGCATATTTGCCGAAAATGCAATAGGAAACGAAATATCACTATTATTAATTTCAGGCCTTCCTTATAACCCCCACTCCTGCCCGTCCTTAGAAATGTTAGTATAGCTTATTATAATGAAGGCGTTAGTACTAATTCACATACCGAGCTTGGTTTAATTCGGTTGAGTCTTTAGTGCCAAATAAAATTGTGGATTCACGCTTTAGGTTATAGCGCATAACTCATTTATGCTTCCGTATACGGCAAAAGTGCATATAACAAAAGTTACTCTAAATAACAAAATAAACAACTTTTGTTATGTTCATATTTGCTGAAAAAGCAATAGGAAACGAAATATCGCTATTTTTAATTTCAGGCCTCCTTTATAACCTCCACTCCTGTTCGTCTTAGAGAATATTAATATAGCCTAAAGTCTAAGTTGGGCTAGTAGTAATATACATACCAAGTTTCATAAAATTCGGTTCAGCCGTTGCGTGAAAAAGTAACAAACAACCAGACACGAAAGAAACAAAATGTAGTTATGGTGTCTTTGGCATGTGAAACGAAAAGTTATCGTGAAATTTCGCGAAAAAAAATCAATGTACAGACAGAGGTTACAATTTTATATATATATATATATATATATACCTCATTTCCGTCATTTTCTAGTTAGGACCGCTGGACATTTGAGGACATTTTTCAAAAATCTCCCCCTCAAAACTGATCTTTAGTTTTGCATGAACCGCTTATATATTGAGCTTGGTAGCAATTAACTAAAATTATATATATATATATATATATATATATATATATAAACTAGCCAAAACTTCGCTCGGGAAATCATTTGAGACGGAAAGATTCTATTTTGTTTTTGGCAATGATTCTACGTGTATAACTGCTCTTCCTGTCTAGGCTCATTTCTTCCCGTAAGGGTCCGTTGGGCGACTTATGGAAAACAAATTTTAGGTTTGAAGAATAAATGAAAATAAGTCTCTAATCATGGGTAGCATTTATTATAATTAAATATCATCTATAATGTATGTATTTTCTATATACAATCTAGCTAATATACCCGGCAATGCCCGGGAAATCATAGTTGACTGACTAATGGTGGTATTTTTATAGAAAATCGTTGAAAATCCAAAGGGAAGCGGAATATCGCAATTTTTCATTTCAGGCCTCCCTCATAACACCCATTCCCGTTTGGACTTAAAAATTTTAATATTTCTTATAATCATGGAAGAATTAATGCTAATTCACATTCCGAGTTTTGTTAAGTTTGGGTCAATCGTTAGTGCCCAACAAAATTGTTGGCTCCAGCTCTAGTTTTTAGTGTATATCTCGTTTACTTTGTTATAAGACAAAAATGAATATAACAAAAGTTGCTTTAAATAACAAAATAAACAACTTGTGTCATGTGCATATTTGCAGAAAAACCAATAGAAAACGAAATACCGCTATTTTTAATTTCAGGCCTCCCTTACAACCCCCACTCCTGCCCGTCCCTAGAAATGTTAGTATGGCTTATTATAATAATGTAATATAAATATTCATATATTCATATATATATATATATATGAATAAACCTCATTTTAGTCATATCCTAGGTAGGACCGATGGACATTTGAGGACATTTTTCGAAAATCGCGTCATAAGTTCAGTGGCTGATTTACCTTGAGAGTCATTCCATGTCAAATCAACCCAAAAAAAAATACAATTTGACATCCATGATTTAAGATTTTAATGAAACTTGGAATGTTTGTTCCTTTCATGGACATATGCAAGGGTATAACATATTTTTGCTCTAACTCAAATAATTTATTTCTTACACCCCGCTGAAGTTGTCAAATGTTGTGGTTTTTATGGCTCGTGTGGGGGAATGGAATTTTATTTTCCAAGGAAAACTAATTATACTTTCCTTCTTTACCATCCATTTTTGATGAACTAGTTTATGAGAATGCTTCAATAGGAGTAGGCGGAAGAAAAAAAAAATAATATTACAGTAAAATATCCACAAATGGTCCGAAAAAAATCCTGAAGTATTGAAATGAAACATTTTAATATGAAACATGGAGTTCCAGGATAAGTGAAACATCTTCGAAAGGGGAGAGAATAATCACGAAATTGTGTATTATTATTATTCATAAAAGTATACTCAATCACGTGAAAAGTAAAATTAATGGCTATCCCACTCCTTCTGTTTTTTTTTTTTGCTTCAAAGATAGAAATTAGTTTACACTCTTATTGTTGAAACCATTAAATAACAATTTTAAATATTTCATCTAAAAAAGAACACATGCCAAACAATTTCAAACTAAACAAATCTACAAAATAAAACACATTAAATTTAGTAATAAAAAAAACTTATGCATAATTCAAAGAAAAAGTTATTTCATTAGATGGCCGAAAACTGACTAGTCATTCAAAACTTGATTACTAGAATTAGAGAGATTGAGATTATTCTGAAAATTGAAATTACAGTACTAGATATAACAACTAGTTTTCAATAAAGTTAATATATCATATTCGGATATATTTCAGTAATTGTTTTTCTCTCTGATCAATAATATTTCTATCTATCTATTCATAGGATGCCTGACCTATTTGTTCACAATTCACGCGCTTCCTGTTGTGGAGTTTATTAAAATGTAAATTGACTGAATCATTTATCATTATCATTTGTATTTATTCACTTAATATTCCTAATATTGGTGTTAAGTGTTACCAGTAAGTAGATTTATCTATTCTAAAACTTCAGTGGGAAATCGGCTTAGCTTACTGATTTTTTCTCTGAGTTTATTGATGATTCCGGCATGGGTCACTCACTCATTAATGTAACGAAGTTCATACATGGTTTGCAACGGGAAATATTAGGAGAAAAAGCCTTTGAGACCAAGTGACAATAAAGCTAATTTTATTACTGAGTCTGTTGTAAATAATGCCGTGCTTGTTCAATCATATTATTTGATTTAATACGTGAATTGTTGCCAGCAATGGTCGAAGGATCACAATCAACTTCAAAGCTTCATTAACCCCATGGAAATTCATCAAAACATTTATCGACATCATGTAAAGGCTCAAAGCCAAGAATTAAAGTCAGTCTCCATACAAATGAGTTATGTAAGGAGGATTTTTATTTGTTAAAATCCACATTGTGCTATTCTGGATAAACGGGACGGGTTTCTACATCTTACCACCATTTTAGTAGATTTTCTGCTATTGAGGTTGTAACCATGACGATATTTTACAATATTTCCTCAAATCTACATCGATCCTACCCAGGAAATGAAGAAAAAAGTCCGTGAACTAAGCAGATTCCCCAAGATAAGTTTTACAATAGAGAAATCTGCCCACTTCACACCTCCGTGAGGTAAGTAAGTGCAAACGGCAATGAGAAATTTTTCAGTTAATTTTAATAAGCTCCCAAAGGAAACGGCTCTGAATTGTGAACAAATAGGTCTGCCAACTGATAGGAGCTGAACAGATAGATAGACATATTCATCACCGAAAAAAAAAAAATTAATTACTGATATATATATATATAAACAGGGTGTCCCCAAACCAAACGGCTAGTTTTAGGCAAAACTAAAACAAAAAGTCCTCTGGCATATGCCTCGTTTTCGCTTCGTTTTCGTGAAAATCACAAAAAACTAAAAATAGTTGTGCAAAAACTAGTTAAGGGCGGATTTTATTCCTTGAATGGATTTTAGCAATAAATGATATTCCAATACAATTATTGTATTCTAATCTTATACTAACAGAAAGGTAATTGAAAAAAAAAATATTTTTTATTAAGAAAAAATAATAAATACATTTTTATTCAAATATTCATAGTATAAAAAAAATTACCTATTTAAAGTAGATAACATTATGAACAATAACTGAAGATTAAAAGATAAAAAAAGATTAAAAATTTAGAAAATTAATAAAATAATTACATATTCTTACTTGGAAAACATAAATGTTTCAGTTTTTATATGGGTCTACCTTAGTGAGAAAAAAAACCCTGAAAATTTTGAAGGTTTTACCTTCTCTAAAATTACATCGTTAATTTCTAAAGCGTCAACGTAAATGTTGTTCGAAGTGCTGGCCTCTCGCTGCAATACACGCATCACATCGCGTACTCACAGATCGCACTGCATCTAAACATTGTTCTGCGGTGAGCTGGTTGCAAACCATTCTGATGCGCTCGATGAGGTCATCCCTTGTGCGGACGGGCTCTCGGTATACATTTTCTTTCACGTATCCCCACACGAAGAAATCTAGTGGCGTGAGGTCCGGAGACCGGGGAGGCCAAGGCACCGGCCCACCTCGTCCTATCCAGCGACCTGGGTAGTTGATGTCCAACCAGTCTCGTACGGCCCTTCCGTAATGTGCAGGACAACCATCGAGTTGAAACCAGCTCTCAAGCCTTGTTTCCAAAGGGATATCTTCCAAAAGTGCCCGTAAGTCATCTCCAGGAATAGATGATAACTTTCAGCGTGAAGTCGAGCAGGTAAAAATACGGGACCTATTATGCGATTATAACAAAGACCGACCCACACGTTTACAGAAAACTCATGCTGGTAGTGAAATTCTCTAACAGCGCGGGGATTTTCAGGTGCCCAAAGGTGGTAGTTTCTTTGATTGAATATGCCCGCACGTGTAAAAGTTGCTTCGTCCGTCCAGATTACTTTCGAACTTAAGTTTACATCGTTTTGCAATTGTTCATTGTACCAATTACAAAAATTAAATCGGCGGGGATAATCAGCGGGTATTAAATTTTGTACCTTTTGTACATGGTAAGCATGCCTGCGGTCAGCCCTTAATGTGCGCCAAATGGTTGTCTTTGGTATGCTTAGAACTGAAGCAGCTCTCCGGACGCTCAGGGTTGGTATTGAAGTGCCTCAGTATCCTCTCCCTCCGCCTCAGGTCGGCTTCCATCGGAGCCTGCATACGGTTTCCAAGACGATTACATGAGAAGGACCCAGTCTCTCGAAGCCTTCTGAAAGTGCTGGTAAAAACACCTCTGTGTGGGGTTTCTCGGCCAGGAAACCGTCTGCGATATTCCCGAACTGCCTGACGTGCATTGCCATCGCAGAATCCGTAGACGTAGACTATGTCCGAGTATTCAGCGTTGGTAAATCTAGCCATATTTGTTGACTTCACTGAACAGTACTAGCAACACCACTAATGTGAGAATGCGAGGCTGGATTCCCCCCCAAAAGGATTAAAATGATAGTAAACATTTTAATCCTTTCTTTTTAAGTTTAAACACTCAACCTAGACGTTTTATTGATAAGGAAAGCGTGAGAATATTCATGTTTTCTAAATTTACTCCTCGTAAATTAAAAAATTAAGCTTACTCAAAAAGCCAATAGTTTTTTGTAATTTAAATACATTATTAAAAAAAATACACTTTTTGCACAACTATTTTCAGTTTTTTGTGATTTTCTCAAAAACGAAGCGAAAACGAGGCATATGCCAGAGGACTTTTTTTCTTAGTTTTTCAATCCTCTATCGATCCCTGAAGTTTGGCCGTTTGGTTTGGGGACACCCTGTATATATATATATATATATATATATATATACTAGCTCAGATACCCGGCTTTGCTCGGGAATTCATTTGAGGCTGAATGGTGATGGTATATTTTTGGCAGGGCTTTACTTTGCACAATATTTTGGCATTTACCCGTTCCAGTGTTTAGGGTTAATACCTGTTGTTGGCATTTGTTAATAATAAAATTATTTTTTTATGTAAAAATCACTGTCCTGCATATTGTCATATTTCCCGTCAGTGCAAACAATTTCGCGAAAAAAATCAATGTACAGACAGAGGTTACAATTTTATATATATATATATAGATATAAAATTGTAACCTCTGTCTGTACATTGATTTTTTTCGCGAAATTTCACTATAACTTTTCGTTTCACATGTCATAGACACCATAACTGCATTTTGTTTCTTTGGTGTCTGTTTGTTTGTTACCTTTTCACGCATAAACGGCTGAACCGAATTTTATGAAACTTGGTATGTATATTACTACTAACCCAACTTAGACTTTAGGCTATATTAATATCCTCTGAGACGAACAAGAGTGGGGGTTATAAAGGGGTCCAGAAATTAAAAATAGCTATATTTCGTTTCCTATTGGATTTTGGCAAATGTGAACATAACAAAAGTTGTTTATTTTGCTATTTAGAGTAACCTTTGTTATATACACTTTTTTCGTATACCGAATTATAAACGAGATATACGCTAAAACCTATAGCGGAATTGAACAATTTTATTTTGCACAAAAGACTCAACCGAACTAAACAAAACTCGGTATGTGTATTAGCACTAACGCCTTCCTTATAATAAGCTATACTAACATTTCTAGGGACGGGCAGGAGTGGGGGTTATTAGGTAGGCCTGAAATTAAAAATAGTGATATTTCGTTTCCTATTGGGGTTTCGGCAAATATGCACATAACAAAAGTTGTTTATTTTGTTATTTAGAGAAACGTTTGTAATATACACTATCGTCGTATAGCAAAGTATAAACGAGATATACACTAAAAACTTGAGCGGGGGCCAACAATTTTCTTGGGCACTAACGATTGAACAGAACTTAACAAAACTCGGAATGTGAATTAGCATTAATTTTTCCATGATTATAAGATAAGATTAAAATTTTTAGGATTATAGATGATATTTAATTATAATAAATGCTATCCATGATTATGATTTGGATTATTCACTGAGTGTCAAACAGTGGAGAGGGAATGATTAGAGACTTATTTTCATTTATTCTTCAAATCTAAAATTATTTTTCTATAGGTCACCCAACGGACCCTTACGGGAAAAAAAATGCGCCCAGACGGGAAGAAGAGTTGTACACGTAGAAGCATTGCCAAAAACAGAATAGAATCTTTCCGCCTCAAATGATTTCCCGTGCGAAGCCGGGTACCTTGGCTAGTATATATATATATATATATATATATATATATATATATATATATATATACAATATATCTGAATATAACATACTGACTTCATTGCAAACTATATCTAGTTCTGATTTATAATAAATCAGAATAATTTAAATTTTATTACCTCAATTTTTAGTTTTCGAAGAACTAAAAAAGGGATGATGGGATCAACAGACCGTATTTGCATATATCTCACAAAATAAAAGTTCAATGAAAACATTAATTGGTATTTATCCTTGGAATGAAATGGTTCATGGTATAAAAGCTTATAGTTAATATGGCATTAGTAGAAGTGGGGGATTGCTGAAGGCTCAAAACTGAAAAACGTTAATATCTCGGTTAATATTCAAGATAGAGAGTAAATGTGTATAACAATATTTATAGTAAATTTCATTTGCAATAAGATTGTTTTTCATACAATTTTTCGATCCAACGTATTGTAACAAAGAGATTTTCTAAATTTTGAAGTTCCTCCCCTCTAAACCCCCCTCGCCCTGGTCTGATTTAAGCCATTAACGAACTTGATCTTTCTTTTGACATAAAACGATTAAATATTGAGTTTGGTAACGATCAAACAAAAATACAGACATATATATATATATATATATATATATATATATATATATATATAAATAATTTTAAACGGACCTCATTTTCGTCATCTCCTAAGTAGGATCGATAGGGCATTTGAAGAAACAGTTCGAAAATCACCGCATGAGTCCGACGTATATATCTGATTTCCCTTAAAGGAAATCTGCTAAATGAGGTCCAGTCAAAATTCCACACACACACACACACACACACACACACACACACACACACACACACACACACACCCACATATATATATATATATATATATATATATATATATATATTTGTATGTAAACACTCTAGGTCGCAATTTTCGTTTGATCGTTACCAAAATCGATATTATTAAGTAATAATAATAAAGTATGTTTATTTAGAACATTAGAAAATAGATTAAAAATTTACACGTTTTATAAATAACAAATGAAGTCCGTCAGGCAGGGGCTGCGCACTAAGCAGATTTCCCACCTGCTCTACGTATTTGCATTTATTTCAAAACTTAAGAGGTCAATGAGAACCATATTTGATATTTAAGCTTCAAATAAAGTGTTCCATAACATATTAGAATAATGTTCATTTGAGATGAGTAGCAATGGAGGTTTACTGAAGACCGAAAATTGGAATAAGATTGGTTCTATACAATTACTAGCTCAGATACCCGGCTTCGCCCGGGAATTCATTTGAGGCTGGTTGGCGATTGTATTTTTTTGGCAAGGCTTTACTTTGCACAATATTTTGACATTTACCCTTCCCAGTGTTTAGGGCTAATACCCGTCGTTGCTGTGGATCTGTTAATAATAAAATTAATTTTTTATGTAAGACTTTACTGTCCTCCATATTGTCATATTTCCCGTTTCCTGTGCATCATGTCCCAAATAAAATTGTTCACTTCCGCTACAGGTTTTAGCGTATAACGCATTTACACTTCAGAATACGTCGAAAGTGTATAAAACAAAAGTTACTCCAAATAACATAATAAACAAATTTTGTAATGTACATATTTGCCGAAAAACCAATAGGAAACGAAATATCGCTATTTTTAATTTCAGGCCTCACACAGGTCACAAGGTAACAAACAGACAAACAAACAAACAAACAAATAAACAAACAAACAGACACTAAAGAAACAAAATGCAATTATGGTGTCTATGACATTTGAAACGAAAAGTTATCGTGAAATTTCGCGAAAAAAAAATCAATGTACAGACAGAGGTTACAATTTTATATATATATATATATATATATATATATATATATATATATATATATATATATATATATATATGTAAAGTTTTGAACGGACTTCATTTTCGTCAACTCCTGGGTAGGGTTGATGGACATTTGAAGAAAAATTTCGAAAATCGCGTCATGAGTACAACCTCAATAGCTGATTTCCCTATACAGTAAAATATACACTCAAATATACACATCTTGCACTATGTAGTCCGCCTGTTGAGTTCTGCCTATTCATTCATGGTTTTATACATGCATACATTTACAAAGTGCAAAAACAGTGAATATTTAATTATTGTACCCATCAGTTAGGAATCTTCGGTACCTTAGTGACACTAAAAAAAGTCCGTCACGCAGGGGCTGCGTAAACTAAGTAGATTTCCTATGTGAAGTTTAGTATTAGAGAAATCTGCATTCTGGTAACACAACACCACCATAAGTAAATACAAATGGTAATGAGAAATCTTTCAGTTAATATTAATAAACTCCCAACTGAAACGGCTTCTGAATTTCAAGAATAATTTATATTTTAATAACTCAAATTTTAGTAGTCCAAGAACTAAAGAAGGGGGGGGGGGGGGCGGATGAACAGAACGTATTTGCATATATCTCACAAAGTAACGAAGTTAAGGTAAGGTTAGGAACGACAGGTTAGGTTAAAAGCTTCCACCAGTGCCGACTTACGAAAACGGCCGAACTAACCCGAACAACACCCAACCACAGACTTCATAAAAATGAAAATATCTCGGTTAATATTCAATATAGAGAATAAGTGTATATAACAATATTTATAGTAAATGTAATTTACAATAAGATTGGTTCTATACAATTTCTCGATCTGATGCATAATAACGGAGATATTTCGAATTTTCGAAAATCTCCTCCTGTAAACCCCCCCCCTCCCTCTGGTACGATTTTAGCCGTTAACGAACTCGATCTGTCTTTTTACATTAAACGGTTAAATATCGAGTTTGTTAACGATCAAACAAAGATTGCGACCGCTAGAGCGTTAACAGACAAATATATATATATATATATATATATATATATATATATATATATATATATATATAATTTTGAACGGACCTCATTTTTGTCATCTCCTGTGTAGGAGCGATGGACATTTGAAGAAATGTTTCGAAACTCGCGTCATGAGTACGACCTCAATAGCTGATTTCCCTTAAGGGAAATCTGCTAAAATGCTTATATTATGGCTGCCAATCTCTACCGTTCAAAAATACAATATAACCATTGTGCAATTTTCGGTTTTACACACCGAGTAATTCATGTTCATCATTTCTCCTCTTGCATTTATAATCAGGGTTATGAATGCATTCTGTTTTTGTTACTAGTATAGCTATTATTTTCTAAAGTTAAATTGAGATTTTTGTAGTTACAGTGAAACTTAGAATGGCTTGTTTTAATCAACATATTTTGAACAAACAGTAACCTTATGTTCTGCAATATAGTATCTATTTTTTTCTCTATACGGCCTTTTTGTTTAATCCAGTTTACTCCTAGCAATTCCTGACTAATAAATTCCAGGTTTGTAAACCAATTAGCCTGTTTTTTCAATTACACGCTCAGCTATTATTCTGGGCCAAAGATGACCTGGAAGATTTGATATTTTATTCAAATAATTAAAAAGTAATTGAAATGTGAAAAAATAAAGTGGGCTACGTTTAGCTTCTAAAAAAAAAATATATAATCTGGAAAGTTTTTTGGTACTGAGAAAATTATTTTAATGACATATTTTTGTAGTGACTCAAACTCATCATACTTTTAATCACACCTTCACGTACCCCACGATACGACAGAACTATTAACTGACAGCAGCCAATATATTCCACAAATAGTAACATATTTAAAACACATCAACATTTACAAAAACATATAATACAAAATAGAATAGGTCTACAGCATACCTAAAAAGATTTAAAAGGGTTAACTTTTATTATATTCTTTAGACAAACCATGGATATGAGAAAGAATCAGATATTAAAGAAATATTTTCCATAATATTTTTTTTTTTTATATTTATTCGTTTATTTTCAACAACATAATTAAAAATTAAAAGCAAATGATATTTTAGAAAAAAAAGTGATTCGACTAAAGGATTAGGATGTGCGGAAGGAGAGAGTGGAATTTCTGATATTCCATTACAATACCCACAATGGAGGGAACAATGGGTTGTTTATGGATTTAAACTGAATCACTACACGAGAAGATCTCTTGGCCACTTACGCTTCAGACGCCGTCTTGGGTTTTCTGGAATATGGGTAGATGAAAGTGATGCGACTAAAGGATCAGGATGTGCGGGAAGGAGAGAGTGGAATTTCAGATATCGGGATTTGGGGAGGGTACGAACAAAAGGAATGTTGAGGCCATTATGGAGAGTTAAATTGGATACGTAAAGGGGGGAATCAGTAATTTTGCAGAGTATTCTGGGTTTGGATTTTGGCGGAATTCGAGTGTATAGTGGAACCCCAGAGTTCAAGTCCGTACTTCCATAATGGTCGGAGCGTATAAATCAGTCGTTGTTGTGTAGTGATATTTAGATCTGTTGTCAAGCAGTCTAAGTAGAAGTCGTCCGTCGGTTCACTTCTTGTCTTTTTAGTGTGATGTGGGGTTTCCAAGTTAGTCGCTTGTCTAATGTGAGTCCTAGATACCTAATTTGTGATTTTTGAGGAATTAGTGCGTTATTGAGTGTAACTGGAGGGCAAATGGAACGTCGGAGGGTAAATGTTACATGGCTTGATTTGCTGCTGTTGACCTTGATCCTCCATTGTGTCAGCCAGGAGTTAGGTGTTCTTGTAGAGCTGCGGATGGCATATTTGGGTCTAAGTTGGAAGCCAAGATTGCAGTATCATCTGCATACGTGAGAAGGAGAGTTTAGGGATGTGATGGGATGTCGGCAGTATAGGTAAGGAATAAGAAAGGGAGTGTATTTTTTAGTTTGAACAATAAACCTTTGTGCCACACCTTATCAAAAGCGGGCTGAGGAACCAAATGAAACTTGGAAATATCTGTCGGCAAGATACGATTTAAGGATGAGGTAGTATGTGAAAGGGAGTGTATTTTTTAGTTTGAACAATAAACCTTTGTGCCACACCTTATCAAAAGCTTGGGATATGTCAAGGAAGACTCCACTGCAGTACTTCTTGTTTTCGAATGAGGAAGCGATAATATCAACTATTCTGTGGCATTGCTGGACTGTTGAGTTGGATTGACGGAAACCAAATTGATGGGGAGGAAGTATGGGGTCAAGGAGGGATATAGGCGTTTAAGGATGAGTTTTTCAAGGATTTTTCCCATTATGGGAAGAAGTGCAATGGGACGATAGGAAGAAGGGAGTTGTGACGGTTTTCTAGGTTTAGGGATCATATGGATGACGGAGAATTTCCAGAGTAGAGGGAAGTAGGTTGTTCTGAGGACAGCATTATAGATATAAGTGAGAAAGAGGACAGCTTTTTTCGGGAGATTTTTAAGGATGCGAGAGGTAATTAGGTCATAACCTGGATAAAAGCACAAAAAAGGTAAGCACATGAATGAGTAAATATATCATCCTAATGGTGCCAATCACTATCGCTGTGGGGCACAAAACTAAATAAATAAAAATAATAATCACACCAGAATTGCGCCCCATAAAATATAACCGCTCTTAATGTTGACCGAACTCGATATTTAATCATTTTATGTAAAAATAAATATCGTTAATGGCAGAATCGGATAAGTTAAGGGGGAGATTTTGAAAATTTGAAATTTCTCCGTTATTATAAGTTGGATCGAGAAAGTGTTCATAATCAATCTTATTGCAAATAAAATTTACTATAGATATTGTTATAATACAATTATTCTATATCTTTAATATTAACATAGATATTTGCATATTTTAGTTTTCAACCTTAACTAAACCCCCACTCCGAATCATGTCTTTTTAAAAAAAAGTATTTACATCATAATCCTCTGTATTCCAAGCTTATATACCTAATAGTAATGTCATTGAATGTTTACTGTGTGAGATACATCCCCCCTCTCTCCCTTTGGTCCGATTTCAGCCATTAACGAACTTGATCTGACTTTTTACATAAAACGGTTAAATATCGAGTTTTATAACGATCAAACAAAATTTGCGACCGCTAGAGCGTTAACAGACAAATATATATATATATATATATATATATATATATATAATATATATATATATATAATTTTGAACGGACCTCATTTCGGTCATCTCCTGGGAAGGATCGATGACATTTGAAGATATTTTTCGAAAATCGCGTTATGAGTACGACCTCAATAGCTGATTTCCCTGAAGGGAAATCTGCTAAAAACAAAAAAAAAAAACCTGTGCCGTTGACTTCGCAAAGCAAAAGACAGTGCTGTGCCGTCTTTTTGTGAATTTCAGTGACCGCGAGTGAATTACTGGATTGTGACTCATTGAAGAACAGTGACGCTATCAGAGCATACTGTCAGTAGTAATTAGGAACAATTAACCAAGTGTATTGTGCATTGTTAAATAAATTGTGCACTGATAAAAACTGTGAAACTTGTGTGTATTTAATTTTGCAATCCAAAAGAACTCTTATAAACAACGTTTATTACTGATTTTGAAATAGAACGTAGCAATATTTATTAGATCTATACTTGACATTTAACCGTTTCAGTCAACACTATAGATCATATTTGTTATTGGAAGAAATCGGACTTGGAGTAGTTGGGGAATAGAGGAGAGATTAGAACATTCAAAATATTTCCGTTATTATAAGTTCGATCGTAAAATATTATTGAACCAATCTTGTCAAACTATTGATGACCTACAATTGTTGTTTTTAGCAGATTTCTCTTAAGGCAAATCGGCTATAGAGGTCGTAGTCATGATGCCAACCCAGGAGATGAAAATGAGGTCCGTTCAAAATTTTATATACGTATATATATATTTCCGTTAACGCTCTAGCGGTCGTAATTTTTGTTATTCCTTATTAGTTTGATCGTTACAAAACTCGATATTTAATCGTTTTATGCAAAAAGAAAGATCAAGTTCGTTAATGGCTGAAATCGGAGATTTTCGAAAATTCGAAATATCTCTGTTTCAGATCAAGTCAGATCGAAAACTTGTATAGAAACAATCTTAATGCAAATTAAATTTTACTATAAATATTGTTATATACATTGTTCTCTATCTTAAAAATTAACCGAGATATTTGAAATTTTCATATTAGGCTATTGTCGGTTCTGTTCGTGCGATTTCGCTGAAAGTTAGTTGGGCCGTTTCCGTAACTGTTCGGCTTTCGGTTGGTGTGGAGCCTGGTGTAAGCTCTTCTTTGTGATATATATGCGAATACGTTCTGTTGATCCCCCCCCCTCTTTAGTTCATGGGCTATTAAAATTTGAGTGATCGAGATAAAAAATATTCTGCTTCATTATAAATTACAGTACTAGATATAATATATAGTTTTCAATAAAATTAATATGTTATATTGAGATATATTTCAGTAACTGTGTTAATTGCCGGTCTAGATTATTTCTATCAGTTAAGCTCTCAGAGGTTGGCTGACCTGTTTGTTTACAATTCAGAGCTTTCCGTTTTGAGTTTATTAAAAATTACTGAAATATTTCTCATTGCCGTTTGAATTCATTTAATATTACGGTGGTGTTAAGTGTTGCCAGTATGTAGATGTATCTATTGCAAAACTTCACGAGGTAAATCTGCTTAGTTTACGCAGCCCCTGCGTGACGGACCTTTTGTAACACAAGAATTAGTCGATTTATTCTTAGTTTCTACTTTTCTGCCTTAAGTTAGCCCCTCCCCTTTCTACTGGTCAGTTTGGTGTTTCTCACCAGCGCATGGGAAATCTGCTTAATTTAAGCAGTTCGTGACGGTCTTTTTTATTTGATTAAATTAGTCTGTGTAAGGCATAGCTAACTATGTGTTAAACATAAAGGATTAAATTCTGCTAGCTCATATATTTCTGCCTCACAACACTTTGAGGGGGCTAATAAGACTGTTCTATTTACAGGGATTTCTGAGAGGTAACGAGAAAAGGAACGTGGCTTGGGTTTGAAGACTCCAGGCTAGGGGATGGATAAGCCAACAAACCTATCACGATAATGGAAAAGAAAACTCGTTAAGGAAGGCAATATTCTTCAAAGTTTTATAGTTACTTCTACTGAAGGTAACTCGTTAGCTCAACTTATAACATATCTCACTCAACAGTTTTTGTTTCCTGAAAGGGTCTTAATGTATTTAATAGAATCATTTTTGTATATTTCTAGAAATAATAAAATATGTATTAATTTACTGAATTAAAAAAAAAAAGTCCGTCACGCAGGGGCTGCGTTAACTAAGCAGATTTCCCTGTTGATGTTTGACAATAGACAAATCTATATAATGGTAACACAATAGAACAGTGAATAAATATAAACGATAAAAAGAAACATCCCGACGGGCAGCTTCTGAAACGTAAACAAACAGGTGTGCCAACTTCTCACGGGACGGAAAAACAATTACTGAAATATATCGGAATATAAGATATTAATTTTATTGAAAACTATTTACTATATTTAGTCCTGTAATTTATAATGGATCAGAATCAATCAAATGTTACTAGTCCAAGTAATCAACAGAACGTATTTGCATATATCTCACAGAGTAGAAGTTAAATGAAAACGATATCTCGTATTTAACTATGAAATGAAGTGGTTCATGACATAAGAGATTATTATTAATATGGCATAAGTAGGAGTGGGGGTTTGCTAAGGCTGGAAACTGAAAATGCCAAAATCTCGGTTAATATTCAAGATATAGAATAAATGTATGTAATAATATTTATAGTAATTGTAATTTGGAATAAGATTGGATCTATACAATATTTCGTTCCGAGGTACAGTAACGGAGATATTTCGAATTTTCGAAATTCCACCCCTCGAAACTCACCCAATCCCCTTAGTTCAATTTCAGCCATTAGCAAACGTTTTCTTTAGTTTCGCATGAAAAGCTTATATGTCGAGTTTGGTAACGGTCATACAATTGCGACCGCTAGCGCGGTAACAGACCTGTACTTTTTAGCAGATTCCTCTTAACGAAAATCAGCTATTGGGGTCATACTCATGACGCGATTTTCGAAAAATTTCTTCAAATGTCCGTCGATCCTACCCAGGAGATGACGGAAATGATGTCCGTTCAAAATTATATATATATTATATATATATATATATATATATATATATATATATATATATATATTTCTCTGTTAACGCTCTAGCGGTCGCAATTTTTGTTTGATCGTCACCAAACTCGACATATAAACGTTTTATGCACAAAGACAGATCAAGTTCGTTAATGGCTGAAATCGGACCACTGGGAGGGGGGGGGGGTTAGAGTGGGGGATTTTCGAAAGATTGAGATATCTCCATTACCATACCTCGGATCAAACAATGTTATAGAACCAATCTTATTTCAAATTAAATTTACTATAAATATTGCTCTATTCATTTATTCTTTATCTTGAATATTAACCAAGATATTTGCATTTTTATTATATATAGGCAGATAACGGGCGAATGAGTTTCCCGCCAAAACCTAGTTCGGTTTCCGCAACTGTTCGGCTCTCATATGGAAATTTCTCCGTTGCGTCTTTAACTTCACGTGGGAAATCTGCTTAGTTTACGCAACCCCTGTGTAACGGACTTTTTTTTTTTAATTCAGTATATTAATGCATATTTTAGCAGGTTTCTCCTAAGGGAAATCAAATTAAAGAAGAGAAATTAAAGTTGTACTCATGACGCTCTTGCCGGAAAATGTCTTCCATCGACCATACCTGGTAGATAAAGAAAATGAGGTCCGTTCAGAATTATGTTTATATATATTGCGGTCGTACTTTTTATTTGATCGTTACCAAACTCGATATTTAAGTTTTCCTTGCAAAACTATTGGGCAAGTTCGTTACTGGCTGGAATTAGACTAGTGGGTGGGGGGGGGTTTAGAGGGGGGAATTTCGAAAATTCAAATTACCTCTTGGTGTTTTATATTATAATAAATCATAGTAGCAATAGGCTATTATATTATGAATTGCTTTATTCTAATCTTAAATACCAAGTGTTTTTGTCAAGAGACGTTTATTACGCCAGATACACGCAAACACGTTGTGTGGTGGGTGACCTCATCAATTATGATTTTACGTTGTTATTTCGAAAATGTTTATTTGATCTATATCTTACTCGACATATAACCGTATCAGTCAAGAATAAAGGTATTTGTTATTGGCAGAAATTGGAAATTGGTATAAAAAAGGGTAATTCGAAAATTTAACATATTTCCGTTACAATGAGTGGTATCGTAAAATGTTATAGGACCAATCTTGTGTGAAATATTGATGATCTATTATCTTGGCATGTTTTCGTAACTGAATCAAGCCATTATTGGTGCTATCTAGTTTTCAGCCTTCAGTGCCCACTCCTCACCTTCTACTCATCGTTTTCTTTTTTACTTAGAAATAGGATGTGCTGAGAAGAAATCACCAGTGATCTATACCAGCAGGTGGGAAATCTGCTTAGTTTACGCAGCCCCAGCGTGACGGACTTTTTTATACAGCTTCCTTTATGAGAAAATATTAAAATACGTAAGTCTAGTCACCTGCAAATTTCACAAGGAGTTCATACTAACAAAGCTACATTAAAAATAGAATTACTGGGAAACGCATTGTGGGAATTGTTAGCTAAACAGTATTAGGTCTATAGCATTTTCATAATTTAAAAAAAATAGTATTGAATATATTTATGTCTTTGCATTAAACTTCAGAATTTCACCCGAATAATTTGAATTTCGGCTTATTCAGAGGAACGGCGGGTTGAATATTTTTGACCTAGGGCTTTCAGAGCCTGACCCATTTGAAAAATGATGCAGAGAGTATTGTTTCTCCAAACCAGAGAGTTTGAAATAGCCATGATATTTCATCGAGCGGAAGATTAAAAGTATTCGTTTTAGAGTTCCAAATCCCAAATTGTGATCACAAAATGCTCGCCGTAAAAGCCCCCTGAAAAGCCGATGGAAATGTTTTCAATAAAAACAACGAAAGTAATCCAAAAGAACAATACCGCATGGGGATTACGCATCCATTTTCAATTCAAACTATTACTTCCAGGCGAAATATTCGAAATATTATTTCTGCTATGATAATATCATTGAAATATATAATCTCCAAATTTTTAAGTATATTTTAAGGGAAATCTATGCATTATGTATCCACATATATACATATTATCCATACATAATACATCGATTTTCTACGTAATATATTGATTTCGAATACATAGTTTTCTACTACGAAGAAAATGCCTTTCCACAGCAGCGTTGTTGAAAGTGAAGAATATTTTTACTTGGAGAGAGAAAAAGACGACCAGTTCTTCACAATTTTTTTTTTCGGCGCTAAGCGCTTTCAAAGACTATATTTGCGAAGAATTGGACGTCTTTTTCTCTCTCCAAGTTAGAAAATGCCTGCCAAAAATTCAAGCTCTACAAATTAACCAGCATCTATTCGGCCGAACTATTCGTGATTCAGTTCGCATAATATCACTGCAATTGCAAACACTCGACTCAAGAAAAATCCCTGATATGCACCGTCTCGTTGAGTGCCCTACTGAGTATTAAAGATGTATTTACAAACAGTCCAATAGTGCAAAAAATACATAATTACATTCAAATGCTCCGAGAGTTAAAAAAGGATAGTCTACTTGATGTGGGAATAGATGGAAATGAAAAGGCAGATGTAGCAGCCAGAGAAAGTCGCCAACTCGACTAAATTACATCTACAGAGAACCACATCTACTCTATCAACCCCTAAAAGAAGGTATTGATAAAAAATGGCAACAAATGTGGAACGAAACCCAGAAAAATAAACTATTAAAACCTCCATCCGTCCATGGAAATATTCGACAAGAGACAAATGAAGAGATGAAGTACTGCTAAGAAGACTCCGAATAGGGCACAAGAGACTTACGCATGGTTACCCTATGACAAAAGATCAACCCCCGATATGTAGGAAGTGAAACACAGATTTAACTATCTACCACATATTAAAAATATTCGAAACGAATGCAGTATTTCCAATTATATAGCATTGGCCCTTGGAGATGACTCCAAAGACATAGTTAAATTGTTTAATTTTGTGAAAATTGCAAATTTGTATTAAGAAATTTAAATTACAAGTTTTTTGTATCCTCATTTATATTGTTAAATTTAAAATGGCGATGTGGGTGAGGATATAATTAAAATACAAATTTACAAAAATTACAGTAATGACAACTTACATAAACACAGTTTACTCTCAAAATGCGGCTACTTAACCAAAACGAGAGTTATAAATATAACCGAGCGATGATAACCTAGTAGTTTTTCACCCTAAAACCAACATACATGTATTAGCTAAGGTACCCGGTGATGCACGCAATAACTGTTGATTGAATAATGATGTTATTTATATAGCAAGGCTTCAATGTGTATAATTACAATCTCCGTGAAATAAATTAATATGATTTCCTAATCAATCCATCTTCACAGTTTGAAACAGTAATTCAAATCATATCACGGATTGCATTTATTATACTTAAATATAATGTACAATGTACATATTTCATGTCAAAACCAATGCGAGGACACATTGTTCAGAAAGTTTAGAAAGAGTCTGTCGCGAGTAGAAAGGAATTCCAATAATGTCAACATTTAACAGAAAATTAAGACAATTAGCCTCCCTACAACTTCCGCTCCCGCTTGAGGGTTAGCAACATGTGTTTACTTGAATTATATATTCAAATCATTAACCAATTCGAATTTTCTATTAATTCATATACCCAGTGTAAATAAATAACAGTGGTACCCAAAACATTATTTAATTTATATTCCAAAAGCGAGGCGAGGGGAAGAGACCTTAGCCTTTTCCGCACCCTGAATAACACTTCAAACGATCATATTGTGTTCGAAAGCATATTGCATTTTATCATAATGATATTACCAATTAACTGTTATCAAGACGGTTTAACTTAAATTACTTATGCAATCGATTAAACGCTTCGATTTTTTAAATAATTGATATGTCTGGTGGTAATAAATAACAGTCTTAGCGTTAAACTAATTTAATTTATATTGAAAAGCCACGTGAGGCGACGTAACCCTCTCTACAGCCTGAAACAATCATATTGAGTTTAAACCCATATTGTCATTTGTCATATTGCCTTTTGATTATCACGTAACGTTTAATAGTTATAAATAGTATATAGGTACTTCAATAACGTCAACATATCTGAGGAATGAATATAATTTGTACCAAAATTAAACAGTTTTATTCCCCACAATTTCACAACATTACATATTCCTATTGCTAATAAATAACGTCGTTAATAAACAATAATGTTATTCATTAGTAAAATAACAAATGAGGCATTGACGGCGGGGATTTAAAGTCAAATCGATGTGTTACAAAAAAGTATAGCGAAATTTCGAGAAAAATATCAATGCACAGACAGAGATTACAATTATATTCATATTCACCATTTTCGGCATTTAGTATGTAGGATTGATGTGAATTTGAAGAACGTTTTTCGAAAATTGCGCCATGAGTATAACGTAAATAACTGATTTTTTTCTTAAAGAAAATCTGCTGAAATCTATTATTTATGGTGGCATATTCATTCAAACTACGCGACCTACTGGAATAGCATATTACTTTGAACGAAATTCTCCAAATGATTCGGAATGATAATTCTAATGTGGGGGTGCATATCTGGGAAACAAGTCTTAATAACTGTCTCCAAAACCTTAGCGTAGCGCAAGCATCTATTATAAAGCCGAGGTAGGAACTTCGTTAAATAGTAGGAAAGTTACTTATAGATGTCTTTCATGTTCAAAATATCTATATATTCATTTAGGTATTATCTGATTTTAACCATATTCTAAATTAAATAAATTAAGTTTTATAGCATTGACTTTGATTTTAAAATTTCTAATCTAGGACAATTTGTAAGACTGATTTTAGTAGATTTCCCTTAAGGCAATTCAGCTATTGAGATCTTATTATTGATTTTCGAAAAATGTCTTCAAGTGTCCATGAATCCTTCCCAGGAGATGACGAAAATAAGGTTCAAAATTGCATATATATATATATATATATATATATATATTTGTCTGTTAACGGCTCTTTGATCGTTAAAAATCTTGATATTTAATCATTTTATACAAAAATAAAGATCAACTTGGGGCTCAGGTTAGCCATGCTAGTTAAAGCGTTGACCTTTATCTCACATGGTAAACCTAGAGTGGCGAGTTCGATTCTTGCCTGGGCAAAGGAAATTATATTATAAAATTCCACCCTAGCTAGAAAAGAGTGGTAACCTGTAGATAACCCGTCCCAATTAGCCTCAGTTGCAAAAAGTGGACGTTAATAAATAAAAATAATAATAATAAGATGAACTTCGTTAATGGCTGAAATCGGACAAGTACACTAGATTGAATACTTGTATAGATACAATCTTATTGCAAATTAAATGTACACTAAATATAGCTATAAACATCTATTCTCTCTTTTGAATATTAACCAAGCTATTTGCCATTTTCATATTCGGCAATTGTCGGTTCTGCCAGTGCGATTCCGCTGAAAGTTAGTTCGGCCGTTTCCGAAACTGCTCGGCTCTCGTGAAATTGGTTTAGAGACTGGTGTAAGCTTCTTCTTCGTGAGATATATCCAAATACGTTCTGTTGATCCCCCCCCCTTTTCTTTAGTTCATGGACTACTAAAATTTGAGTGAGTCGTATAAAAATTATTCTGATTCACTATAAATTATAGTACTAGATATAATAAATAGTTTTCAATATGTTATATTCAGATATATTTCAGTAATTGTTTTTCTTTCCGGTGAAGAATATTTCAATTTATCTGTTCAGCTCTGAGTGGTTGGTAGACCTGTTTGTTTACAATCCAGAGCTTTCGGTTTAGAGGTTATTAAAATTCACTGACAAATTTCTCATTGCCGTTTGTATTTATTCACTTAATATTCAAGGTGGTGTTACCAGTATGTAGATTTATCTATTGCAAATCTTCACGAGAGAAATCTCCTTAGTTTACGCAGCCCCTACGAGACGGACTTTTAGTATTTGTAATTTGGTTAAAACATTTCAAATTAATTTTTTGGTACATCACATTGCCTTAAACGTGTTTCTATTTTGTTTAGTTTTTGGCCCCGGTTGATGGGTGGTTAGTGCCAAAAGTCCTTGTGCTTTAATAAAGAAATTGGCAGGAAGAATTACTGTTATTAAGGCCTGTTTCCCAATTGGGAATGAGGTTGAGTTGCTGTGGTGAGAGTAAATAGTGAATGTTGGGACTAGAGCAGATGCCTAGCCTTGCAATAAACCCCTAGAGGAGATAGCCTGTCTCCTCGAGTTAGCTCCCTAAAGCATTGCATCTCCCAGCCTGGGGCAATAGCCTAGCTACTCCTCTCTTCTACAGTCATTCCAACAGCGGCAAATCTTCCATTTCCTTTTCAGGGCCTCTCCTAGTCATGCACATAGCCACAAAGGCATAAGTAGTCGCTGCACTCAACCACCTCAAAAGAAACAGGTTGCAAGCAAGCTAGAAACTAAGATCCCTAGGAGACCAAGCAAAAAAAAAAACATCCGTCATGCAGGGACTGCGTAAACTAAGCAGATTTCCCACAGGAAGGTTTACAATAGATAAATCTACATACTCGTAACCCCAACTTGAATGTTAAGGGAATAAATACAAACGGTAATAAGAAATCATTCAGACAATTTACATGTTAATAATATCTATAACGGAAACCGTCTGAATTTTAAACAAATAGGGAAGCCAATTTCGCAGCGCCGAATAGATAGGACTATTCTAGACCGGAAAGCTGAACCATTAATGAAATATATCAGAATATAACATATTCATTTCGAAAACTATTTACTATAGCTAGTGAAGTAATTTGAAATGAATCAGAATAATCTCAATCTCAAGTAATCAGATTTTAGTAATCCAAGAACAAAAGAAGGGGGGGGGGACCATTCAACGTATTTGTTTGTATCTTGTATAATAAAGCTTTGTTGAAAATAATATTTGGTAATGAAGCGATTTATCATATAACAGCTTATTATTAATATGACACTAGTATAAGTGGGGGTTTACTGAAAGTGAAAACTATAAAATCCGAATAACTTGGTTAATACTAATTATACGGAAAATATGTATAGAACGATATTTATAGTACATTTAATTTACAATATGAATGTCTTTATACAAGTTTTCGAGTCGACGCATAGTAACAGAGATATTTCGAATTTTCGAAATTCTCCCTCACACCCCCCCCCCCAGTCAGAGTTCAGCCGTTAACAATCGACCTTTCTTTTTACATAAAACAACTAAATATCAAGTTTGATAACGATTAAACGATGATTGCGACCGCCAGAGCAGCAACAGACAAATATATATATATATATATATATATATATATATATTGTTACGAAAATTAAATACATGAAAAATTAGCAGAGAGAGTCCCGTATTTGGGAGGTGCGAGGGAGATGAAATGGAGCCGACCGAGGGACGGCTGGTGCCTGTTGGTTCTAGACTAATTAGTCCAGTACCTTCGAGACCGTGCCCTTTGATGTTGCCGCCCCTCTATATAAGCATGTGCAAATCGGCCGACAGTTTTCAGTTTGTGCTCAGCGGTCTTCGAGTGATGTTCAGTGCTACAGTACGACTTAGTGCAGTGCGGTAAAGCGTTTTTAGGTGAAGAACAGTGTGTGCCGTGGCTGTAAGTAACAGTTTAGTGCCATGTTTAGACAGTGCAGTGCCGTCTTTTCGTGAAGTTCAGTGATCGGGAGTGAATTATTAGACTGTGTAATCTGAAGAACAGTGACGCTATCAGTCCATATTGTGAGTAGTTATTAAGAATAATTAAGTGTATTGCGCATTGTTAAATAAATTGTGCAGTGATAAAAACTGTGAAACTTGTGTGTGTTAAATTTTGCAATCCTCTTATGAACAACGTTTATTTCTTTTTTGTAATAAAAACATAAGAATATATATATATATATATATATATATATATATATATAGACGGGCCTCATTTTCGTCATCTCGTGGGTAGGATCGATGGCTATTTGAAGAAACATTTAGAAAATCGCGTCATGAGTACGACCACAATAGCTGATTTCCCATTATTATAACACACTAAACTGACCAGTAGATAGGGGGGGGGCTTACTGAAGGCAGAAAACAAGAAATTACGAATAACTCTCTTCATACTTGAGTTACCAAGAAATGCACAGTGCAACAAATCAAAAGTTAAGCAAGATTGGTTCTATAACGTTTTGTGATACGACTCATAATAACGGAAAAACGTAAAATCATAGCTGATAACGCCACCACCATTACACATCTCCCGTATATTAAAGGTCTCTTGTAATCAATATTTGGTATTTAACCTTGGAATGAAGTGGTCCATGACAGCTTATCTTTAATAACACATTAGTAGGAGTGCTGGTTTACAAGTGGCCAAAAACTCAAAATATGGAAAATATGTCGGTTAATATTCAATAAAGAGAAAACATGTATATAACAACATTTATACAACATAACATTTTCAATAAGATTAAATCGATACACTTTTTCGATCCGACCCATAATATCGGAGATATAAAGTAGCTTTGAAATTCTTCCCTCAAACCCTGGACCTCACTGGTCCAATTTTAGCTCTTAACAAACTTGATCTTCAGTTTTACATAAAACGTTTAAATATGAAGTTTCGTAAAAGTCGGACTAAAATAGCGACAGCTCGAGCTTTAACAGACTATATATATATATATATATATATATATATACTATTTTGAATGGGCCTCATTTTAGTAGACTTCCCCTTAAGGGAACTTTACTTACTGTTAAGGTCTTACTTACTCTTGTAGCGATTTTCGAAATTTTTCTTGAAACGCCTATCTATCCTACCTAGAATATAACGAAAATGAGGTCCGTTCAAAACGGTATATATCTCTATATTTGTCTGTTACCCCTCTACCTGTAGAAATTATTGTTAAATCGTTATTTAGTCGTTTTATGCAAAAAGAAAAATCAAGTTCGTTAACAGCTGAAATCGGTGAAGGGAGAGCGGGGATTTTAATGGCAGGATTTTCGAAATATCTCTGTTACAATGCGTGGGTTTGATAAATTGTATAGAAACCTCCTTATTGCAAATTAAAATTACTATAAATGTTGTTCTTTTCATATTTTCCGTATGATTACTAACCGAGATATTTGAATTTAATATTTTTACGTTTTCAGTAAACCCCTACTAGTGTCATATTAATAATCAGCTTTTATATCATGAACCACTTCATTACAAGGTTAAATACCAAATATTTTTTTCAACAAAGCTTTATTATACGAGACACAAACAAATACGTTCTGTTGACCACCCACCCTGTTCTGTTCTAGGATTACTAAAATCCGAGGGATTGAGATAGAGAAATTATTTTGATTCATTTCAAACTACTCTACTAGCTATAGTAAATAGTTTTCAATTAAATTAATATGTTATATTGAGATATATTTCATTAATTTTTCATCTTTTTGGTCTAGAACAATTATATATATTCAGCGCTTCGAAGTTGTTGGCTGCCCTTTTTGTTTAAAATTCAGACACTTTCCGTTGTAGATATTATTAACTTGTAAATTGACTGAATGATTTCTTATTACCGTTTGTATTTATTCCCTTAACGTTAACAGTGATTTTACCAGTATGTAGATTTATCTGTTGTAAACTTTCCCCGTGGGAAATCTGCTGATTTTAGGCAGTCCCTGGGTGACGGACGTTTTCGAGATCTACTAGGTATGATCGATGGGCATTTGAAGATACATTTCAAAAATCGCGTCACGAGTAAAACCTCAATAGCCGATATTCTTAAAGGAAAATCTGTCAAAATGTAGACTTTCTACTCTGCGTAAAAATAATATATCTGCAGCAAGACTTTTGCAACAACCTAGTATAAATTTCATACTCCAACTGGTATAATTAGTACTGTAACTGGAAGAGATGGCTTTTGTTCATTTAGTGGTTTATTTGTCCTCTTCAGACAATTTACCTAAACAAACATCCTTCCAGTTGAGAGGATATTATCTATTTAGGTACCTTTATATTATTTACTGGACCAAATACATGGGAATTAAATTAAGCCTTAATGAACAACCTCATTTCTGAAGCATAAAGTGAGGGAACACATGAATGGGACGTTTTGGGGCTAATAAACATTATTATATAATGTCCTTTATGAAAAATAAATACACATAGATTATGTATGTCTTTCAAGCATACGATAATACAATATCCCTTTTATTTACCTTAAAAAGAATGAAGGGAAATTTGTGACTTTGCATAACCTCATTACGCTCTAGAGCTATACAATCAGAAACAAAGCTTTTCATATATCTCAAAACTAAACTGGCTATAGAATTATATTCCCGAAGTAAAATATAAAAGGATGTAGAAATGAAATACATTCGTTCCAATTAAATGTTAAAAACATTAGGAAACGTCCAAAATGCTTTGTCTACACAAACAAAGCCAATTAAGTATTCCGAATAGTGTTTTATCCGTTGTCACCGTTCCCAGAAGCGGGGGATTTTGCTACATTCTCAAAAGCATACGAGGGCTTGCTGTAGTTTTTCGTTTTCGTCTGGAGGCTATGTCTGAATCAACCTTTATCACCGGTTCCCTAGCTACCTCCATAGTCTAGCCGGTAAACTTATGGTGTTATGCATTGGGGAAACTCCAAAAAGAATATTTTAATATTTAAATTGCAAAATAAAGTAAAACACCACCGTGAATATTAAGTGAATAAATACAAACCATAATAAGAAACCTCCCGACAAAAAGTGTCTGAAATTTAAACAGGTCTCCCAACCTCACAACAGAAAGACCAAAAATTACTAAAATATATCAGTACATAACGTATATCTTTTATTGAAAAATATATACTATATCTAGTACTGTAATTTATAATGAATCAGAATATTTTTTATCTCAATTAATCAAATTTTAAGTCCAAGAACTTGAAATGGGTCACCGGAACATATTTGCATGTATCTCGTCTAATGAAGATATCATGTAAACAATATTTGGTATTTGAGATTCCAAAAATGTGGTTTATTATATAACAGAGCATTGTTTCTGTAACATGAGTAGAAGTGCGGCTGAAAAAAATGCAAATATCTTGGTTAATATTAAAGATAAAGAATAAATGTATATAACAACATTTATAGTAAATTTTATTTAAAATAAGATTGATTCTCAACACTTTTTCGATCCAACGTTTAGTAACGAAAAATATAGATTTATCAAAATTCTCCCCCTCTAAACCCCTAAATTATATATATATATATATATATATATATATATATATATATATATATATATAATTCGATATAGAACTCGCTTTCGTCATCTCCTAGGTAGGATCGATGAACATTTGAATAAAAATTTCGAAAATCGCGTCAGAGAAATAAGGTTTATATACAACAGAAAGTTGAGACTCCAGTCATCCACTTATTGAGGAGTCAAAAATAATGGCTTTTCCCTCAATATTGTTTGTGAAACAATAACACATAACCACAAAACAAGATACAAGAATATTCTTCAAGACCACAACCACAAACATAAATATTTCGGGAGAAGCGTATCATTTTCTGGAGTAAAACTCTTTAACGTTCTGCCAAAATACTAAATATTTTCATAAATATTTGTATAAAATAATTTGTGACCAGGTACATATTCTCATTAAGGTGAGGCAACAAATAGAAATATTATGTTTTTGAGTTGTAAAAAAAATACACATATTCAGAGTTTTATTAAGACTGTTAATGAAACTAATTTATTGGATATAATTATTAAAATTTATGAATTTAATACTATATATTCTTAGAATATTTGACCTAAATATTTATCGAATGTATTATATAAGTATAAAAATAATTAAATAATTTGTAAAAAATATAATTGGAAAATTAGAAAATGTTTTATAGAAAAAAATGTTACGTATCCTATTATTTTATGATAACCTTTAATGGAAATTAACACATTTCAACTGTTACCGAGGACTCTTCAACAAACTGTGCCATTCAGTAACCACTAAGTTTGGTTTCTTATCAATTATTCAACACCATACAAAGCCCCTTGCTTCAGGAGAATAATTATTTATCTAAAACTATTTACGGTTTTACACGAATCGGCAACTTAGAGTGCTGGCTTGCTTATTCTTCGAGAGAACCAAATTCGATAAGTTCGCTGTAGTCATTAGGATAAATACTAAGGCAAGGACATGAGGCGGAAAGTGTAGAAATATTGTGCATAGTTTATTCAAAAGAAATTGCAATCATTATTCAGACTCTCCGAGCAACACAGTCATGATTTCCCGAAAGAAGCTGGTTACCTATATATATATATATATATATATATATATATATATATATAAATATTCTTCAAATTTTGGCAAGGTTCTCCAATAAAAAAAAATAAAAAAAGTTTTTCGGTGCATACTTTATTGAAACTGTCCCTGGAAGGTATAGTCGACCACTTGATACAGCCCAAAAAAATGAAGCTTCAACAAACCTCTTTAACAGATTTCTTAGCTTTAGTTCAGAAACAGAGAAATAAAAATAATAAACTTAATACTCACATTTTATTGCAAAATATTAAAAAAATAAAATAAATGAAAACTTAGATAAAATGAAATTACATCCGTTCTATTATTTCAACTATCACCCCCAAATATATAGGAAACTGAAACTAATTTGTAATGGAGTTTGTAATATTGCCTGGAAATATAACAATAAAATACAAAAAAATGTTAGTAGAATTAAAGATAAAGTAACTTAATCAAAATCTAAATATAATATATATGATATATGCTGTAACACCTGCATTGGAACTTATATTGGTGAATCCTCGCAACTGCTGAATAAAAGGTTAAAGCAACACGTAAAAAGTATAGACAATAATGAAAATAAAACTGCTTTGACGGATCATGCCATCTCCAGAAAACACTTTCAATTTTGAAAAAGTTCAAATAATTGATAAAGAAAGAAATCATACTGAACGGAAAATAAAAGAGAACATCCACAAAATAAAAAATAGAAAAAGGGGAGTAAACAAAAGAACAGAAATCAAATACCTCAATCATATATTTTATATCATTTTATCTTAAATTAATCGATTTTAAATTATGACGCGAAATAATCGAGTTCCAGATTGAATTGTAAATAATCGATTTGTAGTCAGCTGACTTAAACTACTTCAGGGACCTCTCAGTATCAACTACCTCTTCTGTGAGGACAGTCGCAACGAATGTAAAAGGGAAACGAGCACTTCAGAAATGTAAGTAGCAATTTAATAAGATTTAATAAATATATCATAGATGTAGGCACCTACTAATACAATAGCTAGCAAAAGAATTATTAAGGGATGTGTTAAATTAATGTTACTAATATTTTTCTATATTTTTTTGAAAAGGGATAGCCCCTGAAGAGGTGGCAAATAAGCCACGAATCATGTAGGGCAGTTTCAATAAAGTATGCACTGAATAAAATGTTATGGTTTTTTTTAATTTTTTTATTGGAGACCCTTGCCAAAAAATTTGAAGAATATATAAATAATATTAGGTCTAGAATAAGAAGAACACACACAACACACACACACACTCTCACACACACACACACACACACACACACACACACACACACACACACACACATATATATATATATATATATATATATATATATATATATATATATATATATATATATATAATATGGTACTTTCCTGTTATGGGGACCCCTACTGGAAAATATCGATATTTCCGGGTTTATATCGATATTTCGATACGATATCGCTACTGTTTCGATTTGAATAAACACCGCGAACACAAAATCAACTGTTAACTAGAATAAATATACCGCCAATGTTTTGTAGTATTCTCTGTGTTCAGTAGAGTCGTACTTTCATAGCCTTATAAAATGTTACTGTGGGATTTACCAACAGAAGAAAAGAGTGGAATTACTTTTTTAAAAAGTAAGGGACTGTTGCATAATGAACGACAGTGTGACAAAGGTCATAGTATGAAGAATTATGTTTCTGACGAAAAACCATTTTGGAAATGCAACTCTTGCAAAACCAAGGTAGGTTTACGTACTGGTACTGCAATTCGCTTTATATACCTTTGGTGTGAAGAGCTAACATCGGTTGATTTTTGTGAAAGGCAGTTGGGAATGAATAAAAATACAACAGTAGATTGGAATAACTACATGAGGGAAGTAACCGTCGATGCTATCGAGAAGAAAAATGTTGACAACGTAGGTGGAAATGGTTTTGTGGTTGAAATAGACGAGAGTTTATTTACTAAAAGGAAAAGCGGTACTGGGAGAGTGTTACCTGAACAGTGGGTTTTTGGTGGACTTTGCCGTGAGACCAATTGACGATTCCTAGTGAAAATTCCAGATAGGAAGGTGATTAACCGAAGATCTTGAAAAGGCAGGATCTCACAAAACCATATTGAGGTAGGTTCTACAATTATGTCGGACTGTTGGAAAGGTTATGAAACCGAAGATCTTGAAAAGGCAGGATTCTCACATTTTACTGTTAACCACAGTTACCATTTTGTTGATCCAATTACTGGAGCTAACACACAACAGGTGGAACGTATGTGGGGATCAGCAAAATGGAAAAATAAAAGGCATCGCGGCACAACACGACACCATTTAGACTCTTATCTCTCAGAATATATGAGGAGGGAATACGTCAAACACGAAAATTTAAATCGTTTTGATTATAATAATTTTTCATTAAAAGCTTTAATATTTAATAATTGTTTTGTTTTTTTCTAAACCTAACCTTAATTAACGTATCGAGAATATCGATATATGGAGAAACATTGTATGTATATTGAAAATATCGATATTTTCCAGTAGGGGTCTCCATAACAGGAAAGTACCATATATATATATATATATATATATATATATTTATATATATATATATATATATTTATATATATATTTATTTATTTATATGCGTATATAATTGAAAATATTTCCATTTTTATGAGGGGGTCAAAAGAAATGTAATGTCCTCTAGATATACAAGGTTCTGTGTACATTTTTTCCCTTCGAAATAATTTATCTACTATGATGTTCCTGCGTATAACAGGGTGGAAATTATCGTTGCCAACAGAACAACATATACATTAATGAAGAAATATTTGTTTTTGGTCATGATAACACGAGCGAAAGGAGACAAATTATAAATTTTATAGGGGCTAGAATACATTATTTCAGCGTTATGGGGGGGGGGGTGCAATCTGAGCAGGGGAGGTCTCTCACGAGGAATATCGGAAAAACATATCCGAGAGCCATTAAATCCAACGTTTTATGCGCTTTATAATTAATATTGATTCGAGGGGAAGGTCGCTAGTCTTACTGTCGCTTTGCTTTAATTTTACGACGTTGTAAAACAAGAGATTTTACGCTCATGGTCCTTGCCGGCATAATGGAATTATGTCCAATTTGATTTAGAACGCTTCCACAGGATCTCTTCTCTTTTTTTTATTAATACATTGTTTCCTTATCCTTTGTTTCACGAAGATATCATAATTTTCTTGTATTTCTTTCCTTCATATTTAAAAATGAATACAATATAAAAATTTATTCTTCGTTCTTGTCACCTTCTGTCTTAATATGAATCATTCTATAATCCTTTCATGAAATTTATTTCAAGGTAACAGTTGGAGGGAAAACTTTTAGCAGATATCCCTTAAGGGAAATCAGCTATTGACCATGTACTCATAATGCAAAAAAAAATATCCTCAAATATCTAACTAGTAGATGACGAAAATGAGGTCCGTTCAAAATTATATATATATATATATATATATATATATATATATATATATATATATATATATATGTCTGTGACCACCCTAGCGCTCCCAATTTCGGTTTAATCCTTACCGAACTCGATATAAGAGCATTTTACATAAAACTAATGATCACATTCGTTTATGGCTGAAATCGGACTGGGGGAAAGTTGTTAGAATTATAAATTTTGAAAATTCTAAATATCTTCGTTCTTATACGTCGGATCGAAAAGTAATATAGAAATAATATTATCTTTAATTTAATTGCCTATACATGTCGTTATATACATATTTTCTGTATCATGCATATTATAATTAAGACTCAGCCTTCAGTAAACCACCATTTCTACTCATGTCATATTAACATTAAGCTATAATGTCATGAAACCACTTTATATTATATACTATATTATTCTCAGCTTGAATACCAAATATTGATTTCAAGAGAACTTTGACTCATGCGAATTCGTTACTATCGTTATCAATTAATATTTTACGTTCCTGTTTCGAAAATTGTTCTAAAAACCAAGTTTGTTGACGCCTATAATCCGAGAATTGAAAAGGGGGGCTTAGAGAGTGAAGCTACGAAAATTCAAAATATCTGCGTTATTATACGTCGGATAGAAACATTTTATAAAATAAATCTAGTTGCAATTGTAATTTCCTGTAAATGTTTTTTTCTTTTATTATTTTTTTTTTGGAAACCCTCACTCCTACTCATGTCATATTAAAAATAAGTTGTTATATTTTGAATAGCTTTATTCGAAGATTTAATACTTATATATTGTCTACATGGAACTTTTATTGTGTCAGACACATACATATACGTAGTGTCATGACGTTAAGAAATTAGAGTTTCCGATTATGAGTTGAAAATGTTTATTTGACCATATATACCATTCTAAATATTTAACTGTTCCATTCAACCCCCACGTTCATATTCGTTAATGGAAAAAATTAAACCACGTATATTGAAAATCGAAAACTCTCCATTATTACTAGTCGGACAGAAAACTGTTGTAGAAGCAATCTTTTTACAATAAAAAAATGCTCTACAATTGTTGTCCTATACATTTTTTCGTAGCACAAATATTAAGCAAATTTTTAGAATTTTCTTGTTTTTCACCTTCAGGAAATCTCCAATTCTATTCCTTGGATTTTGGCCTAAAAGTAGCGAATGTATAGTGAGATGAGATCACCACTCTGTCATCTGCCAGTGTGGGGAAATCTACTGGGTTTTCGCAACCCTTGCGTGGCGGACTTTGTATTGAGTAGTTTTACGCCAAACATTTGTATGAAAGCATCTCGCAGAATAAAAAAACGAATAGCCATTGAATTTTGAAGTTTCATATTACGTTCAGCTCTGCACTTGCTCTTTCTGTTAGATATCGAATGATGCTAGAACAAAAAAAGTCCGTTTTTTTGTTTGTTGGGTCAGTTTTTTGTTATTTTTGGCTTTGTTACGGCTGCATAAATAAACAAATTCCGTCAGGCAGGAGCTGCGTTAGCTAAGCAGATATCCCACGTGTGTTAAGTCTTTGCATTTATCTCAAAACGTAAAAATTCAATGAGAACAGTATTTGCTATTTATTTTTATTTATTTATTAACTTCTACTTTTTGCGACTAAGGCTAATTGGGACGGTTATCTACAGGTTACCACCCTTTTCTAGCCAGGGTGGGTCAAAGGATTTTAATTTAGATTTCAAAGAAAGTGCATCATAACATAATTTCATATTGTTAATATGAAAAGAGTAGGAATGAGGGAGGGGGTGACTGAAGGCCAAAAACTAAAAAATGTAAATATCTCGGTTATTAATCATTATACGGAAAATATCTATAGAACAATATTTATAGTAAATTTTATTTGCAATATGATTGATTATATACAATTTTCCGATCCAACGTATAGTAACGGAGATATATCGAATTTTCAAAAATCCTCCCCTCTAAACCCCCCCTCCTCCCACTGGTCCGATTTCAGCCATTAACGAACTTGATCTGTCTTTTTACATAAAACGACTAAATCTCAAGTTTGGTAACGATTAAACAATAATTGCGACCGCTAGAGCGGTAGCAGAGAAATATATATATATATAAATATATATATATATATATATATATATAAAGTTTTGAATGGACCTCATTTTCGTCATCTCCTAGGTAGGATCGATGGACATTTGAAGAAAAATTTCGAAAATCGCGTCATGAGTACAACCTCAATAGCTAAAGGGAAATCTGCTAATAGCGACCGCTAGAGCACATTCATATAATTTTTAACGGATCTCATTTTCGTCAAGAGTATGACCTCAGTAGGTGATTTTCCTTAAGGGAAATTTGCTAAACCAATCGCAAAAAAATATTAACCACAACACTAAATTTTACACTTGCTAAAAAGCATAACCACGATATTCATTGCCCAAACAAACATCCTACCTACCTGCCTTCTCCGAATTCCATTAGACCTCAATGGAAAATACGGGTATGGAGACAATGAAACTATACTTAATGCAGTTTTCACTTTCTTAAACAAAACTACTGATGTCTATCATTTATTGTGATACATTTACTTATTTTCCGAAAGTGTAGAGGCAGTATTCAAAGTAAATAAAACAAAAGCTTACCTTATCATGATGGTACCAGAAAATGTATGCTGGCGGCTCAGTTCCGTAATTAATGGAGCAAGTCAGATTAATCGTGCTTCCGTGTTCGACATGGACGTCCGATCGTCCATGGATCACCGCTGAAGGCACTGCAAAAAAAAAAAAAAACATAAATATCTCATTCAAGGCATTAAAAAAGATCTTCACGTCCCACCAAAAACTCTTGAATATTTTTAACAGGAAACTTTTCGCCCTCCTGAGCATTTATTATGCAAAATGTACAGGGCATTTTTAATAAGTAATAATTGCCACTCATTTATCAAAGGCGTTTATAATTTCCCTAGTAACTAGTTGATAGAAAATTATTCTCCTAAGTCACTATAAACTAAAATAGTCCGTCACCAAGAGGCTAAACTAAGCAGATTTCACGTTCGAAGGATTACAATAGATAAATATACATGCAAGTAACACTTCCGTGAATGTTAAGTGAATAAATACAAACGGTTAAATACAAGTTAATAATTTCTACAACTGAAAGCGTCTGAGTTGTAAACAAACAGGCCAGCCAACACGTAGCGTTGAATAGATAGATAGGCCGGAAATACAAACAATTAATAAAATGTAACAATTTACTAAAGCTAGTGCTGTAATTTGTAATGACTCAAAACCAGTATTATCTCAATCACTCAAATTGTAGTAATCCGAGAACAAAAGAAGGGGGGGGGTCCACAGAGATATTTACATGTATCTCAAATTAAAAGTTCAATGAAAACAATATTTGGTATTTAACCTTGTAATGAAGTGGTTCATGATATAACAGCTTCTTGTTAATATGACATCAGTACAAGTGGGGGTTTGCTGAAGGCTAAAAAATGCAAATATCTCGGTTACTATTCATGATAGAGAATTATAATATATAAAAATATTTATAGTAAATGTAATTTACAATAAGAATGGGTCTATACTATTTTTCGATCCAACGTATAGTAACAGAGATATTTCGAATTTTCGAAATTCCTCGCCTCTAAACCCGCCCACCTTCTTCCATGTCCGATTTCAGCCATCAACAAACTTTATTTTTCTTTTTACATAAAACGATTAAGTGCCGAGTTTGGTAACGATTAAACCATGATTGCAACCGCTAGAGCGGTAACAGACAAATATATATATATATATATATATATATTATAATATATATATATATATATATATATATATATATATATATAGATAGATAATGGAATATATAATCTATATATATATATATATATATATATACAGTTTTGAATGGAACTCATTTTCGTCATCTCCTAGGTAGGATCAATGGACATTTGAAGAAAAATTTCAAAAATCGCGTCATTAGTACGACCTCAATAGCTCATTTCCCTTGAGACCCTCCCCTAAAAACAGATTTATCTTTTTCTTGCAATTTATTTTAATTTCTTTCAAACATCAGCATAATAGGTATTCAAATTTCTCTTGTTGACGTTAAAATTAACTACTTTCTCCTAGTATCTGGATATGTACATGGCTTCCAGAATTTCCTTCCTACCAGTCCTTGTCTGACAACCCAACACCACACATAGTATGGATGAGGTGCAAAAATCCGGTAATAACATTACATCGTAGTTCGAGAATTTTAGCAGATTTTGTTAATCAACGTGGACGCTCCAGCGGTCGCAATTTTAGTTTGATTGTTACCAAAGTCGATATGCGGAACATGAAAGGACAGGGCATTATTTAACAAGATTTAAAATTCAAGACAATGACAAATGTACTTGCGACTCACAGACACCACAAACGTTACTAGATATACTTTATGACTGTTCAATATTTAATCAAAACTGATCAAATTTAATAATGAACATAATTTTAAAAGGAGGTAATTGGCCAGAACCACCCCATATTATATTTAACAAATACAATAAAGAATTTATACATTTTATCAAAATTATAGATATGAATGTAGCAAAAATACATTAGAATGTGAAGTTGATTGTGAGGAATGGGAATTATAATTCAATATATTTACCTTACATAGACTTGCAAATTAAACATCGGTTAACTTGCATTGATTTTTTTTTTTTCATTTCATTTATTAATTTTATTTGTAATTATCGTACTTATTTTAATATTTTATTTTATTATTATTATTTTTGATTAGATCGTTGATTAATGTGTATATATTGTAAAAAAAAATGTATTTAAACATAATCATGCGTCTAATATGCCATGTGGCAATGGAACATGTATTCAAATTACTCCTCATAGGGTTAGTATGAGGAGAAAATAAAACTCGATATGCAAGCGTTTCATGTAAAACTAAATATCATGTTCGTTAACGGCTGAAATAAAAAAGGGTATGAGAGGGATTGGGGGAAGAGAAAATCGAAAAATCAAGATATCTCCCTTACCATGAGTCAGATGGAAAAATTAATATTCTCGCCAAATAACTTAACAATGTTAGCCCCCATTTTATTGCTATACCCTAAGCGAAACAAAAATACACATGTTTCTTTGTCCTGTTCTGTTGCTTTTGAATATATTAATTAATAGGGAAATACATAAATTTCACTTTTTTTCATTTCAAATTAGACTAACTCCGTCCTACTTTGTTATGCGTGGGCCAAGCTCGATTTTTATATGATAGTTGCTCAGCTTTTTTGAGCAATGAAAAAATTTTCATGGAATATTGTTTATTATTTTTCTATAGTTCATGCAAATCGCTATTTGATATCTTTGCAACTGAAGAATAGAATTTGCATAGTTTTAATACAATTAGTAGTGGAATAGAGTGGAGAGCCCTTTAAGTCTGTTTTTTTAAGAAAGTATTTAAGGAGGAAAGCTAGAAGTTTAATGATAAAACTTAATTTACATTATTTTTATTGTTTAAAAGGTTGAATATGAAATCACATTTTTTGTGAGCGAGGAAGAAGTTTGGCCGATGTTTTAGGTCAGAAAAATAGATGTGCTCTTTCAGCTGGCTTACCATTTTTACCATCATCCTTATTTTTGTAGAATATTCATTAGGAAATTGAAAATATTATTTCGCAAATATTGTACTTCTTCTTTTTCTTTCAAATTAAAAAGAATATTTTTCTATCTTCTCTTTACTGAGAGCAATAAAGGTATTTTAGCGGACTAAAAAATAATCTTCAGCTTTTACCAAATCTTAATTTTAACCAAACATTTCGCTCCCCTGGCGATTTAAAATGCTAAAACCTCGGGGATGTTTTAAATAATAATTATCAGCAACTTACACATGAGACATTTATATTTTCGTTAAACTATGAATTCCAATCTAAGTTTAAAATTATTCAATGAAGTCAATATAAAAACCTTGCAGGAAAAAAACGTCCGTCACGCAGGGGCTGCGTAAACTAAGCAGATTTCCCTCGTGAAGTTTAATAATAGATAAACCTACATACGGCTATCACCACCGTGAATATGAAGTGAATAAATACGAAAGGTAATAAGAAATCTTTCTCCTCCTGGTGGGAAGCGTCTAAAATGTGAACAAACGGCTCAGCGCAAAGAAAAAAAAATATCAGAATATAACATATTAATTTTATTGAAAGCTATTTATTACATCTAGTACTGTAATTTATAATGAATCAGAATAATATCTTTCTCAATCAATCAAATTTTCGCAGTCTAAGAATTTAAAATCAGGGGGGGTCACACGAAAATATTTGGATGTATCTCGTATAATAAAGACCTCTGGGAATCAGTATTTGGATTTAAGCTTCGAATAATTTGGTATATTATATAACAGAGTATTGTTTATAAAACGAGAGTAGAAGTTGGGGTTTACTGTAGCCTGAAAACTGAAAATGCAAATATCTCGGTTAATATTTAAGATAGAGAATAAAAGTATATAAGAATATTTACAGTACATTAACTTTTCAATAAGATTAAATCTATACACTTTTTCGATCCGACTTATACTAACAGAGATATTTTGAATTTTTAAAATTCTCCCCTTCTCAACCCCCCCCTCCTCCTAGTTCGATTTCAGCCACTAACGAACTTGATCTTTCTTTTAACATAAAACGACTAAATATCGAGTTTGGTAACAATAAAACAAAAATTGCGACCGCCAGAGCGGTAACAGGCAAATATATACAATTTTGGAACGGACCTCATTTTCGTCATCTATTAGGTAGGATCGGTGGACATTTGAAGAAAAATTAAGAAGTGTGTGTCATGAGTATGACCTCAATAGCTGATTTCCCTTTGGCGAAATCTGCTAACAACAAACATGCGATTATAAGCCTTAACCAATGAATGCACACTGGTCCGTTTTCACGTGCAAAAAAGCATCTATTTTTTTTCTGAACTAAGTATATTTTCATTGTTTCTACATTAATCCTGAACCTTGAATTTAAAGTTGAATCGTAAGTAAGCTACAGCTTTTGGGAGCTACGTTAATTCAAAGTTTTAAGTTTTCAAACGTTCGATTCGGATACTTGTTGCTCCATGTTAATCAACATTTCTATCACACGACATATAATATATATATATATATATATATATATATATATATATATATATATATATCAGTTTTAATTGATGTCTCTCTGATTGTACATGGAATACACAATGCTGGGACATCCTAACAGTTATAATATCCAATCATTTGAACTTGAAATATATTTTTTAATACAAACAATTTTTGCACCAAATTATAGAGGAACTATCTAGGAATCGAATGGTGTAATGTTCGCTGTATAGACATTTCATATCACTGTTTCGTATATCTAAGTGGAACGAGTTTTAGCACATTTCCCTTGAGGGAAATCAGCTATTGAGGTCGTACTCATGAAATTTCTTCAAATGACCATCGATCCTACCCAGGAGATGACGAAAATGGGGTCCGTTCTAAATTATATATATATATATATATATATATATATATATATATATATATATATATATATATTTGTGTGTTATCGCTCTAGCGGTCGAAATTTCTGTTTGATCGTTACCAATGTCGATATTTAAACGTTTTATGCAAAAAGACAGATCAAGTTCGTTAATGGCGGGGATTTTCGTCAATTTAAAATATCTCTGTTATTATGCATCTTACATTTTACACATTTAATCCAGAAATGTCATGACCCCTTTGCGAAGAAAGACAAGATGGACTTATTCACTTCATTCTTAAATGCCTTGCCTTAGAACATACAAAAAACAATCTCTTGAAAATACTCAACATACCACTGCAACAAGATATAATCTCCATGGAGAATATTTTAGACAATATGGAAACGAATAAGATAAATTACATATATACTTTCCTACTTAAAAATCTTTACCTAAGAGAGAAACATATATATATGCTTTTTAACTCTGTAAAGGACCTCATTTTCGTCACCTGATGGATTTGGATTGATGGACATTTGAATTTTTTTTACGAAAATCGTGTCATTAGTACTACCTCAATAGCTGACTATGGGAAATCTGCTAGAATGCACATAATATAGTTATTAAAATGACTGTTTATGTTTTAAAAAAAAATTTAATCATAAAAATATGTCAATGTCTGTTCCCCTGTTATTAAATTGCCTTATATTAAAAGCAATACTCATATTCATTAGTTCATTCAAATAATATGAATTTACAGAAAAAAAAGAACTGATCATTTGCATTTTAGCATAAGTTCTAAGTTAAAGAGGCATATACAAGGGCTGCTTTAGTTTCCCTTATCGGGCAGAGAATGCCTAGTTCCCTTGAAAGTCTTATCTTAGCCAGGATTTGTAAATTAAATGAGTAAGTTCGGCTCAAAGTACCTCATTCCCAGAAATGTGAGACATAAATTGCTCTCAGCTCAACTCATCTCTTGAACCAACAATTCATTCATAACAATTCAGTTCAATTAAGGATAATGCACAAGTCTGGAAATAAAGGGGAGTTCTCCTGTGCTAGAGTAAAGTTTGTGTTTGCCCTAAGTTCATTTCAGTCTAAGTAAACCAAAACTTTACTCCAGCTCAAATGTTGGTGGGAAGAGTGAAAGTATGACGTGGGAAACAATCATAATTACTGGCTTAATTGCATAATTTTACGAATGACAATTAAGGTCAACAGTTTTCCCGTAAGGTCCACTTTGTTAATGGATGAAATCGAACAACTGGAGGGGGACATTAAGAGGGGTGAATTTTGAAAATTCGAAATATCTCTGTTATTATACGTCGGATCGACTTATTGTATAAAACCAATCATATAGCAAGTAAAATGTAATTTTAATATTGTTCTATACATTTATTAGCAGATTTCCCTTAAGGGAAATCAGGTATTGAGGTTGTACTCATAACGGAATTTTCGAAAAATCTGAGAGTATATTAAAATTGCTCTAGCGGTCACAATTTTTGTTTGATCGTTACCAAACTCGATATTTAGTCGTTCTATGTAAAAAGAAAGATCAAGTTCGTTAATGGCTGAAATCGGACCAAAGGGAGGGAGATTTTAGAGGCGGGGAATGTCGAAAATTCGAAATATCTCCGTTATTACGCCGGATCGAAAAATTGTATAGAGCCAATCTTATTGTAAATTTAATTCTAATTAAGTTTTGTTATTTACGGTTTTGCTCTATCTTGATTATTAACCGAGATATTTGCATTTTTATTAAGTGATGTCGGCTGTATTTGTGAGTTTCCGAAAGCTAGTTCGGCCGTTTCCGTAACTGTTCTCGTGAAATTGGTTTAGAGACTCGTTACAACCACTGTTACTAGCATGCATATTTCTCTATTGTAAAACTTCACGTGGGAAATCTGCTTAGTTTACGCAGCTCCTGCGTGACGGACTTTCTTTAATATTACTGGAGATATTTGATTAAGCCTTCAATTAACAACCCCCATTCCTACTCATGTCATATTAGCAATAAGTTGTTGTCATGAATCACATTATTTTAACCTTAAATACCATATATCGTTTCCATTGAACGTTTACTGTGTGAGACATGAAAATAAGTTATGTCGAGAATCGAAACTATTTATTAATTCTATACTGTATTCGATATTTAACTGTTTCATGCCGCACTGAAGATCGTATTAGGTAATGGCTGAAATCGGGGTGGGAGTAGGGAAATTCCAAAGTTGAAAATATTGCCGTTATTAGGAGTTGTGTCGCAACATGTTATAGAACCAATCACGTTAAGCTATTGATGTTCTACAATTGTTGTTCTATACATTTTTTCGTAACTCAATTATCAAGCGAGTTATTTCAACTTTCCTGTTTTCAACCTTCAATAATCCCCCACCCCACAACCCTTTTACTCGACGTTTTTTATCACATAGAAATGAGATTATCTGGTGAGATGAGATGACAAGTGTGTTATACTAGCAGGTGGGAAATTGCTTAATTTTCGCAACCCCTGCGTGACTTTATTTCTTACTACGAGGACAGTAATTCTTCAAAAGTTTAATTGTCGATTCTCGGAAAGTTGGCGTAGTCTTCTGGTTCTGTGCGCAATATTTACCACAAAAAATTTTCGTCGGTATATTTATCACTTGAATATCTTTCATATTTTCTTGGCAAGGGTCACCAATAAAAAACATTCTTTTGCGTAACTTTATTGATACTGGCCTACATGTTTCGTGGTTCATATACCAACTCTTCAGAGACTCTCCCATTTCAAAAAATAATAACATTAATTTTAAAAAAAATTAAAAACATTAATTTAGAACCCCTATGATAATTCTTTACTAAATAGAGTATTAATAATTGCCTACTTACGTATAAATTTACTAAATCTAAATACAGATTGCTCCACTCTCTTTTCCCTCTTAGGTTCGTTACGACTGCCCTCGCTGGGGACGTCGTTGATACTGAGGTCCCCGAAGTTGGTTGTCAAGTTTGTTTGTTTGTTACCTTTTCACGCATAAACGGCTGACCTGAATTTTATGAAACTTGCTATGTATATTACTATTAACCAAACTTAGACTTTAGGCAATATAAATTTTCTCTGAGACGAACAGGAGTGGGGGTTATAAAGGAGGCGTGAAATTAAAAATAGCGATATTTCGTTTCCTATTGGCTTTTCGTCATATATGCACATAACAAAAGTTGTTTATTTTGTTATTTAGAGTAACTTTTGTTATATACAATTTCTTCGTATACCGAAGTATAAATGCGTTATAGGCTAAAAATTATATCGGGAGTCAACAATATTATTTGGCACAAAAGACTCAACCGAACTAAATAAAACTCGGTTTGTGTATTAGCACTAACGCCAGAATTATAATAAGCCATACAAACATTTCTAAGAACGGGCAGGAGTGGAGGTTGTAAGGGAGGCCTGAATTTAAAACTAGCGGTATTTCGTTTTCTATTCGTTTTCCTGCAAATATGCACATGACAAAAGTAGTTTATTTTTTTTATTTGAAGTGACATTTGTGATATTCACTTTTGTCTTATAACAAAGTATAAATGAGATATACACTAAAACGTTTGCGGGAGCCAACAATTTTATTTGGCACTAACGATTGAACCGAACTTAACAAAACTCGGTAAGTCAATTGGCATTCATTCTTCCATGAGGGAGGCCTGAAATAAAAATTCGCCATATTTCATTGTCTATTTGTTTTTCGACAAACGTCCTCATAACAAAAGTTGTTTACTTTGTTATTTAGAGTAACTTTTGTTTTATACATTTTTTTGGGAACAATCTAGGAAGCAAGTAATTTGCATAGAAATATTGATATGCTCAACAATTCTTTACAACAAGAACTACTAGGTACCTCAACTGGAAAAATTAATTCAAATCTCTGTTAATATTTTGTGTATTAGCACTATCGCCTTTTTTATAATAAGCCATACTAACATTTCTAGGGACCGGAGTGGGGGTTATAAGGGAGGCCTGAAATTAAAAATAGTGATATTTCGTTTCCTATTGGGGTTTCGGCAAATATGCACATAACAAAAGTTGTTTATTTTGTTATTTAGAGAAATTTGCTCAACAATTCTTTTCAATATGAACTACCAGGTACCTCACCTGGAAAAATTAATTCAAATTATAATATATTATTATAATATTTTGTCCTTAATAATGTAAATCACAGGTAAATAATGTAATGCACAGGAGACGGGAAATATGGCAATATGGAAGGCAGTGAAGTCTTACATAAAACATTAATTTTATTATTAACAAATCCACAGAAACGACGGGTAAATGTCAAAATTTTGTGCAAAGTAAAGCCTGCTAAAAAATACCATCACCATTCAGCCTCAAATCAATTCCCGGGCGAAGCCGGGTATCTGAGCTAGTGTGTGTATATATTGGATCCAAAATAAGAAGAATATATCACTTAATTTTACTACTCTCTACACAATCGCTTGGTTATTTTTTTTTAGTACACAGAGCTAGAGTCAATGCCGAAAATGCTGAGTCTGTACTCACTCTACACTCGGTAGTTAATAGGACGAACGTTCATGGCAGGAGAAAACCGAAACACACGCGCACTAGAAATACTTGTGGTCTCATATCACCACGTATTATCTATTTATATGTAAAAAACGACGAGTAGAAGTGGAGTGGGGTTCCTGAAGTTTTAGAATAGAGAAATTTCATAGAGCTGAATAGTTACTGAAACGGTCGAAATAGCTTTTGGCTTTTGAAACTCACGACTAGAACCGAAATTAGCCGATCTCATCTCGTCCGTTACCCGATTTCAGCCATTAACAAACTTGATATTTATTTTTACATAAAACGTTTAAATATCGAGTTTGGTAACGATCAAGCAAAAATTGCGACCGCTAGAGCTTTAACAGACTAATATATGTATATATATATATATATATATATATATATAAATATATATATATATATATTTAAATATAACTTGATAGGACCTCTTTTTTTCGTGATCTCCTTGGCTCAAGATTGATGGACATTTAAAGAAATATTTCGAAAATCTCAGCATAAACAAAACCTACAATAGCTGACGTCTCCCATAAGGCCTATCTAAAAGTAGCCAATCGAATTCGTGAATAAAACCTAATTTGATAGTTTACAAGGTTCAATAATTCTGACAGACCCAATTATATTGCCTACAAATTCCTCCGTTGTCGCCCGATTTGGTAAAGCGGTTGAGACCAAGATACTGTATGCATATATATATATCCAATGCTCCTGCTACACATTGTAGCACAATACTACACTCCCATTACATAAAGGAGTTTAAAGATGTCATTTATTTCGTGCCATAAAATGTTATGGAAGAGAGAGAGGAGTAATACGCTCCGTGGGTTTAGTGTAATGAAATGTCGGCATAAAACCGAAACAATAAAAGTTTATTCTTCCCGAATATGAGTCCCCTCTTCAAATGCAAATTCGTGCATTATATATCTTCTTTTATATGGGCCCCTCCACGGATGGGGGGATAAACATGTTGGACTTTAACCACATGACACAATACAAAGTAAATTAAACACGTAATAAATTACTGCTTGTCATACCATCAAGAAATGGGAATTTCAAATGCACATAATACAATATATCTGATTATTAGAGATAACAATTCTATATAACCTTCTCTTCAGGTATTGTGTGAATACGAGTTGTTACTCTTTTAAACAGATATCACTTAAGGAAAAGTCCGTCACGCAGGCTCGCGTAACTAAGGCAATTTCCCACGTGGAAGTTATACACAAGAGAACATAACATGCTAACCGAATAGTAACGGCAAATGGCCGAACTAGCTTTTTGGGCGGGAAATTCAGTACATCCGTTAACGAGGCTCATAATCACAACAAAAATGCAAAAATATCTCACGGTTTAGTATTCAAGATAGAGAAAAAAAATATAGAAACAATAATTTATACTAAATTTACTTTACAATAAGATTGATTCTATACAAAACTTTTGATCCGACGTATGAGATAAACGGATATATTACAAATTTTCGAAACAATCCCCCCACACCACTGGTCCGCTTTCAGCCATTAACTTTTAAATAACGAGTTTGGACAACGATCAAACAAAAAATTGTCGACTGCTAGTGTGTCTAACAGGGGGGTTTGGGGAGGGGTCTATATATATATATATTTTTCTTTTTTTTGTTTTTAGATATATTTGGGGGACTCGCTAAGCTTTTTGTTAACAGACAAATATATATATATATATATATATATCTATATACTATATATATCTATATATATATATACTATATAATTTTGAACTTACCATAATTTTTCGTCATCTCCTGGGTAGGATTGATGGACATTTGAAGAACTTTTTCGAAACTCGCGTCCCTTCAGGGAAATCTACTAAAAACAGCGAATGAGGTTGTACTCATGACGCGATTTTCAAAAAGTGTCTTAAAATCTAAATCTACCCAGGAGATTCGTTCAAAACTATATATATATATATATATATATATATATATAGATATATATAAATATTATACTCTATATCAATAGCCTAGGAAGGCGAGAGATTCCCTAGTTGATAGTCCTATCAGTTTCTTGGCCGCGTTCCTCTGGCCGACTACATCTTAGGTCGATGTTTACAGGTTAATTGATGCTTATACTTTTAGCAATGTTGTGTTATTCTCAGGAATGTGAATTTGCTTAATTATCATAAATAAATAACTCAAAAGGATGAACGCTGGGGAGGAGCACCTAGTTATTTCTGGTATTTATTAACTCAGCTCGGTTAATAAGAGATATACTTTACTGAACCCACTATGTACCAATATGAATATATAGTTTACAATAGAGACTTACAAAAGAGTATTTTTACTAGGGCTTATGACGTCCTACAACTCCTGTCACCGTTGGGATTTGTACTGGATCAAGAGAAAGGAACTTTTATCATACATGGTATGAAAGACAGAATACTTTCTATGAGTATGGCATATAAGATATATATATATATATATATATATATATATATATATATATATATATGTATATATTTGTCTGTTAACCCTCTAGCGGTCGCAATTTTTGTTTGATAGTTACCAAACTCAGAATTTAATCGTTTTATGTAAAAAGGAAGATCAAGTTCATTAATGGAAATAGGACCAGTGGGAGGGGGGATTTTTGAAAATTCAAAATATCCCCGTTATTATGCGACGGATCGAAAAATTGTATAGAGTCAATCATATTGTAAATTAAATTTAATATAAATATTGTTTTATACATTTATTCTGTATCTTGAATATTAACCGAGATATTTGCACTTGTATAGTACGAGAGGTCGGCACAAGTCGGCCATATTGGGACTTTCCACCGAAAGTTATTTCGGCCGTTTCCGTAACTGTCCGTCCCTCGTGAATTGGTTTAGAGATTCTTTACTACCACAGTTGTTATTAGGCAGATTTCTCTATTGTATAACTTCACGTGGGAAATCTGCTTAGTTTACGCAGCCCCTGCGTGACAGACTTTTCAGGTTTCTATAGACTTAGGAGAATAATTTTAAACACAGCATTGTAAATGCCGAGGGGGGGGGGGGCAAAACGTTCCCTTTAAAAATATAGAGTCTGTTGATGAGAGCTGAAGATCTTTTTTATTGCTTTCAACACTTTTATTGGGCTCAGTAAGGATAAGGTGAACATAAATTATACGGCTTGTCTTACTCAAAATGCTTTATTACCTAAATACAATATTAAAACAAAAGATTTTCCATGGGAGTAGCCGGCCGTTAATAGATGCAGGAGAAGGGAAGACTCAGCTCCCAAGGTAGACCCTAACTTGCTAAGATCATAAATTCCTTAAAAGTGCTTTTAACTTACTACAAAATAACCGTAAAGGAAAAATTATTATGAAAATACATCGAGAATTTTTCCAACAAATCTAAACAACTTTCTCGTAATTTATCAATAACAAAACTTGAGAACTCTGAGAACTTTTAGCACAATATATTCATGATGTAATATAAACTGTGAGATTTTGAAATTATTATATTAGCAAATTTCCCTTAAGGGAATTCTCCGTCCAGAGTTTAATTTCACCGTTAGTATGAATAAGAAGAAAATGTTTTTTATAACCATTTATGTTACTAATTTAATTTCCTATAAATGTTGTTATATACATTTGTCTTCTATATTTAATGTTAACCGAGATATTTGCATTTTAGCAGCTATTGAGGTCGTACTCAAGGTGCGATTTTCAAAAAATTTCCTTAAATATCCATGGATCCTACCCAGGAGATGAAGAAAATGAGGTCCGTTCAAATTTATACATTTATTTGTCTGTTAGCGGTAGCAATTTTTCTTTGATTGGTAGCAAATTTGCCTATCTCAATATTTAATTGTTTATGTAAAAAAAGAAAAAAAATCTAGTTCGTTAATCGCAGAAATCGGACCAGTGGGACGGGGGGGGGGGATTAGAGAGGAATGAAAATTTGAAACATTTCCGTTAACATAAGTCGACTTGAAAAATTGTTCTTAACCGTAGACTTAATGTTATTGCAAATTAAATTACCTGCAAACGTTGTTATATAAATTCTTTCTCATAAATACTCTTATGGTAAACCAAGAGTGGCGAGAACGATTCCCGCCTGGGCAAAGGAATTTATTTAGTGAAGTTTTACAATAGAAAAATTTCAAGAGAGCCGACAGTCAAGGAAACGGCCGAACTAACTTTGGCTATCATTGGAAAGAGTCCTCGCGTTGTTTAGCCGCCCCAGTATTTAATAAAATAAATATCTGCGAGTTAATACTCAGATAAGAATAAATGTATATAACAACTTACAGCTCCCAGACATACACGCTTCGCCCGGGAATTCATTGAGGCTGAATGTGATAGTATTTTTCAGCAGGCTTCTTACACATTGCACACATATTTGACATTTACCCGTCCCAGTGTCTTTAGATTGATAACCCGTCGTTTGCCGTGGATTTGCAAATAATAGAATATTGTACGATACGCATTACTGTCTTCATATTTATAATATTTCCCGTCTCATATACATTAAATATGGTGAATTTTTAGTTCAGGCCTCCCCTTCTAACCCCCCCCGTTCGAAACCTAAAAAATTTTAATATAACTTATAATTATGGAAGAACTAATTGACATACCGAGCTTCTGCGTAAGATTCGTTTTTTCAGAAGCCGTTAGTGCCCAAATAACATTGTTGGCTCCCGCTAAAGTTTTTAACGTATAACTCATTTATACTAGGTATAAACAAAAAGTGTAAATAAACAAAAGGTTTTCCAAAATAACAAAATAAACAACTTTTGTTGTGTTCATATTTGCGAAAAACCAATAGTAAACGAAATAACACTAGTTTTTCAATTCAGGCTCTCCTTATAACCCTCCCCACTCCTCCCTCCATAGAAATTTCGGTATTGCTTATTATAATGCTAAAGGCCCTCACTGCAAATAACAACACACCGAGTTTTATCTTAAGATTCGGTGAGATCTTTTTTGGCGTCAAAATAATATTGTCTTGACCCTCCCGCTAACTAATTTTTCATGTATAACCTTTTACAACTTCTCCGGTTATACGACAAAAGTTGTAAATATAACTAAAAGTACTCTAAATAGCAAATAAACAACTTTTGTTATGTGCATATGTGTCGAAAAACCAATATAAAACGAAATATCGCTATTTTTTATTTCGGCTTCCCCTATAACCCCCACTCCTGTTTCGTTCTCAGAGCACATTAATATAGCCTAAAGTCTATTTGGGTTAGTAGTAATATACCTACCAAGTTTCATGAATTCGGTATCAGCCGTTTATTGCGTGAACAAGTACAACATAACAAACAAACAAACAAACAAACATACGATCGAAAAGAAACAAATGCAGTTATGGTTTCTATGAACATGTAAAACGAAAAGTCTCTAATTCGAGTAAATTTCGCGAAAAAATCAATGTACAACATGAGGTTTCAATTTATATAAGAATATATATAGATATAGATTATTTATAGTATATTTAATTTGCAATAATATTGGTCTGTACAACTTTTCGATCCTGACGTATAGTAAGCGGAGATATTACGATTTTCAAAAATCCTCGCCCTCTAAACTCCCCTCCCCCTGGTCCGATTAACATCAGCCGTTAACGAAACCTTGTCTAACTTTTTCACATAACCGACTTAAATATCGAGTTTGGTAACATCAAAGCAAAAATTGTCGACCGCTAGAGCGCGGTAACAGACAAATATATATACATATATCAATTATATACTAAAAATATATATCTATACAGTTGAACGACCTCATAGTTCGTCATCTACTAGGTAGGATCGATGACATTGTGAAGAAAAATTTCCAAAATTCCTCATTATACACCTCAATAGCAGCGTTCCCTTAAGGAAAATCTACTAATAAAATCCTTAGTCACACCCTGGCGAGAAAAGGGTGATAACTTGTAGAAAACTAGTCCGAATTACCCTTAGTTGCAAAAAGTGGACGTTAGTAAATAATTTATAATTTTCTTTCTCTGTCTCAAATATTAACCAAGATATTTTCCATAGCTATCGGTGGAGACTGTCGTCACTGGCTGATGATCGACTACAGCTGGCATTGTGCTATTGATGCGAAGGCACCATCTTCAAGGCCGTCAGAAGTTCTACTGAGTTAGTTGCCCGTTAGTCAGTAGGTTTTGTACGTCTGTTATCTATATTCGGTCGTTTACGTTTAAATGCGGGGATGTTCATTTACGTCTGAGATTTGGTGGTTTGGTTTTAGCCATTGTCCAGGTAAATTTTTTTCGTTTAGTGGGCCGTTGTCGCAAGATATTTACATTTTTTTAATTTCCAGCTTTCGATAAACCCCCATTGAAATTCTCTGTCATCGCACGTTATGAATATGCCAACACATCATGAACCATCATATTTGAAATATCGTTTCTCTATGAGGCACGTTCATATGCGTACTGATGACCCCCCCCCCCGTGTTTTGTTCTTGGATTACTAAAATTAGAGAGATTGAAATTAAAATTATTCTGGTTCATTATAAATTGCAGCACTATATATAGTAAATAGTTTTTAAGAAAATTAATATATTATATTTAGATATATTTCAGTAATTTTTTCTTTCCGGTCAAGAGTATTTCCATCATTCAGCTCCCAGAAGGTGTCTGACAACATTATTAGATAGAAATTTGAAATAAGATAGGTTCTATACAAGTTTTCGGTGCGTAGTATATTAAAGGAGATATCGGGCATATTAACATTTTCCCTCTAAACCCCCCTCTCTCCCACTGGCCAGATTTGAGCCGTTAAAAAGAGGAGGGAGTCACCAGAACATATTTACATGTATCTCGTATAATAAAGGACTCTTGAATACAATATTTGGTATTTAAGCTTCGAATAATATGGTTTATTTTATAACAGAGTATATGCAGATTTCCTTCGTGATGTTCTACAATAGATAAATCTACATACTGGTAACAAAACACCCCGGTGAATATTAAGTGAATAAATACAAACGATAATAAGAAACCTCCCGACGGGAAGCATCTGAAATGTAAACAAAGAGGTCTGCCTACCTCACACCGGAAAGAGAAACAATTACTGAAATATATAATATCAGAATAAAAGATCTTAATTTTATTGAAAACTATTTACTACCCGTATATCTAGTACTGTAATTTATAATGGATCAGAACAATTTTAATCTTAATCAATCAAATTTTAGTAGCACAAGATCTAAATGTATCTCGTATAGTAAAGGTCTCTTAAAACAATATTTGGTTTTTTAGCATCGAATAATGTGGTTTATTTTATAACAGAGTATTGTTTATGTAACATGAGGAAATGTGGGGGTTTGCTGATGGTTGAAAACAGAAAAATGCAAATATCTCAGGTAATATTCAAGATAGAGAATAAATGTAAATAAAAATATTTATAGTTCATTTTATTTTCAATAAGATTGGTTCTATACAATTTTGGTGATTCTATACAGAGCTGAATGATGGAAATACTCTTGAACAAGGAAGGAAAATAATTACTGAAATATATATAAATATAATATACTAATTTTATTGAAAACTATTTGCTACATATATTGCTGCAATTTACGGCTCATGATATGTTGGACAATTCATAAAATGCGATGACAAAGAAGGGGGGTTTATTTATTGCAGTCTAAAGATTAAAAAATGCAAATTTATGAAGTGGTTCATGAGATAACAGCTTATTGTTTATGTGATATGAGTAGAAGTGGGAGTTTGCTAAAGGCAGAAAACTGAAAAATGCACGTATCTCGGTTAATATTCGAGATAGAGAATAAATGTATATAATAATATTTATAGTACACTTAATTTGCAATAAGATTGGTTCTATACAATTTTTCGGTCCGTCGTATACGTATATACTTTATTTAGAATATTACAGCCTACAATTAAATGCATTCGGTAATGTGTGATATGTGCAATACAATTGCCCTCCATCACTCTCGACAGAAGCTACACCCCTTCACCACAATAAGAGGAGCAGCCTCTCCCTGCCTGGCAAGGAAGTCAAGAGCTAAGGAGGAATGGCACTTGAGGAGAACATAGCCACTGCTATCACTGCACTTTACACTTATAAGCGATCTCTGGGCCATTGCCTCTTGAGGCGCCGTGGAGTGGAATATGGATGAGTGGTACTGGAAAGGGCTAGCACTTGTGGATTAGGATGATTGGATAGCCTCCTGTGGAATTTTCTGAATCTTGAGGGAATTAGGTCCTTTACAAATGGGATATTAAGATCTTTATGGAGGGTGTGGTTTGTAATATAATATGGAGCATCTACTATGCTGCGCAAGACTTCGGATTGGATAGTATGGATGCGTCTGATGTTCGGAGGTTTCGCTGTAGCCCACACTTCTATTGCATATGGTTTTATTAGTAGCTTGTATACTGTTAGTTTGCTTTCGGTAGACAAGTGAGATCTTCTATTTAGCAGTCCGGAAAGTTGTCCTAATCGTCTGTTTAGTTCCTTTAGTAAGTAAGTCTGGTGTCCAAATGTAGTCCAAGGTAGAACCGTCGTATACAAACGGAGATATTTTACATCATAAAATTTACCCTCTAACACTCCCCCCCTTTCTCTTCCGCTGGCCAGATTTCAGCAGTTAACGACCTTGATCTTTATTTTTCGTAAATATCGAGTTTGGTAACGATTCAACCTATATTTCCTAATTTTCTTTACCTACTGTGTAGGATCGATGGACATTTGAAAATATTTTTTGAAAATCGCGTACATATTCCGCGTACATGACTCTCCTATACTAGGCTGAATATCCTAATAGCTCAATGTTTTTGGGGTCAAACGGTTGGCAAGCCGATTGCAAGGAGTTTGAAGATGTGTCAAAAAAGGAGAGCTACCGTCCTAAATCAACATACTCCTTGAGGCAGTCAAGAAACGGCTCCTTCAACTCTCACTTCTATTTCTTCCAGGTTTGTCAACACCTTTCCATTCCAAAGCCTCCAATCATCCTCACCTCTTTTTTCCCTCCCTCAGAATATATATGGCCTTTTAGGAGATTTTGTTTAAGGGAAATAATCAGCTATTGAGAAAGTACTAGTACTCATTGCGCAATTTTTTAACAAATAAAACATTAATTGACGTGTATATATATATATATATATATATATATATATATATATATAATATCTTTTTAGCAGATTTCTTTTAAGGTAAATCAGCTCTTGAGGTCGTACTCATGAAATAAGGGCGATTTTCGAAACTTATCTTCAAATGTCCATCGATCCTACCTAGGAGATGACGAAAATGAGGCCCATTCAAAATTGTATATATATATAGAGAGAGAGAAATAAAAAGTACTTTATTCAAAATAATTTCCATTTGAAGCGACAACCTGGGCCCATCTTTCAGGCAGTAAACAGATTCTTCGAGCGAAGAATTCTATATCTTTCGACGCAATCCAGTCATCGACCCATTTTTTAACATCGTCGTATATGGTAAAGCGCTGCCTAGTAAGTGCTAACTGCATAGACCGGAATAAATGATAATCTGAAGGGGCAATGTCTGGTGAATACGGCGGGTGGGGTAAGACCTCCCAGTTGACCTGTTCTAGGTATGTCCGGACGGGATGACCAACATGGGGCCTAGCATTGTCGTGATGGATGTTGATGGACCTGGTTCACCACGAGCAGCACGACAATGCTGGTTCTGGTAACCCCTCCCCCCGTCTTAAGATCTTGTGCTACCAAAATTTGATAGATTGAGATAAAAATTATTCTTATTCATTATGAATTACAGTACTAGATATAGTACATAGTTTTCAATAAAAGATATATATTATATTCTGATATATTTCAGTAATTGTTTTTCTTTCCGATGTGAGGTAGGCAGACCTGTTTGTTTACATTTCAGATGTTTCCCAACGGAAAGTTTCTTATTATCGTTTGTATTTATTCACCTAATATTCACCGTGGTGTTTTGTTACCAGTATGTGCATTTATCTATTGTTAAATATCACGAGGGAAATCTGCTTAGTTTACGCAGCCCCTGCGTGACGGACTTTTAACTATTACTTCAATCCATACATCAGCATGGATTTGATCATTGTGTGTATATACTTGTTACTTCAACGTGTTAAAACTCTATGGGCCAAATAGAACATATTTCGATATCGTTGGTTAACAGCTCGAGGTTACTGTAATAACTCTGAGTTCTTCGAAGCCATATACTTTTAAGACGAATAGGCCCCCTACACACAACCTCTTCTCTCCAGGTGTATCTTACGGCCGTCACCTCAGTCTTTCTCAAATTTACTAGCTAGTTTATCTCTCTTGTAACTGACATCAGCCAAGCGGTTAATAGCTACTATATACTAAGGGCCACCAATAAAAACACCATTTTTCCCCCGAATGCTTTATTCGCAAGTGCCCTACATGTTTCGTGGTTTATCTACCACCACTTCAGTGGCCATTCTTTCCAACAATGACATTAATCTTTAAATACAAATTACGCTTGAATTTTAAATTTTGATATCTATACATTATTTATTTTTCCGTTCTGCAGCCAATTTCAAAACAATTCAAATCAAATTTCATAATTATACGTACATCCGGAAAAGGAAGACGAAGGTGTTAAAAAGAAAACTATTTCCTTTAGTTATTATTAATAAGTAATAAACATTTAGATAGTAAACTCATTACTCATCACCAGTTGTATAAGGCCTCTAAAAAAATAATGATATCAAAAGTTGATGACTAGGAAAAGACAAACACACATATATATATATATATATATATATATATATATATATATATATATATATATATGGGTACCATTTTAGCAGATTCCCCTTAAGGGATCAGCTATTGAGGTAGTACTCATGACGCGAGTTTCGAAAAATTTCTTCAAATGTCCATCGATCCTACCCAGGAGATGACGAAAATGAGGTCCGTTCAAAATTAATATGTATATTATATATATATATATATATACATATATATTTGTGTGTTAACGCCGATACATACATAGCCGACTCCTGCCGACCACACACACAATACAAATGCAAATATCTCGGTTAATATTCAAGATAGAGAATAAATGTATAAAACAATATTTATAGTAAATTTAATTTGCAATAAGATTGATTCTCCACAATTTTTCGATTTGATGAATAATAACGGAGATATTTTGTATTTTCAAAAATCCCCCCTCTAAACCCCCTTCCCACTTGTCCGATTTCGACCATTAACCACGTTAATGTTGTCGTTAAACCATTAACGAACTTGATCTTTCTTTTTACATAAAACGATTAAATACCGAGTTTGGTAACGATTAAATAAAAATTGCGATTGCTAGAGTGTCAAGAGACAAATATATATATATAGTTTTGGACGGACCCCATTTTCGTTATCTCCTGGGTAGGATCGATGGACATTTTAAGAAATTTTTCGAAAGTCATGTCATGAGTACGACCTCAATAGCTGATTTCCCTTACGGTAAATCTGCTAAAAATAGGTTATGGTATCCAGGATGTAGGTGCTCGCAGGAGTTATCTGCATAGCACTTGGTATGCAAGGAATGCTGTAGTTCTTCCTAGATCATACTATCCTAATACAAAATAATACCATTCATTACATTCAGAAAAATAATATAATTAGTATGTAATATATATTTTATTCAACCAATGGCCAACAAGTATTTATTCAATTACCTTTCATACGCCCTTTTCATATTCTTGAATATTCCTTTGAAATCATACAATTCTCCAGTGCGGATCAGCCATTAGCTAATTAGGACAACATAAGTGAGAAGGAGCTTCATATGACTAGCCTATAGTCTTCATTTTGATTGACAAGAAGGGGACGAATGAGAGCCAAGTGACTCATTTATAGCTTCGATAAGAGATGAGCTAATATGATTGGTTACCATCCTCCATTCCGATCTGAAACGACCTCCTGCCTTGAGACTTCCAATATTTCATGAATTCCGTATAAACTTTTGTATATTACTTATGTAATATTATTAACCCGCATTAGCATTTGTATAAATAACAAAATGCCCATTTCTGAACTAAGTCTTAATAAAATGAGGTTTAACTTCGCGTGATCATTCCTTCAAAGTACGTTGTATCATTAAATCTATCTAACTTTAAATCCATATCTCACTAGAATTGCCAACCGCTATAGTTGACAAGAATCTACAATTGTTTTTAGTATAAAGAATAAATACACTTTTTTCAGTAAAAGAAGACATTATAAAAAAGAACCCTTTTGACAAAAATGCACCCAGAAAAAAGTCCGTCACGCAGGGGCTGCGTAAACTAAGCAGATTTCCCACGTGAAGTAATACAATAGAGAAATCTCCATACGAGAGCCGAGCAGTTACGGTAAGGGCCGAACTAGCTTTTGGCGGGAAACTCACTCGTGTTTAATAAAAATGCAAATATCTCGGTTAATATTCAAGATAGAAAATAAATGTATAATATTTATAGTAAATTTAATTGTCAATAAGATTGGATCTATACACTAATTTGATCCGACGTATGGTAACGGAGATATTACGAATTTTCCAAATTCAGCCGATTTCAGCCATTAACGAACTTGATCTGTCTTTTTGCATAACACGTTTAAACATCGAGTTTGGTAACGATCAAACAAAAATTGCGACCGCTAGAGCGTTAACAGACAAATATATATATATATATATATATATATATATATATATATATATATATAATATATTATATACACCAACACTGACCAAAATTCCAAACAAACAACAACACCATATATACATATATATATATCTATATATATCTATATATATATATATCTATATATATATATATATATATAGGGTGTGTTATTCTTAGTCTTAGGGTGAAATAAATCTTAGTTTATGCCGATATTTCAAAAATCTTTATTTTCTCTTCTTCAGGGCTATAAAATTACATGTACTGCTTTATAATATTGCACATTGTTATTATAAAATAAACATTCTAAATTATTAAAGTAGAACATTTATTTTAGGATGAATAATAGAAGCTAAGTAAACAATTTTTCTTTAAATAAGAACAAATTCTGCCATATCCTTCAATATTTGTTCGAAAAAATCTTTGTCCTTATTCCTCTGTCTCCATAGAAATTCACATAGATATGAGTCTATTAGTGTCCGTCTTGTGCCGCATTCCTTCCTGTTTCTGCTTTTTGCCCTAGCCCACAGAGATTCTATCGTCTGGGTATATGCGCCCGTATTTGGGTCAACAAAATTCTTCGAATGATTTACCGTCAAATGGCGGTATCTCAACTCGGGCAACTTTTCTTCTAACCCCTGGTAAGATGCCCAGCAATCTGAGATTATTGTTGTACCTGGTCTAATACAACACCTGATGCACTCCAGGAGCGTGGCTGAAGTACGGTCAGGGACAAAATATATAAAACACTCTCTTGTCTCCCTACAAATTCCCCCGAATACCCACTGCTTGGGGTAGATTCTTCCAACATTAGCCTTACGCCTGCTGAAGCACGACTCATCAATTTCCACAGTTAAATTCTCACCTCCGATCACTGCTGGTGTCTTGAGTAAACTGTTGGCACAGATTTCTCGTAGCATATTTTTCCAATCAGTAATAGTATTTGTACTGATATTTAATTCTTTGGTGCAAAACTTAGTGGAGGTGTACTCTTGTGACCAGCAGTATATTAATAAAACAGCCTTATTAAGAGGTAATCTAGCGTTCTCAAACCATGTATCCACACAAAGCCCCTTCTTGGTTCGGCAGCTACGTTTGTGGCAGGTCCACTTCCCACTCCTTGCATCACAATTCATAAAATGTCCTTCACTGCACACCCTTACCTTGGGGATAAGGCGCTTTTCCTGAAGAATTGCGACAGCATTTTCTTCATTTCTGCACAAGTTCAAACAAATTCATTTTCTTCTTAGCAAAAGAGTAGCACTAATACGTGTAAACAAATAATTCCTTAATAAATGCCATATGATTCATTAAGTTACTCAGAAATAACCTGTATGATAACAACTGTTCCTAAAAAGTCACTGGCTCCTTTAAAGTGCAAAAGACCCACACATTATTGTAAAAGGGTGTTTTTTTTCTTATTATTACTTACCAAGACTAAATAATCTATAAACTATTATACATTCTTATTACACTATGACTAGGATCCTTCCTTGTTTTGTTTACATAGCAGGGTCACAGCCTTTTGTATGTTTTATATATTTATAGTATGGTTTCTTTGTTTGTTAAACTATATTATAATTGTTGTACTGTAGTTGTCATATTATTTTACAATAGTTATTGTAATGCACTATTACAATTATTGCTATGTTTTATTGCAATCATTGTTATGCCTATATTAAAGCTATTCTTATGTTGCACTATTATTATTATTATTATTCTATTATGTATCTACAGTATTATTATTCTTTTATGTTACAGTTATTAATGCTGCTTGTAGTTATATTGTTATTAGAGCCACCTTCTTGTTGTATTAAATCTATTAAGTTATAATGTTATAATATGTTACAACTATATATATATATATATATATATATATATATATATATATATATATATATATAATAATGTTGTTGTTTCCGACCAGGAATAAATATATATATATATATATATATAAAACCTGGTCGAAAACAACAACACTATTATATATATATAAAATTTTGAACGCACCTCATTTTCGTTATCTCCTTGGTAGGATCGAAGGACATTTGAAGACATTTTTCGAAAATCGTTTCATGAATACGACCTTAATAGCTGATTTCCCTTTAGAGAAATCTGCTAAAATAAACTATAAATTACACTTTGATAAAAGAGTAAATATATTTAAAGCAGTAGGAAACCTATAAATTGGTATTCACGACATTTGACCTGCCATTTGTTTTATGGTCCCCCCTCCCCGCGCGACTAACTAAGGGTTGAAGATCATATATGTTATTGGCTGAAATCGGATCAGGAATAGTAGTGGTTTAGGGAGGAGGGTAAATGGAATATTCAAAATATCTTCGTTAATATGAATCGGATCATAAAATCTAATAGAAACAATTTTGTAAAACGTTTCAATATCTACATTTGTTGTATGCATTTTTTGGTAACACAAGTATTAAGCTAGTTATGTGTACTTACTTGTTTTCTAACTTCATTACCCCCACCCCCTCTACTCATCGGTTTTAAAACAGCTGCTGAGGTCGTACTCATTACTCATGACGCGATTTTTGAAATATTTCTTCAAATGTCCATCGATCCTACCCAGGAGATGACGAAAATGAGGTCCGTTCAAAACTATATATATATATATATATATATATATATATATATATAGATAGATAGATAGATAGATAGATAGATAGATAGATAGATAGATAAATAGATAGATAGATAGATAGATAGATAGACAGACAGATAGATAGATATTTGTCTGTTAAAACTCTAGCGGTCGCAATTATGGTTTTATCGTTACCAAACTCGATATTTAATCGTTTTATGTAAAATGAAAGATCAAGTTCTTTAATGGCTGAATTAGGACAAGTGAGGAGTGGGGATGTTCGAACATTCGACATATCTCCGTTACTAGACGTCAGATAGAAAAAAGTTATATACATTTATTCTCTATCTTGAATATTAACCGAGATATTTGCATTTGTATAAAATCAATCCTATAGAAAATTAAATATACTATAAATATTGTTATATACATTCATTCTCTATCTTGAATATTAACCGAGATATTTTCACTCTTATTAAGTGTAACCGACGAGCTATGGTCGCTTCTATTAGTTCCCGCCGAAAGCTAGTACGGCCGTTTCCGTAACTGTTCGGCACTCGCATGGAGATTTCTCTATTGTATAACTTTACGTGGGAAATCTGATTAGTTTGCGCAGCCCTTTCTTGACGGACTTTTTTGGTCCGGCATAAAGTGAAGTTTAGCTATGAAACGAGAATAAGTTTCTGAAGATTGTAGAGGAGCTGCATCTCTATGCCAGAAGGGCTTGAATTCATAGGTGATTTGTCGTCTGGTAATTAGGCAAGGGGGTGATTGGCCAAATCTAGCTCCAGACAAAGGGCCCCGATGGAAATTGGATGCCTCGACTCTACAAAGGAAAGCAGCTCCTTGATCAAAGCTAGCAACTTCAAGGGATGGCCCATAGTTAAGCCTATCAATAGTTTCAAAACCGTCGAAAAGGAACAAATCTCGAGAATAGATAATGTCACTAGATTGAAATTTCACCACAAGTAATATTTATGCAGGAGCCGCCGCAACTAGGCGATTTGGCTCAAAGTTTAACAATGTTAAATAAATACAAAATTACAGAAAAATAACAAACAACGTTACCAACAAAAAAAATTAAACACGATAAATAATCATTAAATACAAGTAATAAAAAAAACAAATAAACATTAGACAACTAATAAAGACAAAAATTTAAAATGGTTTTATTATATATATATATATATATATATATATATATATATATATATATATATCAGCTAAGTTACCCGGCTTCACCCGGGATTTTATTTAAGGCTGAACTATGATGGTATTGTTTTGGGTAAGACTTTACTTGGCACAATATTTTGACATTTCAGTGCTTAGGGTTTATACCCGTCGTTGCTGTGCATTTGTAAATAATAAAATTATTTATTATGTAAGGCTTCACTGTCCTCAATATTTTTATATTTCCCGTCTCCAGTACATGGACCATATAATTCATAATTATAGAAAGTATTCTGTCTTCTAAACCAAGTGTGAATAAAAGTTCCTTTCCCTTGATGCGGTACAAAGCCCAACGGTGACAGCTGTTTTAGGTACGCCATAACCGCTATTAAAAATACTCTGTTGTAAGTCTCGATTGTAAACTGAATATTCATATTGTTACCTGGTGTCTTCAGTAAAGTGCATCTTATATTAACGGAGCACAGTTAATACATACCAGAAATAACTAGGTGCTCCTCCCCAGCGTTCATCTTTTTAAATTATTTATTTATGATAATTGAACAAATTCACATTCCTGAGAATGAAACTACATTGCTAAAAGTATAAGCATCACTTATCATGTAAACATAGACCAAAATGAGGTCGCCTGGGAACTGGCAGAACTGAAGGAAGGAACACCTCCATAGACTCTACTAGTACATTTATATTATCTAAAATTATATTAAATTTCTCACTAAGTCAAAATCAAAAAGAAGAGAAGTTCAATTTTTTAAGATGATTTAGTGTATTGTCGATATATAGGATCCTGTCTTTAAGACGTTCGTACATGTTACGTGTAGTCTCAATGTTCTATCAGTTAGTCAGTATGTGTTTAATGGTTAATGGTTTATGACTTGTTCTGCAGAGAGCTCTTTCTGTTCTCGTCATGAGCTATGAGTGCGTTAAATGTGAGTGTCCTATCCTAAGTCTCGTTAGTACAACTTCGTCTCGTCTATTGTCACGTCTGCTGGATGGCCACTCGCTTATACAAGGCTTTATTTCTCGCAGATGATTTTCTGATGTTCTATGCCAACATTTTTGCCATTCATTTAATGTTGTTTGTAAGTCTGGTAGTTCCGGCACGGGGCCGGCCCTTCCCAGTGGCAGCAGTAAGCCCCCGCTGTGTAGCTGCTGGGTAGGGGAACCGTAGGAACAGTAGGTCCTTAGTCGGCTTTGCTGTTCCGGGCAGGGGATCACTCCTGCCTTAATGGGGTAAGTTCTAGCGGCTTACTCAATGTGAACTACGGGCTGGGTGGTGTGGCCGGAGTGGAGGCTTGCCTTCACTGCCGGTCATAGACGTATGTCGTGGTCGTGTGTTCAAAGCACGAGGACATACAGACCAGGAAACTGGTACATGTATGGGAGTTCTTCTCTCGTATGGGAGCTGGGCAGTAGGAGACTGTCCCTTCCATAGGATTCGCTTCTGACCATCGTAGCGAGTCCTCAGTCGCCATGAGGTGTTGGATTGGTGTAGGATGGATTAAGGCCTCACGGCTAGGTGCCTTCTACATTGTAGCCACTCCTCGATATCTGCTTAATTAAGGGAGGAGTAATAACAAATGTCTATTCCAGTCTTTTGCCTGAAAGGAGATACGATATTAATGCAAGGGATAGTTTTCACACAGCCCCACCCCCTCTTCTACTTATGGGTTATTTATATATAAATAGAGAATGGGTCTTTTGCACTTTAGGGGAGCCAGTGACTTTTTAGGAACAGTTGTTATCATACAGGTTATTTCTGAGTAACTTAATGAATCATATGGCATTTATTAAGGAATTATTTGTTTACACGTATCAGTGCTACTGTTTTGCTAAGAAGAAAATGAATTTGTTTGAAGTGTATAACTTGTGCAGGGATGAAGAAAATGCTGTCGCATTTCTTCAGGAAAAGCGCCTTATCCCCAAGGTAAGGGTGTGCAGTGAAGGACATTTTATGAATTGTGATGCAAGGAGTGGGAAGTGGACCTGCCACAAACGTAGCTGCCGAACCAAGAAGGGGCTTTGTGGGCTAGGGCAAAAAGCAGAAACAGGAAGGAATGCGGCACAAGACGGACACTAATAGACTCATATCTATGTGAATTTCTATGGAGACAGAGGAATAAGGACAAAGATTTTTTCGAACAAATATTGAAGGATATGGCAGAATTTGTTCTTATTTAAAGAAAAATTGTTTACTTAGCTTCTATTATTCATCCTAAAATAAATGTTCTACTTTAATAATTTAGAATGTTTATTTTATAATATGGCAGCGTTATCTTGATAACCAAGAGCAGTGTTGAGGTTACCACCACATCATGTGTTTATCACTTCTTCTAGGAACAGTTGGTCTTAATGCAATCACTGGCTCCCCTAAAGTGCAAAAGACCCTAGAGAATATATGGCGAGATATATAATTTGCTTTTCTAGCACGTGGGACAGTTCTAGCTGGAGAAGCCTCAGTTGCCACACCTCCTGACGACACCTCCAGACGACAGCTGAGCATCCGACTCAGCATTCTTCAATAATTAGTATAAATACCTCTCCTCTTCTTTCCCGTTCCTCATTCCTGTCTCAGTAGCCCAATTCACTTGTTTTTATGTAATTAGTCTAAATTGGACTGGTGTTACCAATAACGTTTTTTTGGAGATTCTGATAGCCGAGTATTTAGTTGACGTACCTGCGTGACGGACTTTTTCCTGTTGGTTTTATGCTAATACTTTAGTAAGATATTCTAGATCATGTTTCAGTAAATATAAATTAATGATGTTTTGTCGCATGCGTGTTCAAGTAAAGTAATTTAAAAAATATCTCGCCTGGTGCTTGTGGGGTTCGTCTCCCTCCGGCGAGATATCTCGTCTGGAGCTGGTGGGGTTCGTCTCCCTCCGGCGAGATATCTCGTCTGGAGCTGGTGGGGTTCGTCTCCCTCCGACGAGATATCTCGTCTGGAGCTGGTGGGGTTCGTCTCCCTCCGACGAGATATCTCGTCTGGAGCTGGTGGGGTTCGTCTCCCTCCGACGAGATATCTCGTCTGGAGCTGGTGGGGTTCGTCTCCCTCCGACGAGATATCTCGTCTGGAGCTGGTGGGGTTCGTCTCCCTCCGACGAGATATCTCGTCTGGAGCTGGTGGGGTTCGTCTCCCTCCGGCGAGATATCTCGTCTGGAGCTGGTGGGGTTCGTCTCCCTCCGGCGAGATATCTCGTCTGGAGCTGGTGGGGTTGTCTCCCCTGTTAAAGGGTTAAACAATATTTCCCGTGTGGACTTTAAAATACAAATTAACAGGCCTTTTCTTTTAATTGATTGTGTATACACAATGAGCATAACGATGGTACCTTTCGTACGATGAAATAACTGCTATTCTTCCGGCTGTATTACATTCTGATCCGGCTAAGCGATTACCGGGAGCAAAAATCCTCACTCGAGCTCGAGGTGGACGCTGCTGTCTGCTGCTCGCTTGTCCCCGGCGATCGCTTCTTGACTTCGGTTCTCGCGCAGCCTCCCCGCGCACCAATCTTCAGCATTGTCTTCTATCTCAATCTCCCGTCTTCGGCGACGATAAAAATGGGCCGTAACAAGGCATTTGACATATTTTTATTTCATGACATGTAGATATAAATTAGCTGAATTGAGGCGTCATAATTTGTAAGCCATTCTCCGTCTGGCTAGTGGAAGGTCCTAGAGAAATATATAGTCCTTAGTTTAATTGCCTTTTTGTAGTAGAATTTCTTCTGATGAGGCAAAATATGGACGGCACACTAGTAGAGAGATAACAATGATTTTAATTTGAAGTTTTCATTCTTTTGTTGACCTTCTGCAGCAGATTAGTTGTAGTAGAATATAATTTATTAGGAAGGGATTTAATTGGATCAATGTAATTGCTCTGTTGGAAAAGAAGACAAAGCCCTTAAGTGGTTAGGCAAGAGCAATAAAATGAAGCTTTTACGGCATTGTCTAGGTAGTGGTCAATATGGGCAAGTGCCCCCACTGCCCTAGCGATAAACCCTTTATAGCCTGTAGTTGCTCGTCAGCCGAGGTTTTATTATCCAGCACTGATACAGTATTCCAAATTGGTATCCACCGCTCATAATACCGACATCCTTTTCACATCGTTAACATTATAGGGACTGCAACTAATGGCCACAGTAAAATTTTAGTATATCATCAAACGGCGGTCAAGAAATAGGTCGAACCGACTGTTATTCACAATAAACAGGCAATCTTTATTCCGCTCGTTGGATGCTAGGAGTGAGGGGGTTTGCCGGGTGCATATACCCCTTGGGCTTGTAGCAGAGACATACGCTGCCATGGTTGCATGATGAACGATCCCCTGGCAACAAGTACAAGGTGAGCTGAACAAAAGAAAGTTGTAAATGCTTATGTTCTAGTAGATTTCCCTTGTGGGAAATCAGCTATTGAGGTTGCACTGGTGACACGCTTTCAAAAAAATGTCTTCAAATGTCCGTCGATTCTACCCAGGAGATTACGAAAATGAGGTCCGTTCAAAACCTTATATATATGGTGTTGTTATTCTTTTTGGAGTTTTGGTCAATGTTGGTGAAAAAAGTCTTAGTTTATGCAGATATTTCGAGAATTATTATTTTCTCTTCTTCAGGGCTGTAAAATTACAGGTACTTTGACTCTATATATATTGGCAGGCATTGTTATTACACAGTTATTGTAAAAGGGTGTTTATTTTTTCGGGGGGGGGGGGGGGGCACTTATTATTATAAACAATGTGGGGGCAATGACTGGCATGTTAGTGCTAAAATATAAGGGGGGGGGAGTTATATAAAGAAACTGTTGGGAGGAGCTTCTGGTTATTAAGATCGGCTGTGCGGCAGAGAAAATTTTCGTCAGCTTCTACAATATGATCAATTGACATTAGTCCAGTAGTGCTCCTGGTGTGTCCCTCAGACACGTAATGTTTTTGTTTGTTTATTAAGTCAATTCGTGAGAGTGTAAATAGCGGATTCAGATGTGAGGGTGAAGTAATTCTAGGAACATGCTTTAGAGTTCCTGAATGCAATAAATTTTTTTTAAAATTTTTATAATAATGCTTTGATATCAATTGATCTTAAAAGAAGCAAAACTTTCAAAATTTTGACAAAAAAAAATCTGGGCACTACTGGGTTAGTGGAAATATTCCGAAAATCACACAATGAGTACAACCTCAAAACTTGAATTCCTTGAAGGAAAATCTGCTATTGAGGTTGTTCTCATGACGCGATTTCCAACATTTTTTCGACCAAGAAAGGTCAAGTTCGTTAATGGCTGAAATCTGAAGTGGGAGGGAGGGGGGGGGTTAGAAAAGGGGGTGGAATTTCGAAATATCTCCGTTATTATAAGTTCGGATGCGAAAATTTGGGTATTTTATAGATACCGGCAGCCAATGAGGGGGGAGTTGCTATTAGCTGAGAACTATAAGGTTTAGAAATAAAATCATATGGTATTTTATAACCTAATGGCATTTGATTAGTTTATTTAGCAATTTTTAGAAGGAAGATGGAAGCACTACCATTTCAGATTTCTTAAACGTTTTTTAAGTTGAAACAATAGGACTTTTGAATTTGGTGAGAGATGTTGCGGCTGACAAGAAGATAGTGGTTTCTGGGGGGGGTCATCATTCCTGGGCAGACGAAGAGGACTTCTTCATAGGGCAGGAGAATATGATAGGAAACGGACATCAGATGAAACTTGTAATAACCGAAAAGGGAAGATATGTGGCCACTTGTGAGGGGCAGCAAAACAATTAGACTTAGGAAAGATAGCTTGATTTGAGTTTACAAAAATTTCTGTTTGAAAAAATTATTATGATTTTCATATACTGTTGGATCAAGGTCAATATACTACGCACTGTGCTGCCTATCAAGAAGAATTTGGTATGAGCACAAATACAATTACTGATTACAAAAATCTATTTGAGGTTATTTGGAAAGACATATCGAAATTTATAAGTTTAGAAATATGAGAAATTAAAATAATTTTTTTTTTTTTCATTTCCTAAATAACATTTAATATATTTCATGATTATATCTTTTATTGGCAGGTTATAATTTGATATCATATGTTATCACCTAATAGCAATTCAAATCACTGGCTGCCGGTATCTATAAAAGACCCGAAAATTTGTATTAGGCCAATTTTATTGAAAATATATTCCTCGATAAATGTTGTAATGCACGTTTTTTCCCTGTCTCGATTATTAACCGAGATATTTGCATTTTTTGTCTTTTGTAAACCCCCACTCCTACTCATGTCATATTATGAGTAAGGTGTTATATTATGAAGCACATTATTTGAAGCCTAAATACCAAATATTGTTCACATTGAACTTTTACGTAATGAAATAAATGAAAATACGTGGCACACGTGGGAAATCTGCTTAGTTAACGCAGCTCCTGCGTGACGGACGTTTTTTAACACAAGTGCGAATATGTATACTTGTTCCAATAAAAGCAGTTTTGCATTTCGTTGTATGTGATATTTAATCATATGTTTTGTTATATAACCTACGAGTGTTGCATGTTGCATTAAGTCACAAGTGTTTTCTTATATATAACACAATTTTTTTTTTTTTTTTAGACGGAATAAATCTCGTTGTTGTACTGTTTACATTGTGATTTTCAATACCCCCCCCCCCACCCCCCCCCCCCCCCACCCCCCCCCCCCCCCACCCCCCCCCCCCCCCACCCCCCCCCCCCCCCACCCCCCCCCCCCCCCACCCCCCCCCCCCCCCACCCCCCCCCCCCCCCACCCCCCCCCCCCCCCACCCGCCCCCCCCCCCCCTCCCCCCCCCGCCCCCACCCCCCCCCCCCCCCACCCCCCCCCCCCCCCCCCCCCCCACCAACCCCCACCCCCCCCCCCCCCCAACACCCCCCCCCCCCCACCCCCCCCCCCCCCCCCCCCCCCCCCCCCCACCACCCCCTACCACCACACCCCCCCCCCCCCCCACCCACCCCCCCCCCCACCCCCCCACCCCCCCCACCCCCCCCCAACCCCCCCCCACCCCCCCCCACCCCACCACAACCCCCCCCCCCCCGCCCCCCCCCCCCCCCCCCCCCAGCCCCCCCCCCCCCCCAGCCCCCCCCCCCACCACCCCGACCCCCCCCGCCCGCCCCCCCCCCCCCCCACCCCCCCCCACGCATCTGCTCGCACCATTGGCAGTACCCTAGGACATGGGGAAGGGTTTCAATCTCACTGCAATGCCGACAGTGGGCGTTTCCTAGGTTCCTTCCTGGCACAGAGCGAACTGGCACTAGATTCACATTCATCTTCACCGCCGTTGTCCATTCTGATGAAGAGAGCCCTTTTTTGTCAGAAATCCACGAATTACTGGCCTGCCAGTCGTTAAACGTTTCTACGCCTTTTCCTTTAGCTGGTAAAGAGCACCACTCGCTAAAGGATTTATGGCGTAGTTCTTGTCGCAGGTTTCTGACGTTGATATTTGCATTCTTCTCTTTTGTAATATCGAGAGCTTTTAAGCAGTTGGATTATTCAGTAGTGAGATTTCTTGTTTGAAGTACATATGAATTCATGTCTTTGATATGGACCATACATACATTTATATGTTGTAAGAAAGCCTCCTAATATGCGTTAAACAATCCCAAACCTCTAACTTTTCGTGATGTATAAAACATACAATTAGGACTATCTGATGGCAAACTTAATATTTCTTTTGCGCAGCTCCTAATTATTTTATCTATTTTCAATGAAAACGACGGTTTGAGATCTTTTATGCGCACTGAAGAGGGTAAATCATTATTGGCCATATATATTGGTTTAATATATTTAACTTTTGGTCAGGCTTTAGCAAACTGGAGGATGACAGCTTGTTTAGTTTTTCAACTAGCGTACTTGTGAGTTTCTCAGTATCGAGACAGATTTCTTGCTGAAACGAAACTCCCAGATATTTTATTTTGTCATTTTGGCCTATACTGAAAATTTTTTGGCCGTCCACAGTTGTAATTTCTTGCTTTACCAATTTTCCTATTTCAATTATTATTGCTGTGCTCTTTTTTGCATTCACCGTTAGGCCAATTTTTTTGAAATTTTCAATCACTTGGTATCCGTAGGTATTACAGACATTTTTTTCACCGAGCTCTTGAAATACGAAATCTATCGCCATGTTGAAGAGAAAGGGCGATAGTAGATCCCCCTGGCCGACACCTTTCATCATTGGAATTGGTTCAGTTTTCTTGTTTATGGGCAGTGAACAAGTTATTCTATTTCCTTCTAATAGGCTGGTTACAAGTTTTTTTTTTCATTTTAATTGAAATTGGGAATGTTGATAGGGTTCTTTTTATTTGTGCGTGTCCTACATTATCAAATGCTTTAGATACGTCCAGAAAAGTAATGCAACAGTCTTTTTTGCTTTGCTTGGCGTTTTGGGTACATGCGTTAATTAATGAGGAATTGACAAATGTTTCAGGGCATGCAACGAATCCTCTCTGATGAGTAGAGAGTTCGACGTGCGGTTTCAATTTCCTATCTATTGCTCTGACAATTACTCTTCTGAGTATGGAGTAAATTTTGATAGGACGATAATTGGAAACATCATGTTTATCGCCGGACTTTAATATAAGTATGGTTCTTCCTAATTTGAATGAGTCCGGGACAAAGCTCCATTTTTGCATGTAGTTTATAATGTGTGTCATAACCTTGTAACATTTTATATCTCGGATTGATTGTTCGTACAAAGATACCGTCTGGCCCAGGAGCCGAATCTAGTGAAATACCTTTTGTTGCGGCCTCTAGGTCATTCTCATTAAAATCGGTGTCTTCTGTTACGTCAAGACATTCTTTATAGTCGTCTAACTGACAGTTATTTTCCGATCCGAAGATATGTTCGAAATGGTTTTTTATGACTAATTGTCTAGGCTAAAAGTTGTTGATTCTTCTGGATTTTCAAAAATCTTTTGAACAACATTCTTTCGCCTGTAATAATAGTAATGTTGGGCTAATTCAAAATTATACCTGTTCCTGCGGCGTTCTGACTCCCTTTTGCTTTTCTTTATTGGGTCACGTTCTCTGCGGTAGGTATATCCATCTAAATTGTTCTTACGCCTTTTCCTGGATGGATATATACATATATATATATATATATATATATATATATATATATATATATTTGTATATACGAACAGGCGAACATGCGAAGATAACCTCTCGCACATGCCGTTTTAGCGAAACTAAACCGAATTGGGTTATAAAAGCTAATGCCTATTATGCTTACTGACAATCTCTCCTCTCACTTTTCTAATGCACGAAGCTACTAGGCAGCTCACAGTATGTCAGACCATTTATTGGTTTTGTATAGCAACTGGGAGTTATTGACTCTGAGACGTTCCTGAGACAAAATACGTACAGAGTGTTCGAAAGTATTCCTGAGAATTCGAATTTTTCCAGACTTCCTATTGGTTTCTCCGTTTGGGTAGATTCTAACTCACTCCAGTGCTGCATGGCATAAACCTTCAAGCCTATCGAGGAGCATACTCTATCATCCAAAACATCAAAAGCAACACTAAATAAAATTTGAATTAGTCAACCAGATGGGCACCAAACCCGAGCTGTCACGCTGGGTCTGTCCATTCCTCGTAACAACAAACCTGCAGTTTAAATCACGGAACTAAACTACCAAACAAGCCTCATGGCATAGTATTTATACATTATCAGAGCGATAATATGGTCTGACTTTATCGTAGTACATTAAAATCCCCTTTCCTCTTGTAATCCCAAAAGGTTCGCTCTTCCTTAAAACGTCTCCTTTAAAACTTCAATGTTAAAAAATCCCGTTCTACCCACAGCCACGGAACTAATTTATATCACGACCGCGTATTTTCCAGCCAAAATCAAAAGTCCAGCAGAGTTTTACCCCCTGCCGATGTTTCTTACACCTCCTATCACAACTATGGTTTTTCCTCGCCTTTCGACATTACTCGGTAACGGCATTGCAATTTTATGGGGCGCTGGTTGAGGTATCATGATTGTGTTTATAGATTTACATTTCCGGATGACCTTTGAAATTTAGAAGTGGGTTGGGTGCTATAATAATGGTATATTGCATATTTTTTTACATGATCTAGAAGGGATGGTCTCTGGTAGGGCATTTATGGTCAGTGTGTCAGGATCTGTTACTTGTTGAAATACTGATGAATATGATGTTCGGATGTGTCTGGCTTTCTCCTAACTCCTTTCATTCTGGTCTCCCGCCTGGATGTCCTTTTAGCAAATTTCCCTCCAGGGAAATCAGCTATTGAGGTCGTACTCGTACTCATACTTCAAATATCCATCGATCCTTCCCAGGAGATGATGGAAATGCGTGAGTTGAAAATCACACACACACACACACACACACACACATACTCATATATATATATATATATATATATATATATATATATATATATATATATATATTTGTCTGTTAACTCTCTAGTAGTCGTAATTTTCGTTTGATCGTTACCAAACTCGATATTTAATCGTTTTATGCAAAAAGGAAGATCAAGTCGTTGATGGCCGAAATCGGACCAGTGAGAGGGGGGATTTTTGAAAATTCTAAATATCTCTGTTACTATACTTCGGATTGAAATTTTCTATAGTACCATTTTTATTGCAAATGAAATTTACTAAAAATATTGTTATACACAATTTTTCTCTATCTAGAATATTAACCGAGATATTTGAATTTTTATTAAGGGTTTGTGGATAACGGGCGAGATGAGATCGGCTGATGTCGGGTCTCTTCGTGAGTATCCCACGATAGCTAGTTCGGCCGTTTCCGTAACTGTTCGGCTCTCGTATGGAGATTTCTCTTTACGTGGGAAACTTTTCTTAGTTTACGCAGCCCCAGCGTGACGGACTATTTTAGTAGGTAATGCCGATGGATTTTTTTGATTAACATCCACAGCTCTTAAAGTCGATACACTAATTAATGTTACGGATGAATTTTGATAATAATTTCCCGTTAAATACCGTTTTTGGAGAATATTTAGATCGGCGGGGTCAAAGTGCGTCATCGGCTCAGCCTATAAAAGGGCGACGTCGCAAAGGATTAAGATCAGTCATATCTGAGATCTTCGTGTCGGGACACACTTGTCCAGTGACATCTCGCTAATCCTTCAACTTCAGCCGCCCTCAGCCAGACTACTTCTCGCCTGCATTATCTCTCACGGCAGAGTCTGATAGAGAACTTCTATAAAAACAGCTAAGTGATTTAATTGTAATCTAGTTTAAGTAGATATAAGTGTCCCCCTTTATATTATTAAAAGGTGCCTCTTCATTTTGATTAATGTTTATTATTGGTGAATGTAGACTACACTCAGACTAGGATGGATCTCTGATCTCTTCAGCCTGTTCTTCCATCTGCACTTTGGACTCCAGAATATCCTTTCAGGTTAGTAACTGCTCAACCACCCTCTAGAGGCCACCACGCTCCAAGGGGTAGGCCTAAAAGGTAACAGATGGAGTTGGTGGCGGCATAGACGACGACTTCAATTTTAAATCAAACAACTCATTACCTCACGGATTCCTTCATGTCAGTAACACGATCTCCAATCTAGCGTCTCTTGAAGCTAAATAATGCAGTACGTCCAACTTGGATGAATGAATGATTTTAGCCTTTATTATAAAGAGTAAAGTGAAAATAATAGTTTACAAAGTTAATATATACATGATGTTAAGGTAAAAATACACTAATAAACAATATTGCATACATACTTTGAATTTATAAAACAACTGGTGGTTCACTGTTTATAGGCCTTCCTCGAAGGGAGTACGGCCTAACTTCCCGGAGTGAGCAACTCTATTGGCATTTTTCTTTGTCCTTAGCTAACCTTGCCCAGTTGGGGCCGACGGTAACACATCTCTCCATCTTGTTGGCTGTCTCCCTTTACTTCTTTTCCAGTTATATGGCGTCCAGTCTGTGAGTCTCCGTGACCATCTCTCATCCCTGTAGCGCATTAAGAGTCCAGCACACTTCCATTTTAGCCTTTGGATGAATAAGTTGACATCCCTCAAGTTCGTTTGTCTTCTTATTTCCGTGCACCTCACCTTATCCTCTGTCTTTATATGAAGCACACTTCTTTCAGCTGCACATTGCCAGACGCTCACTTTGTTAGTCTGAGCACTGGCAACACACAGCTGTCAAAGATTAGTTTTTTAAGGCGCATTTCGTATTTGCTTTTCAATATAAAATTGAAGCTCCAGTACTTTTTCCATCCAACTGAGAGTCTTCTCTGGATTTCCTTATTCGTGCTATCTTAAAAGGATATAACCTGTCCTAAGTATATGTAATCATCAACATAACATAAAGTGTTATTGTTGGTTGTCACTGTTTCTTGTATACTGTTGGTCATGATTTTTGTCTTAAGTAGTTTGGTCCTAGGCCGACTGCTTGACATTCTCTGAACAGTTCCTCGGCACTAGGGCACTAGTGGAAAACAGAACCACATCATCGGCAAATTGAAACTTGTTCAGCTTGGTACCATTTATTTCGATCCTCTTGTTCCTTCACTTTAGGCGTTAGAGAGCTTTCTCCAGCGTACATATAAATAGATCAGGTGATAGATTATCTCCTTGCTTTACTCCTTTTCTCCCTGGAAATAATGGCCCACTTCTTTCAGCTACAATATACAAGGTTTACAAGAAGCGCTTCTAATACAGTCCTCTAAGCACCTTGCAGCCTACTATTTCTGCAATATTCTCAAGTGTAGAAATGTGTCTACATTCATCTTCTCAGAAAGTAGCAGTTCTGTCCTCTCACTCATCCTGTTTCTCGTGTGGTCCAAGTCATCGTAATATTTTTGCTTACTCCGCTATAACTCAGACTCTCTTAACTGTACGAAATGTTCGGGCATACATTGCTTTAATGCTCAAACACAGGCATGTCTCTGTCAACTCACGTACATCCAAAAGAAGAGTAAGCCCAAATAATGGGGCTTTAATACCACAACAATAGTGAACATCTCTTTCGTATTATCAATACCCAAAACCAGATGTACTATCCGAAATTGACCAATCATTTCTTCCAGCCCGTCTTATTACAAACTGCGTCATTGGGTGGGCTGTATTCTAAGGACGTCATTCCTCTTAATCATCTTTGAATTTTATGGAACCAAAGACTAAAAATAACTGCACATGCAAAAAAGAAAACATGAGAGAAATTTAGAAAACTGAAAGGGTTAGTTTCGTTGACCAGTTAAAATTTTATGTTAGTTTATGTGTGCTAAAAGGTTTTATGCAATAGGTACGAGAATAAAGGAAAAAAATGTTGCCATATAATAAATTTTATGAGCTATTAAAACAAATAAGTGTGGACTGGTTAGCATGTGTGTAACAAGTGCACCCTCAGTGGCCGGCGCTTCAACTACTATTTATACTTGTGCCCGCTAGAGTTCAGGAGAATGTAGAGCCTTGAGACTTCTTTAGGAGGGAATGAGAAAAATGTAAGTCAAAATGTGTGAGTGTTTTTTTTTTATTTTAGATAAACCAATATTTGTCTATAGCATAAAACATTTAATGTTATTGTGTCATTAGGTTTTAATTAGGTATATAACTGTTCTTATCAGGACCATCCAAAAGTAAAAAAGAAATGAAGTCATATTTAGATCGTATACTGTATATTATACACTTTCAAACTGTTTAAGTTCATTTGGGTTCAGCAATTCTTAGAGCATTTAGAAGAAATATTACAATACCTCTCTAGAATCGGCCTAATATTGCATTTTTTTTTTTTTTTGATATACCATAAAAATAAAATCCACTTTCAAAATCCATCTCATACGCACTCTCGAAGCTCCTATTTCGGATATACCATTTAAAACTGTATATCTGTTTTCCGGAATGAAGAATTTCTTCACGGTTAATGATGATAACCCCGAAAAATTAAAAAAAATACTCATATATTCTACTTAAAAAAAATGTTAAAACTTTTAAGCTCTCGCTAGTTGAGGAGTAAGATAGATGTAGTATATAAGCTTTGAGGAGATAAGTCTAGCTGGGAGGGCCGGTGTCTCTAACAGTTACCTCACATGACTCGAATTCAGTTGATATAGAAATAAAATAGGCCTAAGTCTTAGAATAAGGAGTAGAGTCATTACTGTTAAGGGACGGCTTTGCCCTCCTTTTTCTTCATTTGACTAGTAATTTCAGCCAATCCATAGCAATATCGATCAATAAAATACTCTTAAACCAGTCTTCTCATTTCGTATTCTTTTTTCTTCACTTTAGAAAATTAATATGAAACGGGTTCTCCGGAGTTACCAGCGTCATAAAATGAATTATAGGATGATAAAATGTCATCTTCTCGATCGATCGCTCCTTCTACTTGTTGTTTTTCTGAAGTGGATAGGTAATAAATGTTTTACAGTCTTAATTTAATATATACAGCCTTTTTTTTCCCCCAACAGCTCTGGAACAACTAGCTCGTCTAATAAAAAGTATTTACCCTTAATAAACTTTTCAACATTTCAAAACATTCAACTTCCTCAATGGCAATTTAATTTAATTAACCTTTAGACAGTGCAGTACTCGGGCGGCATGAGTTTTCGGTGGTTCAGGATAATTTGGCCCCTGAAGAGCCCCTGTGCTGAATACTTTTTATGTTCTAGCGCTAATCATATTGTTACGTTTTTATTACAAAACCAGTAATAAACGTTGTTAATAAGAGTTCTTTTGGATTGCAAAATTAAACACACACAAGTTTCACAGTTTTTATCACTGCACAATTTATTTAACAATGCACAATACACTTGGTTAATTATTCTTAATTACTACTCACAATATGCACTGATAGCGTCACTGTTCTTGTTATTACACAGTTCAATAATTCACTCACGGTCACTGAAATTCACAGAAAGAGGGCACTGCACTGGCCTTTACTTCACGATGTTAACGGTACTGCACTGTCTTAAACAAGGCACTATAATGCTACTTACAGAGTCACCGTACAACACTGTTCTTCAAATAGAAACACTTTACCGCACTGCACTAAGTCGCACTGTAGCGCTGAACATCACTCGAAGACCGCTGAGCATAAACTGAACTGGGGCACTGTTCGGGTCCCTTATATATAGCGTGTCGGCAAACATCAAACAGAATGGCCAGAAGGGGCTAGACACGTTCCTGGAACATACGCGGCCCTAATTAGATGCTGCCGGCGCCACTAATCTTCATCGGTCGGCTCCTTTCTTCTCCCTCGCACCTCCCAAATACGCGGCTATCTCTGTTAATCCTTCATTTATTTAATTTTCCCAACAATATATTCCCATTCCAAATATTTTAATATGTTCCAGTAACTAGTTCCAGGCATTTCACCAATATACACATTTCTGAGTTTATCGTCAGAATAAAGAAGAATCGTCTTCACTTTCACTCACGCCCCCAAAACCTTTTTCCGGAAAACTTGAATTTGAAGTGCACAACTGCAATTGCAGGTACGGCAGCAGTAACGGTACTTAATTGAAAAGGGTACTGAAAAAGTGCCGGAGCAGGTATCCCAGTATAGGGAAGCTAAAAATGAAAAGGTAAATCCCTTTGCCATCTATGGGCTTTGTAGGACATTATAGATTCTATAAAAAGTTAAGAGATGGCAATGGAGGAAGAAATAATCTAACAGCTCTGACCGATCGACTGATATATCACCCCGTAGCAGCCTAAATGTTAATATAAGCCATTACTAAACATTTTACTTAAGAGTCACAGAAATGCAAAACATATTTTCAATACTTCTAAATATCCCTCTTGGTTCACTTAAAGTATGTTGCCTTTTTGACATAAATAGTTTAGTTGTTCCTTTTAAGATATTCAGTTGCAAAAGGCGGTGCTGTCTTTTGGTTCTCCTCGACATTACAGTACTTCTTCAGCATATAAAACAAGTTAAAATAAAAGAGGAATTAATAGCTATAGACACTTCCTACACCGATATTACTACGTAATTGGCGCCCAGAGTGGGGACAGACAAATGAATGTACTGCGAAACTAGCCTCTGAACTTGGCAGTCTCAACACCGGTGACGGATACTGAAGTGACTTCATTTGCTTGTCGCACAACAGGATGAAACGATGGGAGCATAACTAATTTGGCAGTTGACAATGTGCTAATATATGTAAATTAATGCGAAGATCACCACAAATTCCCCGGTTGCCTACGGGAATTCCTCAAAAATATTGTGTGCGTTGACCTAAATACGAATAGAATGCCCATGATGCCAGAGGAAACATTACTGGGAGGCTATGGTGACTACACATAGTGTTTTCATAATGGCTATTAAATATCCCTATAATGAATAGTTGCAGATCCGAAATGCTAGCATGGAAACGTTTAATTTCCCCCTTAACTCTCAAAACCTTTATAGGGATGTAATGTCCGTCGTTAATCGGCCAAGTTTCTCCTGCATGCCAATAACTTGTCGTGATGACTAAAACATTCCAGCAAGTATCCAGACATATGTTTTGATGAACTTCATGTACGTAGCTTCGTGACATCAATACGACAATCTAATATTACGAGTTTTGCAGAGGCTCTAGAAATTTGGTTAGTCGGAGTCGGCTAATTTTCTTGTTTTTGTAAGAACTGTTTATTTAGTCTATGCAGTATCTGAAGGCGCCAAGAAAATCCCGCACGAAAAACAAACATACATCAAACGGCCCTATTCAGGGCCACCACCAGTTTAACTTTCCATTTTGAATAACTTACTTTTTAATTGATCGTCATAATGATGACACTTATTGTAAAATAATGTAAAACCAACATTTTGCCTAGTACCTCTCCCCCCCCCCGAAGAAAAACACCAACTAGGTCTAATTACTCCATATTCCCTTGATTTGTTTCCAGCCCAACCGATACCACACAATGTCGAACATAACAGAAAGAAGCCATTACCAATGATCAGGACATATGCTTAATGATAGTGACTAATGTATAATATGTATTGATAGCAAGGCTTCAATGTGCTCAATTACACTTCCCATCAGGGTGTATTGTTTTCCGTAAGGGCCAAGTAACTGCAGGGGACGTATTGAATAGGTATTTTAGTATTGATGAATAAATGAAAATAAGTTCCTCATCAAAACCCTCCGCACTGTTTGACACACCGTAAATAATTCTAATCATAATCAGGGATAGCATGTATCATTTTGTTGAGAAAATATGGCCCATTTAACTTAATTTACTAGTTTATGGCGAAAGGTTTACAAAAAATGAAAACTTCAAATGATTATTCAAATAATTTTTATTTCTCCATTAGTTTCACGTCTATTTGACGCTCCACCAGGAGACGTTCTGCTACACATAAGAACTAAACTAACGGCAACATCTATCTCTATGACCTTCCACTAGCCATACAAGTCGGAGAATGGCTTTCAAATTATGGCGCGCCAAGTCAGCTGACACATACAGATCCGTCACGAAATAAAAATTGATCGATTATCCCCAATGAATTGTAGTTTAAAGCGAAAATGAGAGAGCTTCTAATAAATTAAAATGTATATAATTCACATGTTTTATCGTTGCTTTCTTATTGATCACCTTATTCCTATTTTTATATAATGTTCTGTTTTATCCTAGCCTCGCTTAAATTTCTTACTTTTTATCTTATACTTACATTTTCAAAATAAAATGTATGGATGTATTTAATTGCGTGGTCGGTTAGGGACGTTTCACTGCCCTTATGATAAACGTGTATCAGGGTTTGGCTAATTCTTCTTTTAAGTAATTGTGAAAAATTGTGCGTATCGATATAAATCAGCTGACTTGAGCCACGATACATTGTAAGCAATTCTCCGATTGGCACGGCTAGTGGAAGGCCATAGAGAAAGATGTAGCCGTTAGTTCAGTTCCTTTCTGGAGTACAACTTCTCCTGATGAGGCATCAAAGGACGCGAACCTAGTTGAGGAATAAAAATGATTTGAATAAACATTTAAGGTTTTCATTTTTTGTTGACCTTCCGCCATAGACTAATTAAAACGTTTAGTTCTGACGACGCGTGAGGCGCGTCACGGACCTTTCCCTCCCGGGTCATCTCTTTTCTCAAACTCCTACCAGCTCTCCAAAGCCCTTAGCCCCTTGCTTTTGCCCTCAAATTTTCCACGAACCCTCAGTATACTATCATCCTCCTTGGAGTGCAGTTCGTTAGTAATTGCCAGTGAACAATAACGTTTTTGCTTGTGATTGCTTTTGGTTATATCAACTCTTCAACCATGTTTTAGGTTAACACGTAGATATTAAAAATTGTAAATTTGGCATTTTATTTTAGTTTTTTGTTGAAAACAATTTAATTTTTCGCAATTATTTTAATATTTTTGTAAATATACTTAGAATAATTTTAGGAATAATAATGGTATTAGATTTAAACTTAGTCATAATTTAAAACTTTTACACATAATTCTTCATTAGACCTATTTTAAAAATAAATTAGTATAAATTGTAAAATTAAAAAAAATAATTAATAAATCAAATGGAAAAAAATATTTCATGACATGTATAATAAAAAGTATTATACTAAAATAAAAAAGGTTTGAAATCGAGTGCAATTTAAATAGTCTCACATCGGCAATATATGCATCTTGGAAATGTACCAAACCTTACAAAAATAAAAAACGAAAAAATAATAACAATTTTCTTAGAGGTAATTTTATTGTTGCATTTTATGTTTCTAGATCATATCAACAAATATCTAGGCAGAAATAGAAAGAGAGCTATAAAGTAATATATTTTTAAAATATTTTACGAAAAAAGAAAATTGTCTTGGGGGTTGGCTAACTGTTGTGCGTGATTGCCTATACTGTTTTTTCATACCCTTTTATTTCAAAAAGGTTAAAACTTTAGTAATTTCAAACCTATTTAGTATTAAATGAACCAAAAAACACTTTATCCCCCGATAAGACCAACTATTTTCACCAACGAAAGTTTTAAGAAAAATGTATCATTTTTAATGGACCTCATTTCCAGGGTAGGTTAGAAGGATATTTGAGGAAATTTATCAACAACACTAGCTGATTTAAGAGAAATCTGCTAATACCCCACCCTCTCTCGAAATCGCCCCTGAAGAGTTTAGTACTTCCTTAGTATGAAACTAGCGCACAGCCGACTATCTCTGAAGACATTGGGCGAGGTGGCGTATCGAATTCATGGATACCCTACACCTCTACCCTAATAGCTTCTTCTCCTCTCTATGTCACCCTCCCCAACATAATTCCACGGCTCACTACTTATAGATGTCTTTCTACGAACTAGGCGAACCCCTGCCAACGTATAGTTTAAGAAAAATTAACTATGTGAGACTCATGGAAACTCATGCCGCGATTTTTGAAAAATGTCTTCAAATGTCCATCGGTCGTACCTAGTAGACGAAAATGAGGTCCGTTAAAAATTATATATATATATATATATATATGGTGTTGTTGTTTTTACTTTGGTGTTGTTGGGTTATGCTTAGTACTCCTAATGTAAACAGAGGTACGACAGTAATGTACAATAGTTTTGAGTATCTTTAGTCTTGCTCTGAAGAAGAGAAAATAAATATTCTCGAAATATTGGATTATATTGGAACTAAGATTTTTTCCAACATTGACCAAAACAACACCATATATATATATATATATATACTGTCTAAGGCACCCGGCGATGCCCGGGAAATCATTGTTGACTGACTAATGATGGTATTCTTATAGTAAGACTTCAATGTGTACAAATACACTTCCCTTCACGACGTAATGTTTTTGCGAAATAGCCAATCCTAAAGGGTAAATTTTGGGTATTAATAGAATAGAAATTTTTGTTATGAAGAATAAATGAAAATGAGTTCTTAATGTATCCCTCTACACTTTTTGACTATACTACTATACGTTACTATACGTCTGATCGAAAAAAGTGTATAGAACCACCCTTATTACAAATTTAATTGGCTATAAATGTTGTCATATACATATTTTAGCAATCTTTAATGTTAACCGAGATATTTGGATTTTGTAGTATTCAGCTTGCAGTAAACCCCCACTCCTAGGTACGTCATATTAACAATAAGCTGTTATATCAGGGGTTCATGCCTTTCATTCCAAGGTCAAATACCAAATATGGTTTTCATTAATCTTTAAGTTTGTAGGCACATACAAATACGTTATGTGATGGCATCACCAATTAAAATTGTTCGTTTTTCGAAAATGTTGAATTGATATATACGTATATCTTTATTTAGTCGTTTCAGTCAACACTAAAGGTCATATTTGTTATTGGCAGAAATCGGAGCTGGAATGGTGGGAGTATAGAGGGTTAATTCCAAAATTCAAAATATTTCCGTTTTTATGAGTGGTATCGTAAAATTTTATAGAACCAATCTTGCTACACTATTGCTGGTCTAATTTTTTCGTTCTATGCTTTTTTTTCGTAACATAAATTTTAAAAGCTTGATATTCGTGCTTCCTTTTTCTCAGCCTTCAGTACCCCCCCCCTCCCTTTAGCACCTCTTCATTGTGATTTTACATAGAAATAGAGAATTTGTGGTGAGATGAGATCAGTAGTGTGTTATACCTGCAGGTAGGAAATCTGCTTAGTTTACCCAGTCCCTGCATGGCGTATTTTTTGTTGTCCTGCTTGATTATGGTTTATACGAGGTGGTTAGGCTTTTTTCTAAAAAACGGTTATTCAGATTTGAATAAATACATTTGAAAATAAAGATGAAGATTTGTATTATAAAATTCTCAAATAATAAAAGAAATACACTCAACCGCAAAAAAAAAACCGGACACTTCATTTTTGTCGTATTAAAAGCTAATTTTCAGCAATTTTCTTTATGTGGGTATTCTAGTTATTACAGAGAATTTAGAGTCTAAGCTCATTGAACTAATCCCTTCAGGATTAGTAAACAATTAGATAAAACTCAGATTAGATTTATTTGTCGTGAAGTTGATCTATTCTAAACTGTAAGTAGTTTTTCGCACATTTAAACATCTTTAATTATTAACCAAGCATTTTCATTAATTAATGTTTTATTTTTATTTCGGTCCAGAATAATGGGTCTTTCAAACTTAGATGGAAGGCCGGAGCTTACGTTACATTGCCGAAACGCTTGGGGTAGCGAAGTCTACCATTCACTGTAATAAAAATGAAGAATAATTTTTTTTTTTAAATGTGTTAATTTATCTTTTTCTTTTTTTTTTATTTTGTATTTTTGTGTAAATAATCAATAAAAATTATTCACTTTTTGCAGATTTTGTTTAAATAACCTATAGATTAACCAATTATTTTAATTAAAAAGATTAATATACATATATATTAAGTATTTAACAAAATTATAAGACTAAATCTAAGTGTCCGGTTTTTTTTGCGGTTGAGTGTATATAGTTCCTCTGCTGATTAGAACACAAAGAATATAGTTGTCATATAAATACAATCCTTAGAGTCCGATTGTGATCATTAACATTGTACTGTGCTATGCAGAGATAGCTGTTGTTTACAACATTGTTATCTGAACTGGTGTTTAGGAACCTGTATAATGGGGAGGTTATTGGAAAGTTAGTATTGGAAATTAGACTGTTGGAGCCACACTTCTAGGAATGTTGATTAAGATAGCCAATGTAGATTAGAGTTCCCCGCTTAGATTGATTGCTTCCACAGTCATGCCGCACTTCATGAATCCAATATCAAAAGCAATTATGTTTTGGATTAATATAGGTGTAATCCTTATTAGCCTCAACGAAATCTTCAAGCAACCAGTAGATGTATAGCTCTTATTATAGACTATATATTCAAATATTCTTGATATTTTATTGTCAAGGGCCACCAAGAAAAACTCCTTATTTTCCCAAACAGACTACATACTAAATTGCCTTACGTATTTCGAGTTCTACATACCACATCTTCAGGGGTCATTCCTTTTCTATAAATGATAACATAAAAGTCCGTCATGCAGAGACTGCGTAAACTTAGCAGTTTTCCCACTTGGCGTTTTACAGACAAGTCTACATACTTAACACCACCATGAATATTAAGTGAATAAGTACTAACGGTAACAAGAACGAAAAATCTTTCAATTTTAATAACCTCCCATCGGAAACCGTCTGTATTGTAAACAAACAAGTCAACCTCTCAGAGCTGAACAGATAAATAGACATATTCTTCACCGGAAAGAAAAACAATAACTGAAACATATCTGAAACTATCATATATCTAGCACTGTAATTTATTATCTCATATCACTCAAATGTTAGTAGTCCAAGAACAAAAGAAGTGCGGGGGGGGGGGGTGGCATCATAACGTATTTGCTTGTATCTCACCTAGAAAAGATTTTTTGAACACAATATTTAGTATTTCCACTTAAAATAAGATGGTTTATGATAAAAGTGGTTATTATTTTGACATGAGTAGGAATTCGGGTTCGCTGAAGGCTGAAAATAGAAAAATGTAAATATCTCTGTTAATATCCAAAATAGACAATAAATGTATATAAAAATATTTAAAAGGCATTTCATTTTTAGTAAGATTGGTTCTATACAATTTTTCGATCCGACTTATATTACCAGAGATATTTCTAATTTTCCAAAATCCCCCCTCTAAACCCCGCCCCTCCAACTGGTGTTCAGCCATTAAGGAAGTTAAAGTGTGTGTCTATTTTTTTTAAATTTGTTTCCTTCCGATAGTAGCCCTATAAGAAGGTAGTTTATTTTTTTTCTGCATGTCCCATGCAAGTTACCATATCACATCCCTTTGTAGTGTATTACAAATAATTTATATATAAATTATTTGAAAAGCACAAGTTATGTATAAACAATTAACAATGATAACGTTAAATAAAATAAAAACAAATAAAGAGAAGATTATTAGTCTTGAATATATATATATATATATATATATATATATATATAAGTTTGAACGGACCTCAGTTTCGTCATCTCCTGGTTAGGATTGATAGACATTTGAAGAAATATTTCGAAAATCGCATCATGAGTAACACCTCAGTAGCAGAAGCTTAAGGGTAAATCTGCTAAAATAATCATAAAATCCCAGATGTAATTGTGTCTTCGTTTTGAACATTCTGGTTTTTTAAGCTAGGCCTGTGTGAGCTTTCACTTTCTACCCCACCATAAGGATGGTGAAAACCAAGTGCAAACTAGAAAATAACCAACAGCCGAATAGTTTGTTAAAACGTGTAATCTGAATTTCTGTCAGATTCAATGAACCATGTAATCACTTCCAGATTACTATATTATAAAAAAAAAATTAGAACGAATAATGAATGAAATTATTCGTTGTCCAATGCAGACAATTTTTCTTCAAGTTTCTTGGTCTGTAAAGCCCTCTTCACGGGTCAATTCTCTTCTGGGGGAAATAGAAATGTTCTCAAGCCTTTCTTCTGCAACAATTGATCTTGAATGAAGTAATCGATTTTCAATTATGACGTCAAACCTTAAAATAGATTATATCACGTCATAATTTAAAATCGATAATTTAGTTAAGATAATTGGAGCCTTTGCTTATTTTTGGCTTTATTAATTGAATTTTCAGTTTTATGTATAATTTCGTTATTGTATTTGTTTGAAATAGAAATGTTCTCAAGTTTATATTCTGCAACAATTGATCTTAAATGAAGTAATCGATTTTCAATTATGACGTCAAACCTTAAAATAGATTATATCACGTCATAATTTAAAATCGATAATTTAGTTAAGATAATTGGAGCATTTGTCTATTTTTGGCTTTATTAATTGAATTTTCAGTTTTATGTATTATTTTGTTCTTGTGTTTGTTTGAAATAGAAATTTTCTCAATCTTCTGCAACAATTGATCTTAAATGAAGTAATCGATTTTCAATTATGATGGCAAACCTTAAAATATATTATATCACGTCATAATTTAAAATCGATAATTTAGTTAAGATAATTGGAGCTTTTGTCTATTTTTGGCTTTATTAATTGAATTTTCAGTTTTATGTATTATTTTGTTCTTGTGTTTGTTTGAAATAGAAATTTTCTCAATCTTCTGCAACAATTGATCTTAAATGAAGTAATCGATTTTCAATTATGATGGCAAACCTTAAAATAGATTATATCACGTCATAATTTAAAATCGATAATTTAGTTAAGATAATTGGAGCTTTTGTCTATTTTTGGCTTTATTAATTGAATTTTCAGTTTTATGTATTATTTTGTTCTTGTGTTTGTTTGAAATAGAAATTTTCTCAATCTTCTGCAACAATTGATCTTAAATGAAGTAATCGATTTTCAATTATGATGGCAAACCTTAAAATAGATTATATCACGTCATAATTTAAAATCGATAATTTAGTTAAGATAATTGGAGCTTTTGTCTATTTTTGGCTTTATTAATTGAATTTTCAGTTTTATGTATTATTTTGTTCTTGTGTTTGTTTGAAATAGAAATTTTCTCAATCTTCTGCAACAATTGATCTTAAATGAAGTAATCGATTTTCAATTATGATGGCAAACCTTAAAATAGATTATATCACGTCATAATTTAAAATCGACAATTTAGTTAAGATAATTGGAGCTTTTGTCTATTTTTGGCTTTATTAATTGAATTTTCAGTTTTATGTATTATTTTGTTCTTTTATTTGTTTGAAATGAAAATGAGAACATTTCTGAGCATATATATTGAGAACATGAGCATATATTCTGCAACAACTGATCTTAAATGAAGTAATCGATTTTCAATTATAAAAGTATAAATAAATGGGCAAAGGCTCCAATTATCTTAACTAAATTATCGATTTTAAATTATGACGTGATATAATCTATTTTAAGGTTTGACGTCATAATTGAAAATCGATTACTTCATTTAAGATCAATTGTTGCAGAATATACGCTTGAGAACATTTTCATTTCTAACAAATACAAGAAAAGAATTATAAATAAAACTGTAAATTCAATTAATAAAGCCAAAAATAGGAAAATGCTCCAATTATCTTAACTAAATTATCGATTTTAAATTATGACGTGATATAATCTATTTTAAGGTTTGACGTCATAATTGAAAATCGATTACTTCATTTAAGATCAATTGTTGCAGAATATACGCTTGAGAACATTTTTATTTCCCCCTGAAGACGGGATTACAGACCAAGGAACTTGTAGAGACATTGTCTGCATTGGACAGCGAATAATTTCATTCATTCATCGTTCTAATTTTTTGTTATAATATAGTAAACTGGAAGTGATTACATGGGTCATTGAATCTGACAGAAATTCGGAATACACGTTTTAATACACTATTCGGCTGTTGGTTATTTCCTAGTTTGCACTTGGGTTTCGCCATCCTTATAGTGGGGTAGAAAGTGAAAGCTCACACAGGCCTAGCTTAAAAAACCAGAATGTTCAAAACGAAGACACAATTACATCTGGGAATGTATGATGATTTTAGCTGCTTTCCCTTAAACTTCAGCTACTGAGGTGGTACTCATGACGTGATTTTCGAAACATTTCTTCAGTGTCCATCAATCCTACCCAGGAGATGACGAAACTGAGGTCCGTTCAAAATTATATATATATATATATATATATATATATATATATATATATATAAATGATATAAAAGTAATATTTTGCCTATTTTTGGCTTTATTAATTGAATTTTCAGTTTTATGTATAATTTTGTTCTTGCATTTGTTTGAAATAGAAATTTTCTCATGCTTATATTCTGCAACAATTGTTCTTAAATTAAATAATCGATCTTAAATTATGTCGTGAAATTATCTATTTTAAGGTTGGACGTGAAAATAATAGATTTCAAGTCAGCTGTCATAAGATGCTGAGGGAATTTCAGTTACAACGACCTCTCCAGAGCCAAAAGTTCATTTCAACGAGTGTAAGAGAGGACGAGCACTTCAGAACTGGAAGTAAACATTGTGAAAATATTATATATTTAACTTAATTTATTTATTTAATCTATCGTGGTCACAGGTTAAAAAAAAGTAAAAAACTATAACTTCAAATAATTATTCAATTCATTTTAGCAGATTTCCCTTAGGGGAAATCAGCCATTGAGCGATTTTCGAAAAGTTTCTTCAAATGTCCATCGACCCTACCCAGGAGATGACGAAAAAGAGGTCCGTTCAAAATTACATACATATATATTTGTCTGTTAACGCTCTAGCGGTCGCAATTTTTGTTTGATCGATACCAAACTCGATATTTAAACATTTTATGCAAAAAGACAGATTAAGTTCGTTAACGGCTGAAAAGGAACCAGTGGGATGGGGGCGGGTTTAGAGTGAGGGATTTTCGAAAATTCGAAATATGTCCTTTACCATACGTCTTATCAAAATATTGTATAAAACCAATCTTATTGGAAATTAAATTTACTATAAATATTGTTCTATACATTTATTGACTATCTTGAGTATTAACCGAGATATTTGCATTTGTATTGTGTGTGGGGTCGGCAAGAGTCGGCTATGTTCGGGACTATCCGCCGAGAGCTAGTGAGGCCGTTTCGGTAACTGTTCGTCCCTCGTGAATAGGTTTAGAGATTCCTTACTACTACTGTTATTATGAGTTTACGCAGCCCCTGCGTGACGGACTTTTTATTTCTCTACTAGTTTTGCAACCATAAGACGCCTCATCAGGAGATATTCCACTAGACAAAGGAACTAAACTAACGGCTACATCTATAACCTTCTACTATAACCCTCCACTGTCTCTATAACCTTCCACTATGTGAGCAACTGGAAAATGGCTTAGAAAGTATGGCAGCTAAGCCAGCTGATTAATATCGGTACTTCACGAAATAAAAGTACATCGATTATCCCTAATGATGTTAAGTCTAAATCGCAAATGAGAAATTTGTAATTGATTTAATATCACTTTAAAGTTTCTAGTAAATTGAAACATATATACAACATACACATGATACATATGTTTTATTTCTGTTTTCTTATTGATCGCCTTTCTTATATTTATTATGATGTGCACTATTTAGAGGAAATAAACAGTATGTATGTAAATTTAACTAATATATTATTTTAGCTAAAAGTTATAAATTTTTTATTGTAAAATAGAATTATCTTTGGGGTTTTATAAATTAATGTGCTTATTTCTAGGAATGACCCCTGAAGAGTTGGTATCTAGGAGACGAACTAAGAAGAAGTATTTAATTAGAAAGTTATATTTCTTTTTTCAAAATAATAGAATTAAATTATTTTTTAAAGTCAATTATTAGCTAGCTACGTTCATTACCATTTTTTTAATGAAACATACGAATCGTCAATGCAGCGAAGTAGAAAATCAAAGAAATAAGCATGTTTGGTCGTTTTCTGGAGCAGACTGTATGTTTCTGTGTTATATTAATTATTACTATGAATGAGGAAAGTAAGAAATGGATGGAAGTTTTGCATTTACAAGGGGAGTGCACAGCCTTCTCCCCACCGATTTCAACGAAACTTTTTCAGTGTGTAGTACCTAATGAAAATCAAATTTTCTAAAAGCGAGAAAACGCACTTCCCACGCGTTCGTCTAAAAAAAAAAAAAATGATAAAGATTGCCCGAAAGTTTGGTGGTGTTGTTAAGGTAAGTATTTCACACGGAATCGGTGTTCAGTGGTTCAGTGGTCGCGTCTTCTTTTTGTCACGTCAAGATCTCGAGATCGAATCTCACCGGGAGCAGCTATTTTTTCTGGATTTTTTTGTTTTTTTTTACTTTTTGTTTCTAGGGCATTAATTTAGTATTAATAAATAAATAAAAAGTTTTTTTTAATTATTGGCATTTAACTTTTAACGTGTTCCATATATTTCTCATTGTATGTGTATGTATATGTATATGTATATGTATATATATATATATATATATATATATATAAATATATATATATGTATATATATATATATATATATATATATATATATATATATTTAAGAAAAATCTCTTGACATAAAAATATTCTTTAACAGTTTTTTACTTTGGAGCTATATTAATTTATGCTTAGCCTTACATCACTGACGTATATTTCTATCATGAAGTTAAAATTGTTATTGGGGAAGACAATAGTGTTCAAGAATAGAATGAATTTTAATACAATCCTCTCTAGATGATATTTTGCGATTCTGTTCAAACAAATACGAGCCAAACTGCTCGATAAAATTTTTAACTTGATATACGTCAGTGACTCAAGGCCAAGTAGAATGAAAATATATCTCTAAAGTATCAAACTGTTAAAGAATAATGTTATGTATAGAACTAGAAAATTTTAAATATCTTTTATGAATTGTAAAATAAAATAATGGCACATAAACGGCTAAAGCTGCATAAAACCGTTTAAAAATATTATTAATTGTTATATACTTATGTATTCAAATAATAGTAATATATTTCCTTTATAATATGAAATAATTCTTTATACCAATTACATTTTGGACAGAAAGCATTCGAATTTTCTTCAAATATACGGAACACGTTGAAAATTAAATGTCAATAATTAAAAAAGACATTTTATTTACTTAATAATATTAAATAACCGCCCCAGAAACAGAAAGTAAAAAAAAATCCAGAAACAAAAATCGCTCCCGGTGAGATTCGATCTCGAGATCTTCTGGTTACAAAAATAAGAAGCTACCACTGAGCCACCGATTTCATTTTAAATACTTACCTTAACAACACCTCAAGTCTTTTAGGCAATCTTATACATTTTTTTTAACGAACGCATGAGAAGTGCGTTCTATCGCTTGAACAGAACTGGTTTTCAATGGGCACTACACACAGAAAAAGTTTCGTTCAAATGAGTGGGGGGAAGGCCGTGCACTTCCCTTGTTAGTAGTAAATGAAATGTTCTCACTTACCGACGACATAAAGCTGTACGAAGAGACTTTTGACTGGGATGGTGCTGACTTGGCACTCATACATGCCTGCATCTCTCTTCTGGACCCACTTGATCTGGAGGGTCCACTCGGTGCTGTCCTTCTCGTGGAGCGACATGAACCTTTGGTCCGATGTATAGGTGTACGCCCCCACCGTGAGGATATGGATGTCCCGGTGACGAACCCACGAGACCTACATAACACAGATAAACAACAATAAGAAAATAGTTTAAGTCAAATTAAGTTATGAGTCAATCCATATGAAGTGGTCCAAGGAAGGTTACCGGCCAGTTACATTTTTTAGCATTGACGCGATTTTGGAAAAATTTCTTCAAATGTCCATCAACCCTACCCAGGAGATGACGAAAAGGAGGTCCGTTCAAAATTTTATATCTATATATATATTTAAAATTGTAACCTCTCTCTGTACATTGATTTTTTTCGCGAAATTTCACGATAACTTTTCGTTTCACATGTCATAGACACCATAACTGCATTTTGTTTCTTTGGTGTCTGTTTGTTTGTTTGTTTATTTTTTGCTTGTTTGTTACCTTTTCACGCATAAACGGCTGAACCGAATTTTATAAAACTTGGTATGTGTATTACTACTAACCCAACTTAGACTTTAGGCTATATTAATATTCTCTGGGACGAACAGGAGTGGGGGTTATAAGGGAGTCCTGAAATTAAAAATAGCGATATTTCGTTTCCTATTAGTTTTTTGGAAAATATGCATATAACAAAAGTTGTTTATTTTGTTATTTAGAATAACTTTTGTCATATACACTTTTTTCGTATACCGAACTATAAAGGCGTTATACGCTAAAAATTATAGCGGGAGTCAACAATTTTATTTGGCACACAGACTCAACCGAACTAAATAAAACTCGGTATGTGTATTAGCACTAACGCCTTCCTTATAATAAGCCATACAAACATTTCTAGGGACGGGCAGGAGTGGGGGTTATAAGGGACGCCTGAAATTAAAAATAGTGATATTCCGTTTCCTATTGGTGTTTCGGCAAATATGCACATAAGAAAAGTTGTTTATTTTGTTATTTAGAGAAACTTTTGTTATATACACTATCGTCGAATACCGAATTATAAAGGCGTTATACGCTAAAAATTATAGCGGGTGTCAAGAATATTATTTGGCACAAAAGACTCCACCGAACTAAATAAAACTTGATATGTGTATTATCTCTGACGCCTTAATTATCATAAACCATACCAATATTTCTAGGGACGGGCAGGAGTGGGGGCTATAAGGGAGGCCTGAAATTAAAAATAGCAATATTTCTTTTTCTACTGGTTTTTCTGCAAATATGCACATGACAAAAGTTGTTTATTTTGTTATTTTAAGTAACTTTGGTTATGTTCACTTTTGCTGTATAACATAAACGAGATATGCGTTAAAATCTAAAGCCAACAATTTTGTTGAGCTCAAACGATTGAACCGAATTTAACAAAACTTGGTATGCGAATTAGCATTAATTCTTCCATGATTATAAGCTATATTAAAATGTTTAGGTTCAAACGGGAGTGGGGATTATAAGACAGGCCTGAGATAAAAATTCGCAATTTTCATTTTCTATTTTTTTTTGGCTAACGTGCACATAGCAAAAGTTGTTTACTTTTGTTATTTAAAGTATCTTTTGTTGTATTCACTTTTGCCGTAAATGAAGTTAACACGGCATATACGCTAAATCCATTGCGGGAGTCATTAATTTTATTAGTGCTTATTTAAGTGTTTTTAATAAATGGATATTATGACAAAAGATGTTATGTTTTATTCTTACATGATAGTTGCAAGTATGATTCGGATTAGTGAGCTTATAAATCTCCGTCGCCTCCTCATTTATTTATTTTCCCTATAACTTTGTTATTTATTTCTAATAGACTATAAACTATAAGAGCATTTCTGGTATTTAATATATACTCGATATGAATGTTTAAAGAATTACTAGGTTGCAGGGGGGCTCTCTTCCTCTCATCTAGCTTTTTGAACATAAATGAAATTATGTTTAGGGATCTATTATTTAGTTCCATCAGGGAGATAAATTATTAAAATAATATTCTGAATCAATATTCTAAGGAAAACAACGATGATAACGCTCCTGCGACAGCGGAAATGGACGGGAGGTAATTGAGTTTAGTTATATCCTGTGGAATGCTGCCACGACGGAAAGTGATTTCCACTGAGGCTTACTAATACGAATATAATCTTATGTATAAAACTATGCTAAAACTATATGTGCTTGGTTTGATTTTTGGCAGGAAATATGTTCATTATAGATGACATTTAATTGTGATAAATGCTACCCATGATTATGGGTTGAATTATTCATCCGTGAGTCAAAAAGTCGTGAGGGATAAATTAGGAACCCATTTTCATATATTCTTCAAAACTAAAATTTCTATTCTATTAACCCTGAAAGTTACACTTTAGGATTGGCTGTTTTGAAAAAACAATACATCGTGGAGGAAAGTGCAATTGTACACATTGAAGTTTTGCTATAAAAATACAATCATTAGTCAGTCAGCAATCATTTCCCGGGCATCGCCGGGTACCTTAACTAGTATATATATATATATATATATATATATATATATATATATATATATATATATGGTGTTGTTATTCTTTTTGGAGTTTTGGTCAATGTTGGTGAAAAAAATCTTAGTTTATGCCGATATTTCGAGAATCTTTATTCTCTCTTCTTCTGTAAAATTACAGGTACTACTTTATAATATTGCACATTGTTATTAAACTAGAGTGTAAAAGGGTGTTTTTTATGTTATTACTTAAACCAAACCAAATTTGGACCAAAACTCCAAAAAGAATAACAACACCGTATAAAAATATAACCTGGTCGAAAACATCAACACAATTATATATGTACATATATATTTGTCTGTTAACGCTCTAGCGATCGCAATTTTTATTTGATCGTTACCAAACTTGGAATTTACTCGTTTTATGTAAAAAGGAAGATCAAGTTCGTTCGGCTGAAACCGGACCAGTGGGAGGGGGGGGATAGTTAGTTGATAGTTAGTTAGCTGTTTCCGTCACTGTTCGTCCCTCGTGAAAAACAAAGCCTTGATTTAAAGATTCGTTATTACTGCCGTTATTAGTAGGCAGACTTCGCTATTGTAAAACCACGTGGAAAATCTGCTTAGTTTACGCAGCCCCTGCGTGGCGGACTTTTTTTATATATGTTTTTCCTACAAAAATAGCAGGTTCAAAACAGATTTTTTAAATATTTTTACCCCGTTTACATGTAGCGGCAATATGTCAGATTTCCCCTAGGGAAAATTAGCTATTGAGGTTGTACTCATGATGGGATTTTCGAATAATTTCTTCCAATGTCCATTGATCCTACCCAAGAGATAACGAAAATGAGGTCCGTTCAAGCTTTTCGTTCAAAAATCTGATATACTTTTAATTTGAGTTTTTTATTTTTATTTTTACATCTTTGGATGCAAGAATGAATATTTTACCTAAACCTTAATTATTTAAAATAAATTTAACTTCTTATTAGATTTGTGCAGAGTTATAAGACTTGTGATCTTATCTCACATATTCTCTATTTATCTGTAAAACAAACAATATATAGAATTGGCGGGGGTTACTAAAGACGGAAAACTTGAAAGGGTGAGAAAATGTGTAGAATAATAATTATTGAGCATCTATAGTTTAAAATGATTGTTTCTATAATATTTTTTGAGCCAACTCTTAGTAACGGAGATATTTCGATTTTCAATATTCACCCCCTCTAACCCCCCCCCATCCCCCTGGTCCGATTTCAGCCGTTAACGAATCTGATCTTACATAAAACGACACGATATATATATATGAATGTATATTTGTCTGTTAACTCTCTAGCGGTCGCAATTTTTATTTGATCGTTACCAAATTTGATATTTAATCGCTTTATGTAAAATGAAAGATGAAGTGCGTTAATGGCAGAACTCGGAAAATTGTAAGGGCCCCCAACCCCTTACACTCTTCCGAGTGTTGTTTTAGAGGTGGGAATTTCGAAAATACGAAATATTTCCGTTGAAATACGATGGATAGAAAAATTGTATAGAACCAATATTATAGAAAATTGAAATATCTATAAACTCTGTTTTGTACATATTTTCTGTATCATGAATATTAATCGAGATATTTGGATTTTATAGTTTTCGGCTTTCAATAGCACCCCACCCCCTCCCCACTCCTACTGACAAGTGGGTTATACCATAACGTGGGAAATCTGCTTAGTTTACGCAGCCACTGCGCGACGGACATGTTTTTAGATCAGATCGTATGGATTGACCCTAAGAGTTTTAATGTAGGTAGGATGAAATAATTGGCTACGCTTCCACTATAACAATTTATTAAAACGGCAGAGCGCCTTCGACTCAGTGCATCATCGTTAGTGCCATGTTGACACACAAAACAATAATTACTATCTCTATTAAAATATTTTAGATAACGGGTAAACGCGGTAACATATCACAATAAAAAACTATCTTTCTTAGAACTAAATAACATATAAAACTTTTCATACACCAAATTTCATGATTTTTATAGTTATTGTTTTTGTGTTTCAACAGTGCACTGACGACGATGCACTGAATCGAAAGCGCTCTGTCGTTTTAATAAATTGTTATAGTGGGAGCGTAGCCATTATTTCATCTACCTACATTAGAAGTCACTTCCGCCTGCCAGAATACCAACCTAAGAGTTTTCTTTGAATGAAAGAATGGTAAAATAAATCCTCAGAAGAAAATGTTGACCTTCAGATTAGCCTTCGATGCATAAAGTTTGGGTTAATTAAAAAACAATATTCTCAACCCTAATATAATTAATTTGTGTCAGTTATAGCTTCACCATTCTAGACTTATTGTTGGTAAAGAAGAGTTTTTTCTGGACCTAATGATTTCCCCGTATTATCTACAAGCCCACAGAATTCTCTGCTTTCTCATTCTAAATTTTCAGCATCAAGCTGTAAGGGTTGAGAATAAATTTCGAATAAAAATCGGAATCTTTGAAACAAATATTCTTTGAAATTCTTTCATTTCAAATAGAGGAATTCAATTTGGCAGAACAATTCATAATGCGGCATTAGGCGGGATTAGGGCTCAATAATATAGTAGAGCCCTAGAGCAATTAAAGGATACACTGTATCTTAATATTCTTCTGGGGATAGTAGCTGATATATATAAAATAGAGGTTCCAAAACAAATTAAGCTATCCCATTTCTATACTAATCTCTATGAGCTCACTCTCTCTAGCGTTTTAATCCACTATTTTACAAACTAATAAAGTGGTTTAGTGAAAATGGCGGTTTTCAAGAATATTAGAATAATCCCCCACCCCTCTTCCTTTTCCAGAAATTGAGCAAATGTCGAGAATTTCTTATTGCATTAGCACTTACATAATTACAAGAAAATATGGCAAAGAGAATTAATTCCAACAATTTTGTATACATATTTTTTTTTAACATTCCTGAGCATGATTTTAGCAGATTTAACTCAGAAGGATTCAGTTAAAGTCATCAACAGAAAAAAAAATCAGTCTCGCAGGGGCTGTGTAAACTAAGCAGATTTTCCAAGTGAAGTTTTACCATAGATAAATCTATATACTGTTCACACTGAACACCAGAGCGAATATTAAGTGGATAAATGCAAATGATAAGGAGAAATGATTATGTCAATTTACATTTACTAACCTTCACAGCAAGAAGCGTCTGAATTGTAACAAAACAGGTCAGCCGACCACTCAGAGTTGAATAGATAGATTGAAATATTCTTGATCTGAAAAAAAAAGTCCGCCACGCAGGGGCTGTGTAAACTAAGCAGATTTCCTTCTTCAATTTTAACAATAGATAAACTTACATACTGCTCACACAACACCACCGTGAATGTTAAGTGAATAAATACAAACGGTAATAAGAAATGTTTCTCAGAAGCGTCTCAAATGTAAAAAAAAAAAGATCTTCCAACGGCTCACCGGAAAGAAAAACAATAACTTATACGTATCAGAATATGACATATTAATTTTCTGGAAAACTTTGTACTATATGTACTACTGTGATTTATAATGAATCAGAATAAATTTTATCTCAATCAATCAAATTTTAGTAGTCCAAGAATTTAAGACGGGAGGGGGAGAGTGTATCACAAGAACATATTTGCATGTATATCGTATAATAAAGGTCTCCTGAAAACAATAGTTGGCATTTAAGGTTCGAATAATGTGGTTTATTATATTTATGTAACAATAGTAGAAGAGGGGGTTTACTGAAGGCGGAAATATTAAAAATCCACATACATCGGTTAATATTCAAGACAGAGAATAAATGTATATAAAAATATTTATAGTACATTTAATTTTCTATAAGATTGATTCTATACATGTTTTCGATTGACGTATAGTAACGGAGATACATTGAATTTTCAAAATTCTTCCCTTCTAAACCCCCTCCCCATGGTTCGATTTCAGCCGTTAACGAACTTAACGGATCTTTCTTTTTATATAAAACGACTAAATATCAAGTTTGGTAACGATCATACAATAATTGTGACCAACCTCATTTTCGTCATCTCCTGGGTAGGATCGATGGACATTTGAAGAAAAATTCGAAAACCTCGTCATGAGTACGACGTCAATAGCTGATTTCGCTTAAAGGAAATCTTCTAAAACGGACTTGTGCCTAAAAATACGGACAAAAGTACTATATATTTAAATTTATGTGAAGAAATAATTAAATGGTCACAAAAATCTATATTATTAGGCAGTGTCAGGGTAGTAATGAAATTCCTGAATACCAAATAAAGTGACCCTTTGTACCGGTTGGATAAATACTCCCCCGGGATATACACTCAACCGCAAAAAAAACCGGACACTTCATTTTTGTCGTATTAAAAGCTGATTTTCAGCAATTTTCTTTATGTGGGTATTCTAGTTATTACAGAGAATTTAGAGTCTAAGTCCATTGAACTAATCCCTTCAGGATTAGTAAACAATTAGAAAAAACTCAGATTAGATTTATTTGTCGTGAAGTAGATCTATTATAAACTGTAAGTTATTTTTCGCACATTTAAACATCTTTAATTATTAACCATGCATTTTTTTTAATTAATGTTTTATTTTTATTTCGGTCCAGAATAATGGGTCTTTCAAACTTAGATGGAAGGCCGGAGCTTACGTTACATTGCCGAAACGCTTGGGGTAGCGAAGTCTACCATTCACTGTAATAAAAATGAAGAATATATTTTTTTTTAAATGTGTTAATTTATCTTTTTCTTTTTTTTTGTATTTTTTTGTAAATAATCAATAAAAATTATTCACTTTTGGGAGATTTTGTTTAAATAACCTATAGATTAACCAATTATTTTAATTAAAAAGATTAATATACATGTATATTAAGTATTTAACAAAATTATAAGACTAAATCTAAGTGTCCGGTTTTTTTTGCGGTTGAGTGTATATATTAAGCAAACTGAGAATAAACCCACACATAATAATAATGATTTTTGCTATATTATAATGCAATAGGGAACGGACGATGGACACAGCCCTTTGTTTATTCATTATATCGATCGAAACAGTGTGTAATCATTTTTGAGTTGCTGGGTGGTGAAGGAATAATTATCTCATGCAATAAAAGAAAGGCCTCGTTCCTTCACAGTTGTTTATTCTATGCGACAGAGTAACATTTAGCTTTGTAAAAATTTTAATTTTTATTTAATTTTGTAAAACTATACTCAAACATGATAATCGCCATTGTAGCGGCATCTTAAATAAATTAATATGCGACAGAGCGCTATCAGAGCATACGATCCATCATCAGTGCCCTGTTGGCAAACAGTTACCAATGTATAAAGTCCGTCACCCAGTGGTTCCGTAAATAAAGCAGATCTCCCACGGGAAGGTTTACAACAGATATATCTACTAATTTTGCTACATACGTTTTAACTGTAAATTTTCATCACCTACTGGTACACTGTCACACGGCACTGACGATGATGCACAGCATGGAGCGCGCTCTGCCGCTTTAATAAATTGTCATAGTGGAAGCGTTGCCAATTTTTTCATCCTACCTACATTAGAAGTCACTTCCACCTGCCAGAATACCTAACTCAGAATATGGAAGCTCGGCAAGCTCAACCTGGCATCACCTACTGGCACACTGTCACACGGCACTGACGATGATGTACAACATCGAAAGCGCTCTGCCGTTTTAATAAATAAATTGTCATAGTGGAAGTGTAGCCAATTTTTTCATCCTAACTATATTTATTTATTTTTACTATTCAGTAAAATTCTTGTATGTATTCTACTGGTAAGCTTTTAATTTTAATCTGTAAAAATATTTGTCTACATATATATTCACTGGGACACTAATTTGAATTTATAAAGTTTTATGTTCTAACTCTAATTCTTGACATTCAATATGTACATATATCCATTATTATTTAATTAAATGACATCTTATAAGATGTTTTTAATGGTAAATAGTTGAACAGCGTATGCTCTGGAATCGCTATGTCGCATCGATTAAACAGCTGTGAAGGAACGAGGCCAATCTTTTCTTGGGTGAGATTGTATAATCAGTCATGTTGCGAATTTAGATGAGATCACAAGTCTTATCTCAGCGTGTGGGAAATCTGCTTAGTTTAGGCAGCCACTAGAGAGGGGACTTTGTGAAAATTGTATACGTCTACGTACCATGAGCGTTCATGGGTTAAATCCAATGCAAACTATAACGTAGTGAGATGTGAGGCGAAATAGGTAAATAACTTAATTGAGCTAATCTTTCATATCTTGTGGAGAATGGAAAAATAAGAGGTAGAAGCGTTTTTGTCACTTGATGGCCCTTTAGTTAATAATAGGAAAAGTCGCAGAAGAAACAGCGCCCAACAAAACTTCTCAACAAAGCGAGCTTTGCTGGGCTAACTTTTAATGAAGATTTGTGCCAAGTGTTGTGGAAGACAAACAATCCCATTTTAGTTAAGAATTTCTTAAAAAGACTTATGGGGCCGAGCATAATTCATTCCGTATCTTCTAGTAGTAATAAATGCTCGGGCCCTTCTTCAAAATAATGAGCGCCCACTGGCGGCTCTGAAGTAGTCTTCATGAATAAAATAGAAAGCTGATCAATATTTGAGGATATAAGATTGGCTTTTTCTACTTTCTCGGCTGATAGTAGAGCTATTCGAGCAATTCTATCCCCTACATGGTCTACCCCCACAACCACACGGGACTGCCAATTTCCATCTTTCACTCTACGCCATTCTTTCTTAAACTCTCCAGTTGTTGCTTGAATGACAATAGTCTTCTTTGACGATCCACTTCTTGTTTTTTTAGACGATTTCCTTGCTTATTTTAAGGAAAATGAGGCATTGAGGTTGTACTAAAGACACGACTTTCGGAAAAAAATCCCTCAAAAATCCATCGATCCTACCTAGTAGATGACAAAAATAATGTCCATTCAAAATTATATATATATATATATATATATATATATATATATATAGATATACATATATATATAATTGTGTGGATGTTTTCGACCAGGTTATATTTATATATGGCGTCGTTATTCTTGGAGTTTTGGTCAATGTTGGTGACAAAAATGTTAGTTTATGCCAATATTTCGAAAACATTTATTTTATCTTCTTCAGGGCTGTAAAAATACAGTTACTACTCTATATATATTGCACATTGTTATTAAACTGTTGAAGGAAAAATTACCCATAAATAAAAAAATGGTCCATGAATCGGACCGGAGATGTAACTCACCACTCAGCTGATAATATACACACATTAAAATGATGAACAATGTATAAATCGATTATCTAAAAAGTTTCCAGTTTTGAAAATCGATTTCAGAAGAAGCTACGTCTACATCTAGTCGACTTGCTGTTTACTTAAATATACCATGTAAATTTCTTATCTCAGTTTTCTTGTTCACTAAATATTGTTTGTTTTTAATAATGTATTAATCTTCGTTTTGGTTACGTTTTTGTCATTTCCTAAAATTTCTACCTCTAAAATATATGTTAAAAAGTCAAAGTATTTTCAATTTTTTAAATTATTGTAATTTCTGCAATGCTATTTCAATCCTTCCTTTAAGGTCTGCAACGACTCCAGTTTATTTAGTTTTAGCTAATATCAGTAGTTGGAAAAACTAATTTTAGGTCGTACTCATGACGCGATTTTCGAATTTTTTTTTCAAATGTCCATCGATCCACCGAACTGAATGATGTACGAAATTTGAACATAACAATTAAGACAAGTGCTAAATGAAATCAAAAATATAAAAAGTTTTTTTCGGGGAAGGAGAGTCGGAGACAGTGCATCGCCGAAATCAGTCTATAGAATAGTCATTCTACTTGGATTTCATTCATGGACATCATCAGAGAAGAAGTGCAAAGATTAAGCAATCTTTTGCAGCAAAACTTTAGCCAAGATCATAATGACTCGGCCAATACGGAGCCCTTAAAAGTAATAAGTGAGAATGTATTGACGGTCTCGAACTGAATATATATTCCCAAGTACAAGAAGTAGTTTAGAATACATTGGATATATAGACGCAAATACTCTAGAACGATTTTTTTTTTCAAATGTCCATCGATCCTACGTAGGTGATTGCAAAAATGAGTTCCTTTCAAATTTGTATATATATATATATATATATATATATATATATATGTTTGTTACCGCT
>CM032233.1:8527500-8532500 GCA_019009955.1 Riptortus pedestris
CTCTCTACCTCTCTCTCACTCTCCTCTCACTTTCTCCCCTCTCTCTTCTCTCTCTCTCTCTCTCTCTCACTCTTCTCCTCTCTCCTCCTCTCCCCCTCTCTCTCTCTCCATCTCTCTCTCTACACGTTCTCTCTCCTCTCATCTCTCCACTCTCCCTACTCTCTCATCTCTCACTCTCTCTCCCTAATCTCTCATACTCTCTCTCACCTATTCCCCTCTATCTCCTCTCTCGTCCCTATTCTCTCACTCTCTCTATTTATCTCTCTCTCTCGTCCTCTTCTCTCTCTCTCACTCCTTCACTCTCTCTCTCTCTCCTCATCTCCTCACACTCTCCCTCTCTCTCCTCCTCTCTCTCACTCTCTCTAACCTCACTCCTCTCTCTCCGTCTCTCGTCCTCTCCTCTAATCCTCTTCTCTCCTCCCTCTCCCTCTCTCTCTCTCTCTCTTCTCCTCCTCTCTCTCATCCTCTCGTCTCTTCTCTCTCTCCTCGTCTCTCTCTCTCTCTCCCTCTCTCTCTCGACCTCTCTCTCAATCTCTCCTCTCTCCTCTCTCTCTCACCTCCCTCACTCTCACTCTCTTCCTCTCTCACTCTCCTCACTCTCTCTCTTCCCTCTCCTCTTCCACTTTCTCTCTATCCCTCTGCTTCTCTTCTCTTTTCTCCCTCTCTCTCCTCTCTCCTCTCCTCTCCTCCACCTCTCTCTCTTCCTCTCTCCTAACTCCCTACTCTCTCATCTCTCCTCTCTCTCTCTTCTCTCCCTATTCTCTCTTCTCCTCCTCTCTCTCTTCTCCTCTCTCTCTCTCTCTCTCTCCTCCTTCCACTATTCTCTCTCTCTCTCTCTCTCGTCCTACCTCTCTCTCTCTCTCTCTCTCTCTCTCTCTCTCTCTCTCTCACTCTCTTCCTCTCTCTCATCTCTCTCTCTCTCTCTACTCTCTCTCTCTCTCAGTCTCCCTCTCTCTCTCTCTCTTTCTCTCTCTCTCCTCCTCTCTCCTTCTCTTCTCTCCATCTCTCTCTCTTCTCTCTCTCTTCTCTCTCCCTCTCCTCTCTCTCTCCTCTCCTCGTCTCTCTCTCTCCTCTCTCTCTCTCACTCTCTCACTCCTCTCTCTCTCTCTCTCTCTCATTCTCTCTCTCTCTCTGCTCCTCCTCCTCCTCTCTCTCTCCTCTCCTAATTCTCTCTCTCTTCTCTCTCCTCTCTCCGTCTCTCTCTCTCCCTCTATTCTCTTCTCTCTCTTCTCTCCTCTCTCTCTCTCTCTCTCCTCCTCTCTCTCTCTCTTCACCTCTCTCTCTCCTCTCTCCTCTCACTATTCTCCTCTCTCTCTCACCTCTTCTCTCCTCTCTCTCGACTCCCTCTCTCTCTCTTCTCCTCTTCATCTCTCTTCTCAACTCTCTCTCTCACCTCTCTTCTCCTCTTTTCTTCGTCTCTCTCTCTCTATTCTCTCGTCTCCTCTCTCTCTCTCTCTCTCTTCTCTCTACATCATCTCTCCTCTCTCTCCTCATCTCTCTCTCTCTCTCTCTCTCTCTCTCTCTCTCTCCTCCTCTCCTCCTCTCTCTCTCTCCTCTCCTCTCTCTCTCTCTCTCTCTCTTCTCTCTCTCTCTCTCTCTCTCTCTCTCCTCTCTCTCTCTCCTCTCTCTCCTCTTCACCTCTCTCTCTCTCTCTCTCCTCTCTCCTCTCTCTCTCATCTCTCCTCTCTTCTCTCTCTCTCTCTCTCCTTCCTCCACTTCTCTCTCTCTCTCTCCTCTCTCTCTCTCTCCCCTCTCTCTCTCTCTCTCTTCTCTCTCTCTCACCTCTCCTCTCTCCTCTCTTCTCTCTCTCTTTCTCTCTCTCTGTCTCTCTCTCTCTCTCTCTCTGTCTCTCTCTCTCTCTCTCTCTCTCTCTCTCTGTCTCTCTCTCTCTCATTTCCTAATTACGATGGGTTTTTTTTCTCTTTTCCGGACTGATTTCGAATAATCGAATAAATTTTACCAGTCATGTAATGACATTCACGTTTAGAAAAAAATGTTTAAAGTCATTTTCAACTGAAGTCTCAATTGGTTGACTTCTGCTGGTTTGGCTATTTATATAAACTAATTTGAATATAAAGTAGATCAATAAGCATATTAGAATTCTATATTTCCTTATATATTATGATTTTCGGAAAAACAGCTATTGAGGTTCTGTTCATGGCGCGTATTCGAAACATTTCCTATAATGTAAACCGATTCTACATAGTAGATAATCAAAATAAGGACCGTTCATATCCGTACACACACACACTCACATATATATATATATATATATATATATATATATATATATATATATATATATAAATTTTCTGATTCAGCTCTTGCAGTCGCAATTTTTGATCGCAGTTTGATCGTTACCAAACTAGATATTTATGTTACCCACCTCGATATTTAGTCGTTTAGGAAAAAAGAAAGATCAAGTTCGTTAACGTCTGAAATCGGAATTGAGGGAGGGTATATAAGTATTTTTATATAAATTTGGTCTCAATTTTGAATATTAACCGAGATATTTGCATTTTTCAGTTTTCAGCCTTCAGCAAACCCCCACTTCTACTCATGTTACATAAACAATACTCTTCTATATAATAAACCATATTATTCGAAGCTTAAATACAAAATATTGTATTCAAGAGACCTTTATTATACGAGATACATCCAAATATGTTCTGGTGAACCCCCACCTAAGGTCTTAGACTACTAACATTTGATTGATTGAAATATCAATTATTCTGACTCTTTACTAAGTACAGTACTAGATACAGTAAATAGTTTTCAATAAAATTAATAAGTTTTATTCTGATATATTTCCTTAATTGTATTTCTTTCCGGTGAGAGTCGGGTTGGCAGACCTGTTTGTTTACATTTCATACGCTACACGCCTGGAGATGAAAGATTTCTTATAACCGTTTGTATTTAATCACTGAATATGCAGGATTGTGTTGTGTTAGCAGTATTTAGATTCATCTATTATTATACTTCACGAGAGAAATCTGCTTAGTTTACGCAGCCCCTGCCTGACGGACTTTATTATAAATAAAAAATACTTGAAAAGATTAGAATTTAAACCTCCACAACAATGGAACCGGTGGTGGACCTCCGCAATGAGTAGGACCTCATGTCATATTAAAAATAAGCTGTTATATTAAGAAGCACATTACTCCAAGCCTAAATACCACATATTGTTCTCATTGTCGTTTTACGTTTTGAGATATATGCAAATGCGTGGGATATCTGCTTACTTAACGCAGCCCCTGCGTGACGGGCTTTTGCCAATACGGTTTAGTTGCCTACCGAATATACTTATAAGGATCGTTAGGTATAGGCCTTTCAATCTTTCCCTGAGACCATAAGCAGGAGAAATGGCCGCTAACGGCAGAGCACACCCTTTTCCAATCTCCATTTTCCTAAATAAAGATAGTCTTTGTTCGATGGATTTTTGCCCACTTCCCTTTGAAGTGAAATAAAAATAAATCGTTTATCGAAGGCCAAATTCTTATTTTCTCTCCTTCTTTCAAGTGAAGGGAAAGTGTTTTGATTGATCCGAGAATGTTTTCTTATATTCTGACCCTTAAGAAATCTTTGCCCTCATGGCGGGTTGAAATGTAATAATAAATTAATGAAGATGAGACAAATGAAGATCTAACTAAATGAATTGTGGCCATTATTTACATTATAAATAACATTGGAAAGAAGTGGTTCATGGTAGAACAGCTAATTGTTAATATGACATGAGAAGGAGTGTTGATTAATGAAGGCTGTAAATTAAAAAGTTCGTCACACAGTGGCTGCGTAAACTAAGCAGATTTCCCACGTGCGCCACGTATTTGTAATTATCTAAAAACGTATAAGTTCAATGAGAACAATATTTGGTATTTAGGCTTCAAATAATGTGCTTCATAATATAACACCTTACTGATATTATGACATGAGTAGGACTTTACTAAAGACCGAAAACTAAAAAATGCAAATATCTCAGTTAATAATCAAGATAGAGAAATAACGTACATTACAACACTTATCGAGGAATACATTTTCAATAAAATTGGTCTAATACAAATTTCCGATCCGACTTATAGTAACGGAGATATTTTGAATTTTCGAAAATCGCGTCATGAGTACAACCTCAATAGCAGATGATTATCCTTCAAGGAATTCAAGTTTTGAGGTTGTACTCATTGTGCGATTTTCGGAATATTTCCTCTAATGTCCATTGATCATATTTAGAAGATGACGAAAATTTTCTCTGCGAATCAGGACTTAATAACCAGAAGTCCTCCCAACACTTTCTTTATTATACACGGGAAGGTTTACAACAGGTTAAGGGAATAAATACAAACGGTAATAAGAAATCATTTAGTTAATTTCCAAGTTAATAATATATGCCACGGAAAAAATATGAACTGTAAACAAACAGGGCAGCCAACTTCGCATCGCTGAATAGATAGAGTTATTCTAGACTGGAAAGATGAACAATTTATGAAATATATCTGAATATAACATATTAATTGTATTAAAAACTATTTATTATAGGTAGTGGAGTAATTTGAAATGAATCAGAAAGATTCTATCTCAATTACTCAGATTTCAGAAATCCAAGAACAAAAGAGTGAGGCTTAACTGAGCCTACTTGTATGCATCTCGTATAATAAAGCTTTGTTGAAAACAGTATTTGGTATTTAACCTTGTAATGAGGTGGTTCATGATATAACAGCTTATTATTAATATGACACTAGAAGGTGTGAGGATTTACTTAGAGCGGAAAACTATACAACCAAATATCTCGGTTGATACTGATTATATGGAAAATATGTATAAAACAATATTTATAGTACATGTAATTTACGATATGATTATTTCAGTACAATTTTTCGATTTGTTATATAGTAATATAACTTTAGACTACATAGTAATAAGATATTTAGACTTTATAAAAATCCCCCCTATAAACCCCCCCTCCCATTGGTCCGATTTCAGCCATTAACGAACTTGATCTTCCT
>CM032233.1:8537500-8797500 GCA_019009955.1 Riptortus pedestris
ACATAACAACAGTTCCAACATAATATAATAGTTAGAATAATAATTATAATATAGTTCAACTAACATAAGACAACATACTGTAGATAACACATGTAAACAATACAGGGAAGGTTTATACAGGGACTAGTGCAATATGTATAGTAATTTTGAAGTATCTTTATTCTTGCTAAGTAAAAATGGCATAAACACCTCCTGTTACACTCTAATTTAACAACAATTTGCAATATTATAAAGTAGCACCTGTACTTTTACAGTTCTGAAGAAGAGAAAATAAAATTCTCGAAATACCGGCATAAAATTAGAAGTTTCTTTCACCAACTTTGACCAAACCTCCAAAAAAAAAACAACAACAACACCATATATAAATATAACCTGGTCAAAAACATCAACACAATTATGTATCTATATATACGAGTATATATAAAATTGTAACCTCTGTCTGTACATTGATTTTTTTCTCGAAATGTCAAGATAACTTTTCGTTTCACGTGACACCATAACTGCATTTTGTTTCTTTCGTGTCTGTTTGTTTGTTACCTTTTCACGCATAAACGGCTCAACCGAATTTTATGAAACTTGGTATGAATATTACTACTTGCTCAACTTAGACTTTAGGCTATATTAATATTCTCTAAGACAAACAGGAGTGGTGGTTATAAGGGAGGCCTGAAATTAAAAATAGCGATATTTCGTTTCCTATTGGTTTTTTGGCAAATATGCACATGGCAAAAGTTGTTTATTATGTTATTTAGAGTCACTTTTGCTATATTCACTTTTGTCCTATAACAAAGTATAAATGAGATATACACTAAAAACTAGAGCGGGAGCCAACAATTTTCTTGTGCTCTGACTATTGAACCGAACTTAACAAAACTCTGTATGTGAATTAGCATTAATTTTTCTATGATTATAAGATATATTAAAATTTTTAAGCCCAAACGAGAGTGGGGGTTATGAGGGAGGCCTGAAATGAAAAATTGCGATATTCCGATTGCCATTGGTTTTTCAATGATTTTCTATAAAAAATATAAAAATAACATCATTAGTCAGTCAACGATGATTTCCCGGGCATCGCCGGGTACATTAGCTAGATTGTATATACGAAATAAGTACATTATAGGTGATATTTAATTATAATAAATGCTATCCATGATTATGATTTGAATTATTCACGGTGTGTCAAACAGAGGAGAGGGAAAGATTTGAGATTTATTTTCATTTATCCTTCAATTCTATTTTTTTCCCCCATAAGTCTCCCAACTGACCCTTACGGGGAAAAATGCGTTTAGACGGGAAGTGCAGTTGTACAAGGAGAAGCATTACCAAAAAGAAAATAGAATATTTTCACCTCAAATGATATCCCGAGCGAAGCCGGGTAACTTAGCTAGTATATATATATATATATATATATATATATATATATATATATATATATATATATATATGTCTGAAACCGTTTTTAACGGACAAAAAAACTTTTGATTGAAGAAAATAAACAGCTTCTTCTTCTGTTCTGGGTTATCCCAAATTAATTAATGATCACTCTCATTTTCTGCAAACAGAATGACTAAGATAACTTATTCAAGTATGAACAGCAAATAGCGATAAACGGTTTTTAACCAGTAAATATTTTATGAGTAAATAATGACTAGCCTCCCCTTAACTATTTTGTGATTTATGAATTCTAGAAGAGTTATTTTAAATAATAAAGTGATTTTTTTTTAAATTATGATTTGATAATCGACATTAAATGGGTGGCCTCCCCATAATCGATAACCACCATCTGCTCAGTTTAGTATACTCCTGTGAGACGGTTTTTGCTTGTCATCGGCCTTGCAGATATTTAAAAATAATTCTAATAATTCCACCAAGAGGACAACCTCGATAATTGAGTCGCAGAGATCTGTCACAAAGGGAGAAAAATACGTAAACTGGCATAAAACCTTTGAAAAAAAAATGAGAAAGGGCTGAAAGGGAGGATTCGTATGATGGGCCAATGTTAAGAGAGGCAATCGGCTGATGATTTTCTCAAATAAGCAAGCCCTGAAAATCTGAGGGAGCACTAACTGTAATAATTGGACGGTGAGAGATAGGACTTGGCTATATATTTCTCGCGAATAAAAGGGTATTCCCTTCGCCGTCAATTATTCAATACCTATCTGACACAAGCCTTGATACATGTTTTACCTGAATCAAACGAGCACATTTTATATTCATTTATTTGAAAGCCATTGTTTCCCATTGTAAACAAACTAAATAACTAACTCCCGAATAACATTTTATTATCATTATTAATTCAGGCTTTGACTTGGAATTCTGTCTCGCCCAACTATATTATTCACTGTAACTCACTTGTTGATGGGGTTTCATTTATATTGCTTGATTAATTGTACCAGACAGTATATGACTCAAAATTTTGTCAATTAAATTCATTTGTAATTGCGAATAGTTCGGCATTGTTTAATTTAACACATGCAAATGGGAATTGTATTTCATTTAGTTCGCGCTATCTAATAAAACTGCTATCAACAATATACTAAAATTTATACAAAATTATCTGTTTCCCACATGACTTCTTTGTACTCCAGTAAAATTAAGTAGGCAAATATATTTGCTGCAGGGTCAGAAAATATCTTAAAACATTTGTTTATTTTATCATTTACTAATATATAGAATATTTTATGATAAACAAAAAAGATTCTGCACCGATTGTTTGTATATTTAGTAGTTGAATTTCTTCAAATTCTGGAAGAATTGAGGCTGGGATTTCACGGCTTCACACCCATTGCCTTTTAGATGACGTGGATGTTATAGAACCAGACACGAGATGTCTGCTGATGGTGAAGATAATCCAGGCAATGGACGTAATGATTAAGGCGTGGGCAGAGTAATAGCTAACATTATGACCAAAATGCTGCTTCTAAAGGCACTCTTTAAACCTAGAGCATTTAGTCAACCAGTCAGCGGTGTGTCGATACATATCTCAGGAAAAGGCTTAACTTTCGGAGAGAGGATGAATCTTAAGCAGCACGTAGAGCTGAGGTCTTCGATCTGAGGCAAAATATACAGGCTCCTTGATAATTTGGCATCAATTGCGAGGAACACTTGGGGAGTTAGTACCAGGCAGAGTTATTCTGTACAAGTCTTTGTATTTGACTGTAGTTGTATATGCAGCTCTATCTTGGTTCTCGAACCCAACAAAGACTTAAATGAAGATGCTAGTAGAGAGCCAGAGTAAGGCATTGCAAACAGTATTTAGGAATAACCTTCAGGTGATTGCAGGGCAACTACCTGTCCAACTCGAGTTGCAACTAAGAATAACTATTGTACAAACTGCAACGTGGTATGAATTGGTGGACGAGTTTTTATGGCTGTCACAAGTACATTCAAAAAGCTACAGTCATGATTCAGTGAGCGGCGATTCTTCAATTCTTCAAAGAGTAGAGATGAGGAGGGGAGAGGGGAGAGAGTAAGTGGGTGAGAGAGAGAGAGAGAGAGAGAGTGGGTGAGAGTGAGAAAGAGAAAGAGAGAGAGAGAGAGTGGGTGAGAGGGAGAGAGAGAGAGTGAGTGGGTGAGAGAGAGAGAGAGGGTGAGAGAGAGAGAGAGAGAGAGAGAGAGAAAGAGAGAGAGAGAGAGTGTGTGAGAGGGAGAGAGAGAGAGAGAGTGTGTGAGAGAGAGAGAGGGTGAGAGAGAGAGAGAGAGAGAGAGAGAGAGAGAGAGAGAGAGAGAGAGAGAGAGAGAGAGAGAGAGAGAGAGAGAGAGAGAGAGAGAGAGACAGAGAGATTTAAATTCAATGTAATATGTACCAATAACTAATTTTTAAATATAAGTTTTATTATTGCGTCTATTCATTACTAAGACCAATTAAAGTATTTCAGGACGAAAGACATGATCTCTAGGTCTCAAAACAGCTGTCTTTTATTCTCTTATTTCATAAAGCAGCAGTTTCGCTCTCCTGGGAATTAGCAATGCTTTAAAACTATTCCTCTCAGTCAATATAATACCACTAAGTCTCCACAGAATAAAAACTCCCTAATTCAAACAGCCTTACCAAGTGGTAATTGGACAAACATTTTGTTTTAATGAAAATTTATGATAATTTAATTAAAAGTCCGTCATGCAGGGGCTGCGCAAACTAAGCAGATTTCCTATAGCTACGGAAACGGCCGAACTAGCTTTCGGAGGGAACGAAGCAGCGGCCATAGCCGCCCGTTACACTTAATAAAAATGCAAATATTTCGGTTAATATTCAAGATATAGAATAAATGTATTTAACAATATTTATAGTAAATTTAATTTGCAATAAGATTGATTCTAAACAATTTTTAGATCCGACGTTTAGTAACGGAATTTTCGAAAATCTCCCCCCCCCCTCTAAACCCCCCACCCCACTGATCCGATTTCAGCCGTTAACAAACTCGATTTTTTGTTTATACATAAAACGATTAAATACCGAGTAAGGGGAATCTGCTAATATATAAAGATCCAAAATCATTGAAAATTGGAGCTTTTGAAATTTGTACTACCTCTCTTATTGTTAAAATATTTTTTTTTTGAAAAAAAAAAAAAAAAAAAAAAACAATCCATCTGGTTTTAAAACAAGTTAGTTTAATTTACCCACGAGCGATTTTACAGTTACACCCGCAATAACATGTTGGTAATTTTAGGTTAAATGTGAACTATTGTAAAAAATGTTTGAAATCACCTTAGTTCACTCTAATTTCCGAGGGTTTTTACTACTTTTTTTTTAGAAATTAATCAATTTTCCTCACTTGTCAGTCTTCTAACCACAGTCGTGTTATTTCTAATTATAGTAGAAAAACGAAATTTATCAAGTTGACTAACAAGAAATTTCTATTCTAAAAAATTATTCGTTACATAATAAATGCCAAAGTATGTTGGATGTAAAACTTGCTACGTCCTGATTACCATTGTTTACAAAAAACATTTCAAGAGTTAGGGTGCTAGATGGCAACAAACATGGATAAAATCTATTTTCATGAGGTTGGTTTAATATGTTTCAATTCACTCATTAATTTTGCAAAAACAATTGTATTTACTAGAATAGCTCAAATAGATTTATATGTACCATTAATGACTATTGAAAGAAAAACGCAGAGGCTGCGTAAACTAAGCAGATTTCCCACGCAAAGGTTTACAATAGATTAATATACACACCGGCAACCATACCGTGAATGCTGAGTGAATAAATACAAACGGTAATGAGAAATCTTACAGTCAGTTTATAATACAAGTAAATAATCTCTACAACGGAAAGCGGACCTCGTAGCGCTGAATAGAGAGATAGCCCGGAAGGACAATCAATTAACGAAAAATATCTGAATATTACATATATCACATATTAATTATATTGAAAACCATTTACTAAAGCTAGTGCTCTAATTTGTAATGAATCCAAATCAGTTTTATCTCAATTACTTAAATTTTAGTAATCCAAGAACAAAAAAAACGGAGGGGGGGGGGGCAACAGAACGTATTTGCATATATCTCACAAAATAAAAGTTCAATGAAAACAATATTTGGTATATAGCCTTGAAATGAAGTGTTTCATGATATAACAGCTTGTTATTTATATGACACTAGTAGGAGTGAGGGTTTACTAAAAGCGTAAAACGAAAAATTTCTAATATCTAGGTTAATAACCATTATACGGAAAATATGTATAGAACAATATTTATAGTAAATCTTATTTTCAATAAGATTGTGTATATACAATGTTTCGATCCAATGTATAGTAACAGAGATATTTCAAATTTTCAAAATTCTCCCGCTCTAAACCCCCCTCTCCCTTGTTCGATTTCAGCCATTAACGAACTTGAACTTTCTGTTTAGATAAAACGACAAAATATCGAGTTTGGTAACGATCGAACAATATATGCGATCGTTAGAGTGGTGACAAAAATATATAAATATACATATGCAATTTTGAACGGACCTCATTTTTATCATCTCCTAGTTAGGATCGATGGACATTTGAAGAAAAATGTCGAAAATCGCGTGAAGACGAACTCAATATATGATTTCCCTTGAGGGAAATCTGCTAAAAAGATGAAAGCAATCGGTACAAGTTCAGCGCCTGAAATTCGTTGAAGTTTGCTAAAAGCTCCCGTTGTTAAAGTGCTTGGAAATCTATCAGAAGTAGAAAAATATAAAAGGAGGCAGGTTGAGTTAGAATGGCTCCTGTTTCTGGCAGCTATAGAAATATAGAGTGGTCCCGACTTCCTCCCCCCTAGAATTTCTTACTATCTTGTATGAAAAAGGTAAGGACAGGGGACGTCCAGTTGTGGTTTTCCTATAAAGCTTTTCCTCCTCCAAACATTCTTTGGAGTTTTTCCTACATATAAGGACAGATTGTTACAATTCCTTCTTCATATGTTACAATAGTGTTTAAATCTTAGCCCTTCAGAAAACAATCCGATTCTTATTAAGGTTTGCGTATAAATAAATAACACTGATAACCAAAAATACTTTCGGTGGATATCTTGGTATCCAACACTTGTTTTAAGACAATTCAGACATGCTTATTAAAAATATGCAAGCCGTTTGTCTCTATCACCCACTGTTTTGTAAATATCGGGCATTAACCATTTATATATGTTAAACATTGTATCAATGCAAACAACTCGCAGACAAGTTACAGTAGAGCACCTATTGCTGAATAGAGTACTAATTAACATAAACTATATAGCATCTTCTAGTTTAAGGTATAATACACATATAAAATACATAGGTATAACATTAAGTTCCTTAATTTAAAGTCGGTTTGAATTTCGTGGCAGTAGACTTGCGTATGTGCTGAGCATTTGGCAAGTCTTCAAAATGACTGTCTGCAATGATTTTCTTTATTTGTGGACCTATGAACACACCTTCTTTCACTTTCACATAACATAACTCTGAAAACTTGTTGGATTAATCCCCAAAAGAATCTGAGTTGTTGTCTAATTTCTTCACGAAGTTCTTCATGAGTCCCAGCGTTATATAAAGTGGAGGCATAATAACTTTTTCACGCTCAACCACCGGCACACGAATGTCTTTACTACCTGGCTGCATTTTATCCCCGGTGTTTGGCACATTTAATAACACGAAAGGCCACGATTAACATAGCAAAGTGACGCCGCTTCCACCTTCGCAGCACAATTAGAGTACGTCCTCAAGAGCTGATTTCTTATAAGGGAAATCTGCTAAAAATTCGGAATCTTGGGTGCATGTAGAGTAGTTCATCCGTAAAACAAAACTATTTTTTATACGTGTGGAACTACCGTCTGAAGGGGTATAATCACCTGTTGGAAAAAAATATTTTTTTTTTGGAGTGAATATTGTTAAAACGGTAACAGATATTAAGAAAAAGTATTAAATTATACTTTTATTGTTTTTAATGTCCATTAAAACTGTGCAATCTGATTTTTTTAAATCATAAGTCATATTTTTAAAAATTTCCCATTCTGTCAGTTTTTAATATATTTAAAATTCGTTTTACAATAAATCATACAGCATATTTAACGTCAAATTCAACTATACGTGAGAAAGTTGCATTCCGATCATATTTTTCAAAATAAGCTAAAAATACCGTTATTGTATATCTCTATGCGCACACATCATTCCTCACTTCATGACTCGCTACTTACGGAAAAAGGAGAAAATTCCAAAGGTATTTGCAAAAACGGATAGAAATAAGTTTGTTTTAAAATGACTCCGAACGTTTCCCAAAATATCTGTCTTCTGTTAGAACTTCGTGGAATCAAAGAAACTCTCATAGAAGTATTCCTAGTGATTATCTGCCACTCGTCCGATTTCAGCCATTAACGAAATTGATCTTTCTTTTTACATAAAACGATTAAATATGGAGTTTGGTAACGGTCAAATAAAAATTACGACCCCTAGAACGTTAAAAGGAATATATATATATATATATGTGTGTGTGTGTGTGTGTGTGTGTGTGTAATTTTGAACGGACCTCATTATCATCATCTCCTCGGTTGGATCGATGGACACTTGAAGAAAAAATTTGAAAAATCGCGTCATGAGTAAGACCTCAATAGCTGATTTCCCTTTTGGGAAATCTGCTAAAACTGATGATAAGAAGAGGGAAGGGGGTTCTTTTTTTATATCTCTAATATTAACCGGGTTCTTTCTTTTTGAATATCGCTAATCTTAAGGGTTCTTTTTGTATATCTCTAATATTAAGGGTTCTTTTTGTATATCTCTAATATTAAGGGTTCTTTTTGTATATCTCTAATATTAACCGGGTTCATTCTTTTTGTATATCTCTAATATTAAGGGTTCTTTTTGTATATCTCTAATATTAAGGGTTCTTTTTGTATATCTCTAATATTAAGGGTTCTTTTTGTATATCTCTAATATTAACCGGGTTCATTCTTTTTGTATATCTCTAATATTAAGGGTTCTTTTTGTATATCTCTAATATTAAGGGTTCTTTTTGTATATCTCTAATATTAACCGGGTTCATTTTTTTTGTATATCGCTAATATTAAGGGTTATTTTTGCATATCTCTAATATTAATCTCATGTTGTAAGTATAGTAACAATTTACATTTAGTTTTGTCCATTCTATTTATTTAATACATTTGTAAAAGTTAGCTGTGTAAAAATTGTTATATTTATTTAATTTTGTGAAATTATATGAATCGCCATTGTAGCGGCATGGTTCTATTTATTTTGGACATTTGTAACATTTAACTTTGTACAAATTTTAATATTTATCTAATTTTGTAAAATTATATTCAAACATGTCAAAAAATGAATCGCCATTGTAGGGGCATCTCAAATAAATAGTAATAATAAAATAATAATATTAACGGAGATTTTATCATTTTAGCAGATTTCCCTTGAGGTGGGGGAGATTTATACCAATAGGTTGCTTTGAGGTTGGCTCTAAGGCCTCTCCTTCCAAATCTTGGATAACTCACCTGCCAAAAACATGCATGCTCAACATTTCTGCTTGTACTGCTTTCCCTTGAATATTTAATTTTAAATATCCCTTGAAGGAAATATTTGGAGTTGGGTACACAGATCTAGTAAATTTTATATAGTAATACAATCTTATGTTTTCATAATATATATGCAATTAATTACTTCTGACAATTAGTAAATACTATCAATTAATCATAATTAACCAGGTAGTTGGTGTTTGCCGGCGAATAGTGGCGAACCGTTATTCCTACTTCATGAATAATTACAACACACATTACTTACTAATTAGTTTTCCATTAAGTTCACAGAGTTCGTCGGGGGATCTTATAGCAGACCTCTCTTAAGGAAATTCAGATATTGAAGCAAAAAACATGCCGTGACAAAGAGAGAGAGAGAGGAGAGAGAGAGAGAGAGAGAGAGAGAGAGAGAGAAATTCTCCCACTAAAAACACCCCATCCCCTATCCAATATCACCCCATAACGAACTTGATCTTTAGTTCTACATGAAACGCTTATATACCCCGTTCGGGAAAGATAAGCCAAAAATTGGGTCCGATAGAGCGCTGAGAAACAAATATACATATATATATATATATATATATAAAAATATAACATTTTGAATGGTCATCAATTTCGTCTACTAGTTAGGATTGATGGAAATATGAAGAAAGTTTTCTAAAATTGCAGGACGAGTTCAATCTCAATACCCGATGGGGCCATTTATGGGCTCTAAAATGAAATTTTTATCTTTCAAAAGGCAATCAATTTAGCCATAAAACATGGATATTTCAGAAATGTGGTACTTTAGAGTATGAGAATTTTGAAAATTCGAAATATCTCCGTTACTGACGTCGGATCGAAAACTCGTATAGAACAAATGTTATTGCGAATTTATCTATTGTTAAACTTCACGAGGGTAATCTGCTTAGTTTACGCAGCCCCTGCGTGACGGACGTTTCTTTAACAGCTCCTTCTTCAAACAAGTAGTTCATCAATATTCACAGAGAAGAATGTAGTCAATTCTGTTTTAGCAGATATTGATGTTGTACTCATGACTAGGTTTTCGAAAGATTTCCTCAAATGTCCATCGATCCTACCTAGTAGATAACGAAAATGAAGACCGTTTTAGCAGATTTCCCTGAAGGGAAATCAGCTATTGAGGTCGTACCCATGACGCGATTTTCGAAAAATTTCTTCAAATGTCCATCGATCCTACTCAGGAGATGACGAAAATGAGGTCCGTTCAAAACTATATATATATATATATATATATATATATATATATATATATATATATATATATTTGTCTGTTAACACTCTAGCGGTCGCAATTTTTGTTTAATCGTCACCAAACTTGGTATTTAAGCGTTTTATGTAAAAAGTAAGATCAAGTTCGTTAACGGCTGAAATCGGACCAGTGGGACGGGGGGGTTTAGAGTGGGGATTTTCGAAAATTCAAAATATCTCCGTTATTATGCATCGGATCGAAAAATTGCATGGAACTAATCTTATTGCAACTATTACTATAAATATTGTTACATACATTTATTCTCTATCTTGAATATTAACCGAGATATTTGCATTTTATTAAATCTGGGCGGCTAACGAATGAGTGACTTTCCCGCCAAAAGCTAGCTCGGCCGTTCAGGTATAGTTCGGATTAGGTCGGCCACTTCCATCGGCTCAGGTGGTAGCTTCTTCTAACCTTACTTGTCGTTCCTAACCTTACCTTACCTTTGTTACTTTGTGAGATTTATGCAAATACGTTCTGTTCATCCGCCGCCCCTTCTTTAGTTCTTGGACTATTAAAATTTGAGTTATTGAAATATAAATTATTATTATAATTCAGAAGCCGTTTCAGTTGGGAATTTATTATAATTAACTGAAAGATTTCTCATTGCCGTTTGTATTTAATCACGGTGGTATTGTGTTACCAGTATGCAGATTTCTCTATTGTAAAACTTCACATGGGAAATCTGCTTAGTTTTCGCAGCCTCTGCGTGACGGACTTTTATATATATATAGACTTGTCCGTCATCGCTGTAGCGGTCGCAATGTTTTTTTTTTTGATCAGCTGAATGGTGTAGCGTTTCATGCAAAACTAAAGGTCAAATTCGTGGGGTTTAGAGGTGGGAATTTGGAAATTTCTCAGTTAATATACGTCGGATTCAAGCATTGTATAGACTGAATCTCATTGCAAATTAAATTTATTATAATTATTGTTATATACATTTTAACAGATTTTCCTTAAGGAAAATCAGCTATTGAGGTTGTACTCAAGATGCGATTTTCGAAATTTTTCTTCAAATGTCCATCGATCCTACCCAGGAGATGACGAAAATGAGGTCCGTTCAAAACTGTATATATATATATATATATATATATATATATATATATATATACATATATATTTGTCTGTTACCGCTTTAGCGGTCGCAACTTTTGTCTTATCGTTACCAAACTTGTTATATAATCGGTTTATACGAAAAAAACAGATCAAGTTCGTTAATGGCTGAAATCGGACCAGGGGGAGGGGGATTTAGAGAGGGAGCATTTCGAGAATTCTTAATATCTCCTTTATTAGGCGTCGGATTGAAAACGTTTATAACACCAAACTTATTGCAAATGTAATTCTATTGCAAATTGTAAATTCTATAAATGTTGTTATGTACATGTTTTCAATATCTTGATTATTTACTGAGATATTTGCATTTTTTAGTTTTCGGACTTTAGTAAAGCCCCATTCCTACTCATCTCCTATTTTCAATATTCTATTATGTTAAGAAACACTTTATTTGAAGCTTAAATACCAAATATTGTTCTCATTGAACATTTAAGTTTTGAGATAAATGCAAAAACGTGGCGCACGTGGGAAATCCGCTTAGTTAACGCAGACCCTGCCTGACGGACTTATTTTCTTTATCTTCAATAATAACCTATAAGTTGTGCGATGACTTCATCGTTTAAGATTTTACGTTCTTAACAGGAAAATGTTTATTTGTTCTGCATCAGACTCGATATTTAAATGTTTCATTCACTACACTAAAAATGATAATAGTTAATGAATGAAATCGATCCCAAAATAGGGGGAGGGGGTTACAGAAAGAGGAGGAGTTTGAAAATTCAGAATATCTCCATTATTTTACGTAGAAATAGAGAATATGTAGTGAGATGACATCAGAATTGTGTTTTACCATCAGTTGGGAAATCTGCTTAGTTTATGCTACCTCTGCATGACGGACGTTTTAGCAGATTTTCCTTAAGGGGTATCAGCTATTGAAGCCATACTTATGACGCGATCTTCGAAATTTTTCTTCAAATGTCTAACGATCCTACCAAGGAGAAAACAAAATTGAGGTCCGTTCCAATTGTGTGTGTGTGTGTGTGTATGTATGTGTGCGTGTGTGCGTGCGTGCGTGTGTGTATATGAAATTGTAACCTCTGTCTGTACATTGATTTTTTTCGCGAAATTTCACGATTACTTTTCGTTGCACATGTCATAGACACCTTAACCGCATTTTGTTTCTTTGGCGTCTGTTTGTTTGTTACCTTTTTCACGCATAAACGGCTGAACCGAATTTTATGAAACTTGGTATGTATATTACTACTAACCCAACTTAGACTTTAGGCTATATTAATATCCTCTGAGACGAACAGGAGTGGGGGCTATAAAGGAAGCCAGAAATTAAAAATAGCGATATTTCGTTTCCTATTGGTTTTTCGGAAAATATGAACATAACAATAGTTGTTTATTTTGGTATTTAGAGTAACTTTTGTTTTATACACTTTTTTCGTATACCGAATTATAAACGAGATATACGCTAAAACCTATAGCGGAAGTGAACAATTTTATTTGGTACAAAAGACCCAACCGAAATAAATAAAACTCGGTATGTGTATTAGCACTAATGCTATCATTATAATAAGCCATACCAACATTTCTAGAGATGGGCAGGAGTGGGGGTTGTAAGGGAGCCTGAATTTAAAAATAGCGGTATTTCGTTTTCTATTCGTTTTTCGGCAAATATGAACATAACAAAAGTTTTTTATTTTTTTATTTAGAGTAACTTTTGTTATATTCATTTTTGTCTTTTAACAAAGTATAAACGCGATATACACTATAAACTAAACCGGGAGTCAACTATTTCATTGGGCGCTAACGATTGAACCGAACTTTATAAAACTCGGTATGCCAATTAGCAATAATTCTTCCATGATTATAAGATATATTAAAATTTTTAGGTTAGAACGGGAGTGGGGGTTATAAGGGTGGCCTAAAATAAAAATTCGCGATATTTCTTTGTCTATTTGTTTTTCGACAAACATGCACATAACAAAAAGATGTTTACTTTGTTATATAGATTAACTTTTGTTTTATACATTTCTCCAGGAACAATGTGTGAAGCAAGTAATTTGCGTAGAAATATTGATATGCTCAACAATTCTTTCCAATATGAACTACCAGGTACCTCACCTGGAAAAATTAATTCCAATCTATGTTAATATTTTGTCCTTAATAACTGAAATCTATGCATAATGCACAGGAGACGGGAAATATGACAATTTGGAGGACAGTGAAGACTTACATAAAAAATTAATTTTATTATTAACAAATGCCAACAACGGTTATTAACCCTAAAAACTGGGACGGGTAAATGTCAAAATATTGTGCAAAGTAAAGCCTTGCCAGAAAAATACCATCACCATTCAGCCTCAAATCAATTCCCGGGCGAAGCCGGGTATCTGAGCTAATATATATATATATATATTTGTCTGTTACCGGTCTATTTTTGTCTTATCGTTACTAAACTTGATATATAATCGTTTTATATAAAACGAAAGATTGAGTTTGTTAATGGTTGAAATCGGACAAGGGGGGGGGGTGAGAAGTGGGAGAATTTGGAAAATTCTCAATGTCTCAATGTTATTAGGCGTCAGACCGGAAATTTGTATAGAACCAATCGCATTGCAAATGTAATGTTCTATAAATGTTGTTATCTACCCTTTTTTCACTATCTTCATTATTAACAGAGATATTTGCATTTTTTAGTTTTCGGCATCAGTATTCTCTCTCCCCCCCTCTCCACCTCCTACTCATGTCATATTAACAACATGCTGTTATATTATGAAGCACATTATTTGAAGCATAAATACCAAATATTGTTCTGATTCAACTTTCACTTTTTGAGATAAATGCAAATACGTGGCACACGTGGGAAATCTGGTTACTTTACGCAGACCCTGCGTGACGGACGTTTTAATTAATAATAATGAAAGCAAAGACAAAGTTTTGTTTTATGTTTAACAGTCTGGCCGTGAGAAAACCACCACTAGATCTAACCAGGAGGTAGAGATATTACATTAATTATTATTATAAAGTCAAAGTACTCATGATCAAAGTGATACAAATATGTTTGTTCAAAATATGCATTTGATATTTGCCACAATTACAACAGAGACATTTGAAATGTATAGTACGTTTAATTTATATAAACGCCGAGGGTTAAATAAACGTCCATGACATTATCAAGTAGAGCCAGTGACGTTTGTTTAACCCCGTGCATCGATTTGAACCTTCAACAGTCACCCATATTATGGATATGTAATTTATACATACTTTGACCTTCTATCAAATTTAGGCTTTAGAACTTCATATTGTCCTCCTAGCAGTGGCTGCAGATTTCCCGCTTGCTGGTACAACACACTACTCATCTCATCTCATCTTTAAATTCGAATTTCTGCGTAAATATTTTCTGATTCTAAGTAAATAAAAGTCCGTCAAGTGGGGGCTGCGTAAGCAAATCAGATTTCCCATGGATTGGTATGACCCTGTCATCTCTTTTGACAATGTAATTCCTTTTTAGCAGATTTCCCTTAAAGGGTAACGCGAATTTCGAAAGTTTTCTTCAAATCTCCATCGATATTACCTACGAGGTCACGGAAATAAGGGCCGCTCAAAATTGTATATATATAAACTGCTCAAAAATGAATAGGGATATTGGCTGTTTTGTGGTATGTATGGGGCCTAGCATATAAGTATATATTTTTTTTATTATAAATATCATTAATATTTATTAGAAATTATTGTCTTTTTCCCCCATAAAAAAGAAATTTAATTAAGATCGATTTAATTAAAATTAATAGGATAAGAAAAAATAACCAATATCCCTATTCATTTTTGAGCAGTATATATTTGTTTGTTACCGGTCTAGTGGTCGCAATTTGTGTCTTATCGTTACCAAACTTGATATATAATCGTCTTATATAAAAGGAAAGAATAAAGTACATTAATGGCTGAAATCGGACCGGTGCCCCCCCCCCGCAGAACCAGGGGTTTAGAAGGGAGGATTTTTGAAAAATCGGAATATCTCCGTTACTATACGTTGGATCGAAAAATTGTATAAATCCACATATTTTCCGTATAATGAGTATTAACCAAGATATTTTGATTTTTAGTTTTTCACTTTCTGTTAACCCCCACTCCTACACGTGACATATTAATAATAATCTGTTATATCATGGACCACTTCATTACAAGGATAAATACTAAATATTGTTTTTAACAAACGTTTATTATACGAAGTACATAAGAATGCGTTCTGTTGACCCCCGCCCCCTTCTTTTGTTCTTGGATTACTAAAATATGAGTAATTGAGATAGCAATTTTCTGATTCATTACAAATTATTCCACTTGCTGTAGTAAATAGTTTTCAATAAAATTAATTTGTCATATTCAGATATATTTCCTTAATTGTTCTTCTTTCCTGTCTAGAATAATTCTATCCATTCAGCGCCACGATGTTGGCTGCTCTGTCTACAATTCAGAAGCTTTCCGTTGTAGATATTAGTAACTTGTATATTGACTGAAAGATGTCTTATTACCGTTTGTATTTATTCGCTCAACATTCACGGTGGTGTTACCAGTATGTAGATTTATCTGTTGTAAACCTTCACCTGGGAAATCTGCTTAGTTTACGCAGCCCCTGGATGACGGACTTTTGTAACTAGAATCCGATGAGCGAATCCGAAGGGGTGGGGGGACTAAATGCTGAAAACATGAATGGAATAGTAACTCGCTTAATATTTGATTTACGGAAATATGCATAGAACAACAATTGTAGAATATCGATAGCTAAACAATATTGGTTCTACTACATTTTTCGATCAGACTCATAATAACGGAAATATTTTGAATGATCGAATCCGCCCCTCCCCTATTCCAGGTCCGTCATGTTTAAAAGTCCGTCACGCAGGATCTACTTGAACTAAGCAGATTCCCCAAGTGCGTCATAATTTGCATTTATCTCAAAACGTAAAAGTACTATGAGAACATTACATTGTATTTGGGCTTCAAATAAAGTACTTCATAATTAAACAGCTTATTTTTAATATGACAGGAGTAGGAAAGGGGGTTTACTGAAGGCCGAAAACTAAATAATACAAATATCTCCGTTAATACTAAAGATAAACAATAAATGTACATAATAGTTATTTATTATACAAGTGACGAAAGTAGATCATTTTACAACTCGAGTGAAACTTTTACCCACACGAACGAAGCGAGTGTGGTAATTTCACGAGAGTTGTAAATTCTACTTTCGTCACGAGTGTAATATTAATTTTTTTCAGTAATCGTGTAATACATGATCAGATCTAACCAGAATATGAACAAAATTAGGATGTTGTGAAGATTATGGTATGTTGTTGGTAGGTTATAAGCATGGTTGTGAAAGGTTATAAGCATAGTTATAAAACAACTAGTGATGATTGTGAAGTAGTGCAGTTATAAACAAGTGCAGGTTATAAACAAGGAAGGTAATTATTATTATATTTAAATTTTAAAATATATTGATTATTTCCACCAATAATTCATTCACATTTCAATTTATTTTGTTAAAATAAATTCTTACAACGTTAAGAAACATTTAAAAGCATTTAATTTCCAACTTCAAATTATTTTTTAATTTATACATATTACTAATTAAGAAGGCAATTCACTTTCTTCACTCTATTGCAAAATGTTTCACTTTCTTCACTCATTTCAGTTTAGTAATGTTACCATTATTCAACGATTACAGAAAAAAATATTTATAGTACATTATATTTGCAATAGAATAGGTTCTACACAATTTTTTTTCCGACGTGTAATAACGGAGATATTTAAAATGCTCGGATCAAAAACTGTTATATAACTAATCTTATTGCAAATTAAATTTACAATAAATATTGTTATATACATTTTTTGTCTATCTTGAATATTAACCGAGATATTATAATTTTTATTAAGTGTGTGGGGATAACGGACGAGATGAAATCGGCTATTGTCGGTATTGTTCGTGAGATTCCGACGAATATTAGTTCGGGTCTTTCCCTAACTGTTCGGTTCTAGTGAAATTGGTTTAGAGACTCGTGTAAGCTTTTACTTTGTGAGATATATGTAAATACGCTGTGTTGACCCCTCACCCCTTCTTTAGTTCTTGGACTAAAATCTGAGTTATTAAAATATAAATTATTGTGATTCTTTATACATTACAGTACTAGATATAGTAAATAGTTTGCAATGAAGTTAATATATATATATATATATATATATATATATATATCAGTAATTGTTTTTCTTTCCGGTGAAGAATATGTCTATCTATCTTTTAGCAGATTTCCCTTAAGGGAAATTAGCTATTGAGGTCGTACTCATGACGCGAGTTTTGAAAAATTTCTTCAAATGTCCATCGATCGTAACTAGGAGATGACGAAAATGAGGTCCGTTCAAAATTATATATATATATATATATATATATATATATATATATATATATATATATATATATATATATATTTGTCTGTTAACGCTCTAGCCGTCGCAATTTTCGTTTGATCGTTACCAAACTCGATATATAAACGTTTTATGCAAAAATAAAGATCAAGTTCGTTAATGGCTGAAATCGGACCAGTGGGAGGGGGGGTTTATAGGAGAGGATTTTCGAAAATTCGAAATATTTCCGTTACTATACGTTGGATCGAAACATTATATAGAATCAATCTTATTGCAAATTAAATTTACTATAAATAATGTTATGTACATTTATTCTGTATCTTGAATATTAACCGAGATATTTGCATTTTTCTGTTTTCAGCTTCTGAGATGAGATCGGCTAACTTCGGGTCTAGTCGTGTGTTTCCGTCAAGAGCTAGTTCGGGCCGTTCCCGTAACTGTTTGACTCTCTATTCTGAAATTTCTCTATTGTAAAACTTCACGTGGGAAATCTGCTTAGTTTACGCAGCCCCTGCGTGACGGACTTTTTAGCTCTGAGTGGTTGGCAGAACTGTTTGTTTACAATTCGTAAGTTGTTTCCGTTGGGAGCTTATTAAAATTAACTGAAAGATTTCTCATTACCGTTTGTATTTACTCGCAGTGGTGTTAAGTATTGTATGCAGATTTCACTATTGTAAAACTTCACTTGGGAAATCTGCATAATTTGCGCAGCCCGTGAGTGAGGGACTTTTTAGTTTTCACCACCCCTGTGAAACCTTCATTCCTTCTCCAGAAATATTAACAATAAGCTTATGTATTATAAATAACTTTATTTGAAGCTTAAATGTGTTTTTTAGTGTGTCTAAACTATAACCACTTCTGCTCACAGAAAATAGCCTGAGAACAGATCACTAAAATGCCATTAAATAATGTAGGAAATCTGCTTATTTTAAGTAGCCCCTGCGTGACGGACTTATATTCTTATTTTAAGTTGGATTTAAAGCTTGTTATAATCTAGAATTAAATCGTATTTAAATTAGCTAGTTTTTTTTATTAGAAAATGAATTCGGGCAAACTTGTAATATTCTAAAATATTTAAGATTTGGCTCTGACTGAATGGGAAGCTAAGGAGCAGTGAATCATGAAAGTTCTAAGAAGCGGATAGATGAGTTTCCCTCAAATGAAAGAAGGAGCTAATCACTAGGAATATTTCTTTGAGATCAAGTTTCTTTGATTCCATGAAGTTCTAACAGAACTCAGATATTTTAGGAAAATTTTGGAGTCTTTTTAAAACAAAGTTATTTGTATCAGTTTCTGTAAATATCATTGGAATTAATTTTCTCCTTAAGTACAGAGTCATGAAGTGATCAATGAAGAGTGCGCATAGTGACATAAAGGTATTTCTAGCTTATTTTGAAAAATGTGATCGGAAGGCAACTTTAGCATATATGGTTGAATTTTTTGTTAAATATGCAGTATGATTCATTATGAAACGAATTTTAAAAATATTAAAAACCTAGAGGAAGGGAAATTTTTTGAAAAATACGTCATACGTCAAATCAGATTGAATTGTTTTAAAATGCATTAATAACCATAAAAGTATCATTTAAAACTTTTTTTAATATCTATTACCGTCTTAACAATATTCACTTAAAAAAAAAAAAACGATTTTTAGCAGATTTCCCTCAAGAGCTCGTAGCTATTGAGGTCGTACTCATGACGCGATTTTCAAAAAATTTCTTCAAACGTCCATCCATCCTACCCAGGAGATGACGAAAATGAGGTCCGTTCAAAATTATATATATATATATACATATTTGTCTGTAAACACTCTAGCGGTCGCAATTTTTGTCTGATCGTTACGAAACTCGATACTTAACCGTTTTATGTAAAAAGACAGATCAAGTTCGTTATTGGCTGAAATCAGACTAAAGGGAGGGGGAGTTTAGAGGGAGGGATTTTCGAAAATTCAAAATATCTCCGTTATTATGCATCGGATCGAACAATTGTATAGAACCAATCTTATTGAAAACTAAATTTACTATAAATATTGGTATATACATTTATTCTCTATCTTGAATATTAACCCAGATATTTTTATTTTTATGAAGTCTGTGGTCGGTTATAGTTCGGATTAGGTCGGCCGTTTCCGTAAACGGGTCAGGTGGAAGCTTGTTCTAACCTTACCTGTCGTTTCTAACCTTACCTTACCTTCATTACTTTTGTGAGATTTATGCAAATACGTTCTGTTCATCCGCCCCCCCCCCTTCTTTAAATCTTGGACTACTAAAATTTGAGTTGTTAAAATATAAATTATTCTTACAATTTAGAAGCCGTTTCAGTTGGGAATTTATTTTAATTAACTGAGAGATTTCTCATTACCGTTTGAATTTAATCACGGTGGTTTTGTGTTACCAGTATGCAGATTTCTCTATTGTAAAACTTCACATGGGAAATCTGCTTAGTTTACGCAGCCCCTGCGTGACGGACTTTTTCTCCTTCAGATCGTAGTTCCTCACGAGCAAAAATAGTTTTGTATTACGGATGAACTACTCTACATGCACCCATTTCCCCAAAACTTTAGCAGATATCCCTTAAGGGAAATCAGCTATTGAGGTCGTACTCATGACGTGATTTTCTAAAATTTCCTCAAATGTGCATCGATCCTACCTAGGAGGTGTCGAGAAAACGAGGTCCATTCAAAACTGTGTGTGTGTGTGTGTGTGTGTGTGTGTGTCTATATATATATATATATATATATATATATATATATATATATATATACCGCCCCTGCGTAACGGACTTTTGTAGTTCAAGAAGTAATATGAAACAAGCATAAGCGGAGTTTTGACATCCATATTATTTTATCCATATACACTTGTTCCACTCCACCTAAAATAATATTTTATAACAAAACATAAATTTGTCTTAAGGCTTTAAAAGTATTGAAAAGGTTAATCTATATATATATATATATATATATATATATATATATATATATATATATATATATATATATAAAATTGTAACCTCTGTCTGTACATTGATTTTTTTTGCGAAATTTCAGGATAACTTTTCGTTTCACATGTCATAGACACCATAACTGCATTTTTTTTCTTTGGTGTCTGTTTGTTTGTTTATTTGTTTGTTTATTTGTTTGTTTGTTACCTTTTCACGCATAAACGGCTGAACCGATTTTTATGAAACTTGGTATATATATTACTACTAGCCCAACTTAGACTTTAGGCTATATAAATATTCTCTAAGACGAACAGGAGTGGGGGTTATAAGGGAGGCCTGAAATTAAAAATAGCGATATTTCGTTTCCTATTGCTTTTTCAGCAAATATGCACATAACAAAAGTTGTTTATTTTGTAATTTAGAGTAACTGTTGTTATATGCACTTTTGCCGTATACGGAAGTATAAATGAGTTATACGGTAAAAACTATAGCGGGAGTCCACAATTTTATTTGGCACAAAAGACTCAACCGAACTAAACCAAACTCGCTATGTGAATTAATACTAACGATTTCCTTATAATAAGCCATACTAACATTTCTAGGGACGGGCAGGAGTGGGGGTTATAAGGGAGGCCTGAAATTAAAAATAGCGATATTTCGTTTCCTATTGCTTTTTCAGCAAATATGCACATAACAAAAGTTGTTTATTTTGTTATTTAGAGTAACTTTTGTTTTATGCACATTTGCCGTATACGGAAGCATAAATGAGTTATACGCTATAAGCTATAGCGGGAGTCCACAATTTTATTTAGCACAAAACACTCAACCGAGCTAAATAAAACACTGGGTATGTGTATTAGTACTAACGCCTTCCTTATAATAAGCCATATTAACATTTCTAGGGACGGGCAGAAGTGGGGGTTATAAGGGAGGCCTGAAATTAAAAATAGTGATATTTCGTTTCCTATTGGGGTTTCGACAAATATGCACATAATAAAAGTTGTTTATTTAGTTATTTAGAGAAATATGCTCAACAATTCTTTTCAATATGAACTATCAGGTACCTCACCTGGAAAAATTAATTCAAATTATAATATTTTGTCCTTAATAACTTAAATCTATGCATAATGCACAGGAAACGGGAAATATAAAAATATCGAGGACAGTGAAGTCTTACATAAAAAATTAATTTTATTATTGTCAAATCCACAGAAACGACGGGTATTAACCCTAAACACTGGGAAGGGTAAATGTCAAAATATTGTGCAAAGTAAAGCCTTGCCAAAGAATACCATCACCATCCAGCCGCAAATGAATTCCCGGGCGAAGCCGGGTATCTGAGCTAGTATATTATACATTCGCTTAATCGTATCCGCTCCTCTCATATCAGAGCTGAATTACTGAAAAATAAAAGTACCTTTAATTTATGCATCGAAGCTAGGGGGATCGGTTTATCAACAAGTTATCGCCGTTACCCAGCCAGGCTAGATTAGCGATGATAACTTGGCTGTCCATCGTGGAATAAACTTCCCACCAATAGAAGTCGAAGCTTATTCAACATATTTATTTTAAGATTGAAGAGTCGCAAATTTATTCCAGTCATTCAATTGATTTTTAGCTTATTTACTTTAAGGAAAATCAGCTATTGAGATTCATGATGGATTTTTCGAAAAAAATCTTCAAATATCCATCGATCCTACCCAGGAGATAACGAAAATGAGGTTTGTTCAAAATTGAATATATATATATATATATATATATATATATATATATATATATATAATTGTAATGCCTGTCTGTACATTGATTTTTTTTCTCTCGTCATTTCACGATACATATGAAGGCATGTGGCCTTAGACACGATATCTGCAATTAGTGGCTTTGGTTTCTGTTTGTTACTTTTTCACGCATATTCTGCTGCACCGACTTTTATGAAACTTGTTACGTATATTACTATTAACCAAACTTTGAATATATTCTATACTAATATTCTCTGAGAACTGGACTGGGGGTTGTAAGGGAGGCATGAGATTAAAAATAGCAATACTTCATTTCGAATTGGGATTTCGGCAAGTAGATAACAAAAGTTGCTAATTTTGTTATTTAAAGTATCAATTGGAATATACACATTTGTCCTATATCGAAGTTTAAATGACATATACGTTTAAAAATATAGCGAGAGTCAACAATTTTATTAGGTACAAAAGAATCAACTGGAATAAATAAAATTCAATATTTGAATTACTAATAACCCCCCCATGATTATAAACTGTGCCAGCATTGCTAGAAACGAGCAGGAATGGGGGTTATAAGGAAGGCCCGAAATGAAATATCGCGATATTTCACATACTATAGTTTTATTCGGCAGACGTGCACATAACCAACGTTTTTTAGTTTGTTATTTAGAGTAACATTAGGTATTTATACACTTTTGTCGTATAACGAAGTAAAAACGAGCTAAACGCTAAAAATCAAAGCGTGGGTAAAAATTTATTGGACACCAACGGTTGTTGGCGGGAAAGGAACAGTAGTTTAAGAATTTCTATTAAATACATAAATTATGTATATTTGATGTGTTTGGGTCTGCGTTTGGGAGTAGAAGTTGTGAATATAATAAAAAAATTACTATCCACTAATATGATATTGTGACCAATAATGCTTTGAGCAACGAATTGGGATTGAATAGTCACAACTTGACGTTTAGTCTGACAAACTCAGCAATAGTTCATTGATTGTCCAGAAAGCTGTAAAATTTAATAAAAGTAAAAACTCAGGCAGCCTTCCATTGAATAACATTCACACTCATTATTCTGCCTAAATATTTCCCTAGCAAAGGTACCTCAGTAATGGTTTTTAATAACTATGAATGCAATTCATGATTAGGATTAATAATGTCCAAGATATTATATATATAAATATATATATATGGTGTTGTGGTCATATATTAACACAATATAACAATAATTGTGAAAACTTATAGCAATAACAAATGTAACATAGTGAAATAACAATAATATATCAATTTTATTACTACATAAAAATAGCTTTAATAAAAAAATAATATAACAATAATTATAATAACGCATATCAATAGTTGTAACATAGTTCAACAAACAAAAGAAAATAAACTATAGTGAAACAAAGACATAAGGCAGTGACCAAACTAATTATAACAGACTTGGGGAGGTTATACTTAGTACTCCTAATGTAAACAGAGGTACAACAGTCATGTACAATAGTTTTTAAGTATCTTTAGTCTTGGTAAGTAGAATTAACACAAACACTATCTGTTACACTCTAATAACAATGTGCAATATATATGTAAAATAGTACTTGTACTTTTTAGCCCTGAAGAAGAGAAAATAAATATTCTCGAAATAATAGAATGAAGATTTTTTCACCAACACTTGAAGAACATTGGACATTTGAAGAAATTATTCAAATTTATTTAAGATTATGAGTACAGCTGCTAAAATAGCTGATCTCCCTAAAGGGAAATCTGCTAAAAGGTATGATGAAAGGTATGATAAACACCAGTCCGCCAATACAGAACAAATTCATAGACCATGAACGCCTCACTAAATGAAAGAGTTGAGTGGATACCGGACCCGCAAGATACATAGGCTATGAGGTATACTTGGGAGTTCACATTGAACTTCTAGTGCAGGCGCCAGTGGGTATTGACAATGTAATGGTGTGAGAACCGCATTCTGGAAATAGTTTTGAACTCAGAAAATCTTTGAAGGATTTAGAAGCCGATTCGAGGATGTTGTCTCACATATTTCACGCAGGAAACATCCAATCTGGTCAGCTCGTTGCGTTCATATTGGCGCTGGAAATTACTTCTGGATTAATGTAGCACCTCTGAGTTGTTGAGGTCCTACGGTTCGCCGTTTTTTATAAGAAGAAATATATTTAAGGATTGTGGGCAATGAAATAGTCGATATCCACGCCAAAAGTGCCTCTAAAAGTAACGAATTGGTAATTTACAATACATTTACTCCAACTGTGTTAAAATCTTTACTGAGAGAAAGTATTAATTTGTGGCAACAGCGGTAAAATCAATCAAAGGATTACATCTAAAATAATATATCCCTGTTTTATAAACTAATATCACACTATCCCAAAATACGCTTTGTCTAACACAATTACTAACTTGACAAAGAAATACAAACTCTTACCTAAACAAATTTAAACTTACTGGCTTAAATACTTGGAAATGCAACAGTTACACTGAACAGCCATTCACTCACCTGATTTATGAATGTAGACTGACTCAAGGCACACGAAGATAGATAAAGACTCATATTCCGAGATGTCCTATCAGACCCAATATTTTATTTTCTAAACACTTAAATTTATTTATGATTATGAGTATAGCTGCAAAAATAGCTGATTTCCCTAAAGGGAAATCTGCTAAAAGGTAAAACTATGATAAATACCAGTCCGTCAATACAAAAATCCGTCACGCAGGGGCTTCGTAAACTAAGCAGATTTCCTGAAGTTATACAATAGAGAAATCTCCATACGAGAACCTAACAGTTACGAAAACGGCCGAACTACCTTTTGGTGGGAAACTCACTCGTCCGTTATTGGCCCACTTTTAATAAAAATGCAAATTTCGGTTAATGTTCAAGATAGAGAATACATTTATAGAATAATATTTATAGTACATTTAATTTGCAATAAGATTGTTTCTATACAATTTTTGGTTCCGACGTATAGTAACGGAGATATTTTGAATTTTCAAAAATCCCCCCTCTAAACTCCCCCTCACACTGGTCCGATTTCGGCCATTAACGAACTTGATCTGTCGTTTTGCATAAAACGTTTAAATATCGAGTTTGGTAACAATCAAACAATATTTTTCCCATATTTCAAACGATCAAACGATATTTTCCCGATATTTTATTTTCAAAACTTTTAAATTTATTAAAAACTCATGATATCCTTAAGCTAAGTGAAGATTCGATAATATAATATTAAAATTGTGTAATTTTTTAATTATTTATTTTAAATGTATTCCTTAATTGTTAATATTTAATGATGTTTTTGTAGTAAAGTTTTGTATTTTCATGTTTCTATTTAAATATTTTAATAAGTATATATATATATATATATATATATATATATATATATATATATATAACATTATATAACAATTGTTACAATTTTTAACAAAATACACATACAATGCGAATATGCATGGGGAGTGCAGAAGAAAAAAATCCCTTCACATACGGTTACCATGTAGAGGAAATATGTAAAGAAAAAAACAAAACATGTCACATGGCTGCTGAATCCCTTGACAAAAGCATGTCCCGTATTTCGCAAGCATCACACTCACTCTCTGTGTGCAAGCGGTAGCGATTACACCCGTAGATTGAGTGTGAAAAAAATGATTAGAAGCTGAATTGTTGGATTACGTATAAAAAGCTCTACGGCATTTAGGAAATCCAGACCTAAGTGTTGAACAGTTAACATAATTAGAAACCATTTGCACCTATTTAAAAAAAAAAAAGAAAAAAAAAAAAAAAGAAATCCATCACCCAGGGCCTGCCTAAACTAAGTAGACTTCCCAAGTGTTGGTATAACACTTTTGTGACCTCACCTCACCTCGTATTCTCTATTTATTTGCAAAAAACTGGCGTGGGGTGGGGGTTACTGATGGCAGAAAAAAAGAAATAACAAATACCTCGCTTAATATTTGACTTACCTAAATATTCTTAGAACAGCAATTGAAGAAAATTTAAATTTTAATAAGATTGGTTCTATATCATTTTATTATTGGGCTCATAATAACGGAGACGTTATGAATTTCCTAATTCACTCTACTAAACCCCCACTATTCCAGGTCTGATTTCAGTCAATAACAAATATGGTCTTTACCGTAGACTGAAACGGCTAAATATCGAGTATAGTATAGGTCAAATAAACGTTTATGAGTGAAGAAAGAAAAATCTTTATTGATGGAGACATGACATGATGTATTAGTATGTATCCCACAAAGTAAATGTTCAATGGAAACCAAATAAGGTATTTAACATTAGAATTAAGTGGTTCATGATATAGCAGCACATTGCTAATATGACATGAGTAGGAGTGAGGGTTTACTAATAACCAAAAACTAAAATATGGAAATATATTGGTTAATATTCAATATAAAGAAAACATGTATAGAACAATACATTTCGGATGCAGGATCGATAGACATTTGAGTAATGTTTTCGAAAATCGCGTCATGAGTACAACATCAATAGCTGATTTCCCCTCAGGGAAATCTACTAAAATAGACTTAACTGCCGATAAACTTCGGTATAAATTAATTTCTCGTAATATCGGCTTCGGATTAAATTTATTAAAAGTAATTTGTACATAAGATGCTCTATTTCCCTTAATGGCAATCTGATAAAACGGAGATGTAGTATATTATCTTCAAATAAAATCATTTTAAATGAAGTATACCAAATCATTCTGTACATTTAATTTATTTGGAGCACACCGAAGGCAAGTTGGTGCCGACATCAGATTTTTTTCATCAAATAAACGAAATTTAAATGCTTGAGACAGAATATTCTTCGAGTTCTCAAACCTGGAAGTTTAAACATAGAATAAATTCATTTCTCAAGGACTAACCTAGAGGATAAAATCCCGGACGAGCGAAATGGTTAATGGTTTTTAAACTAAAATAAAACCAAGCAGGGAGAGGAGCGATTCCACTCCGACCCAAGGTTGAGTTTATAAACCCCAATTCTCAGGGAGTCCTAAGCCGGGCTAAAAGGGGAGGTTTAACACAGGGCAAAAGACATTTTTAACCCGGTAAAATATCAGCCCTACCATTTTCATAATATACACAAGGTAAATACTATCAAAAATGTTCAATTATTTAAAAAAGCTACGAAATGTTTGTCATAAATTCGTTATAAATTGGTCAAAAATAATTTATGATCAGGTACATTGGACCCTTAATGGTGGGGAGAATTTACAATCATTTATAGAACTTAACATCCCTCCAGGTAAATTATCTTTATCCTGAGAAGTATTATAATCCTCAGTGGGCTAATTAACAACCTGGGTATAATTTCCGCTACCAACAAAATCTGACAGTATAAAATTGCTCCAATGGCACGCTCTCCCAACCATCGTCAATTAAAAAACATCCGTTAAGCAGGGGCTGCGTGAACTAATCAGATTTCCTACGTGACGTTTTACAGTAGATAAATATACGTATTGGTAACACTTAACACAACAGTGAATATTAAGTAAATAAATACATACGGTAATGAGAAATCATTCAGTCAATTTTAATAACCTCCCAATAGAATTCGTCTGAATTGTAAACAAACAGTTCTGCCAACCGCTTAGAGATGAACAGATAGATAGAAATATTCTTCACCGGAAAGAAACTAGCAAAGTCTGTCACGCAGGGGATGCGTAAACTAAGCAGATTTCCCACGTGATTCGCAGTTTTACAATAGAGAAATCGACCTCATAATAGAAGTATTAGTAAGGAATCTCTAAACCTATTCACGAGGGACGAACAGTTACGAAGTTTACGGCCACCCTAGCTCTCGGCAGAAAGACCCGAACATAGACGACTCCTACCGACCACACACACAATACAAATGCAAATATATCCGTTAATATTCAAGATACAGAATAAATGTATAGAACAACATTTATAGTAAATTTATTTGCATAAGATTGATTTTATACAATTTTTCGACCCGACGCAAGATAACGGTGATATTTTGAATTTTCAAATTCCCCCTCTAAACCCCCCCCCTCCTACTGGGCCGATTTCAGCCATTAACGAACTTGATCTTTCTTTTTACATAAAACGATTAAATTTCGAGTTTGGTAACGATCAAACAACAATTGCGACCTCTAGAGCGTTAACACACAAATATATATATATATATATATATATATATATATATATATATATATATATATATATATATAATTTTGAACGGACCTCATTTTCGTCATCTCCTGGGTAGGATCGATGGAGATTTGAGGAAAGTTTTGGAAAATCGCGTCATGAGTACGACCTCAAAAGCTGATTTCCCTTAAGGGAAATCTGCTAAAACAACTATATATCTGAATATAATATTAATTTTACTGAAAACTATTTACAATAGCTAGTGCTGCAATTTATAGTGAATCAGAATTATATTGATCACAAAAATTTAATAATCCTAAAACAAAAGAAGGAGGGGGGGGGATCAAGAGAAGGTATTTGCAGAAATCTCACAAAGTAAAAGTAAAATGAAAAAAATATTTGGTAATCTACCATGCACTGAAGTGGTTCATTATATAACAACTTATTGTTTATATGACATGAGCAAGAGTGGGAGTTTTCTTTGGGCTGAAAACTGATTAATTCAAATATCTTGGTTAATATTCAAGTAAGAGAATAAATCTATGTATCAATATTTTTAGAACATTTAATTTGCGATAATATTGGTTTTATACAATTTTTCGATCCAACGTATAGTAACAGAAATATTTGGAATTTTTGAAAATCACCCATCAAACCCCCCCCCCCCCAACCGGCCCCCGCTATTGTCAAACGTCGCGAGGGAAATCTGCTTAGCTTAAGCAGCCCCTGCGTGACGGGCGTTTTTGAAAAGGCATGGGCCCTAAAGAGGTGGTATGTAAGCCACGAAACATGTAGGACCGTATCCATAAAGATTGCGCGAAAAAATGTTCTTTTATGGGTGACCCTTGTGATAAAACTATGAAGAACATTGTTTGCCACTACGATGGATCAGCGGTCGAAGTTTTCTATTTAATTTAATATTATTATTTTTTAAAAAATCATATATTTGTAATTTATATTCAGTTTAAAATACAGTCCGCTAGTGAATTGTAGCATAAAATTGGTTACGGATACAATTTTAGAAATAAGTGTCTAGGTTTGCGATATAAAATTGGTTACGGATACAATTGTAGCAAATAGTGACTAACAAAATGGTGTTTGCGATATAAAATTGGTTACGGGTACAATTTTAGCAAATAGTGACTAACAAAATGGTGTTTGCGATATAAAATTGGTTACGGATACAATTTTAGCAAATAGTGACTAACAAAATGGTGTTTGCTATATAAAACTGGGTAAAGATTCAATTTTAGGAAATAGGGACTAACAAAATGGTGTTTGCGATATAAAATTAAATTACGAACTCAATTTTAGCAAATAGTGACTAACAAAATGGTGTTTGCTATATAAAATTGGTTACGGATACAATTGTAGCAAATAGTGACTAACAAAATGGTGTTTGCGATATAAAATTGGTTACGGATACAATTTTAGCAAATAGTGACAAACAAAATGGTGTTCGCGATATAAAATTAGGCAAAGATTCAATTTAAGGAAATAGGGACTAACAAAATGGTGTTTGCGATATAAAATTGGTTACGGATACAATTGTAGCAAATAGTGACTAACAAAATGGTGTTTACGATATAAAATTGGTTACGGATACAATTCTAGCAAATAGTGACTAACAAAGTGGTGTTTGCGATAAAAAATTGGTTACGGATACAATTTTAGGAAATAGTGACTAACAAAATGGTGTTTGCGATATAAAATTGGTTACGGATACAATTTTAGGAAATAGTGACTAACAAAATGGTGTTTGCGATATAAAATTGGGTAAAGATTCAATTTTAGGAAATAGGGACTAACAAAATGGTGTTTGCGATATAAAATTGATTACGAACTCAATTTTAGCAAATAGTGACTAACAAAATGGTGTTTGCTATATAAAATTGGTTACGGATACAATTTTAGCAATTAGTGACTAACAAAATGGTGTTTGCGATATAAAATTGGGTAAAGATACAATTTTAGGAAATAGGGACTAACAAAATGGTGTTTGCGATATAAAATTGGTTACGGATACAATTTTAGCAAATAGTGACTAACAAAATGGTGTTTGCGATATAAAATTGGTTAAGGATACAATTTTAGGAAATAGTGACTAACAAAATGGTGTTTGCGATATAAAATTAGTTACGGATACAATTTTAGCAAATAGTGACTAACAAAATGGTGTTTGCGATATAAAATTGGGTAAAGATTCAATTTTAGGAAATAGGGACTAACAAAATGGTGTTTGCGATATAAAATTGGGTAAAGATACAATTTTAGGAAATAGGGACTAACAAAATGGTGTTCGCGATATAAAATTGGTTACGGATACAATTTTAGCAAATAGTGACTAACAAAATGGTGTTCGCGATATAAAATTGGTTGCGGATACAATTGTAGAAAATAGTGACTAACAAAATGGTGTTTGCGATATAAAATTGGTTACGGATACAATTTCAGCAAATAGTGACTAACAAAATGGTGTTTGCGATATAAAATTGGTTACGGATACAATTTTAGGAAATAGTGACTAACAAAATGGTGTTTGCGATATAAAATTGGTTATGGATACAATTTTAGGAAATAGTGACTAACAAAATGGTGTTTGCGATATAAAATTGGTTACGGATACAATTTTAGGAAATAGTGACTAAGAAAATGGTGTTTGCGATATAAAATTGGTTACGGATACAATTTTAGGAAATAGTGACTAAGAAAATGGTGTTTGCGATATAAAATTGGGCAAAGATTCAATTTTAGGAAATAGGGACTAACAAAATGGTGTTTGCGATATAAAATTGATTACGGATACAATTTTAACAATTAGTGACTAACAAAATGGTGTTTGCGATATAAAATTGCCTAAAGATACAATTTTAGGAAATAGGGACTAACAAAATGGTGTTCGCGATATAAAATTGGTTACGGATACAATTTTGGCAAATAGTGACTAACAAAATGGTGTTCGCGATATAAAATTTGTTACGGATACAATTTTAGCAAATAGTGACTAACAAAATGGTGTTCGCGATATAAAATTGGGTAAAGATTCAATTTTAGGAAATAGGGACTAACAAAATGGTGTTTGCGATATAAAATTGATTACGAACTCAATTTTAGCAAATAGTGACTAACAAAATGGTGTTTGCTATATAAAATTGGTTACGGATACAATTTTAGCAATTAGTGACTAACAAAATGGTGTTTGCGATATAAAATTGGGTAAAGATACAATTTTAGGAAATAGGGACTAACAAAATGGTGTTTGCGATATAAAATTGGTTACGGATACAATTTTAGCAAATAGTGACTAACAAAATGGTGTTTGCGATATAAAATTGGTTAAGGATACAATTTTAGGAAATAGTGACTAACAAAATGGTGTTTGCGATATAAAATTGGTTACGGATACAATTTTAGCAAATAGTGACTAACAAAATGGTGTTTGCGATATAAAATTGGGTAAAGATTCAATTTTAGGAAATAGGGACTAACAAAATGGTGTTTGCGATATAAAATTGGGTAAAGATACAATTTTAGGAAATAGGGACTAACTAAATGGTGTTCGCGATATAAAATTGGTTACGGATACAATTTTAGCAAATAGTGACTAACAAAATGGTGTTCGCGATATAAAATTGGTTGCGGATACAATTGTAGAAAATAGTGACTAACAAAATGGTGTTTGCTATATAAAATTGGTTACGGATACAATTTTAGCAATTAGTGACTAACAAAATGGTGTTTGCGATATAAAATTGGGTAAAGATACAATTTTAGGAAATAGGGACTAACAAAATGGTGTTTGCGATATAAAATTGGTTATGGATACAATTTTAGGAAATAGTGACTAACAAAATGGTGTTTGCGATATAAAATTGGTTACGGATACAATTTTAGGAAATAGTGACTAAGAAAATGGTGATTGCGATATAAAATTGGGCAAAGATTCAATTTTAGGAAATAGGGACTAACAAAATGGTGTTTGCGATATAAAATTGATTACGAACTCAATTTTAGCAAATAGTGACTAACAAAATGGTGTTTGCTATATAAAATTGGTTACGGATACAATTTTAACAATTAGTGACTAACAAAATGGTGTTTGCGATATAAAATTGCCTAAAGATACAATTTTAGGAAATAGGGACTAACAAAATGGTGTTCGCGATATAAAATTGGTTACGGATACAATTTTGGAAAATAGTGACTAACAAAATGGTGTTCGCGATATAAAATTTGTTACGGATACAATTTTAGCAAATAGTGACTAACAAAATGGTGTTCGCGATATAAAATTGTTTACGGATACAATTTCAGCTAATAGTGACTAACAAAATGGTGTTTGCGATATAAAATTGGTTACGGATACAATTTCAGCAAATAGTGACTAACAAAATGGTGTTTGCGATATAAAATTGGTTACGGATACAATTTTAGGAAATAGTGACTAACAAAATGGTGTTTGCGATATAAAATTGGTTATGGATACAATTTTAGGAAATAGTGACTAACAAAATGGTGTTTGCGATATAAAATTGGTTACGAACTCAATTTTAGGAAATAGTGACTAACGAAATGGTGTTTGCGATATAAAATTGGTTACGAACTCAATTTTAGGAAATAGTGACTAACGAAATGGTGTTTGCGATATAAAATTGTTTACGAACTCAATTTTAGCAAATAGTGACTAACGAAATGGTGTTTGCGATATAAAATTGATTACGAACTCAATTTTAGGCAATAGGGACTAACAAAATGGTGTTTGCGATATAAAATTGATTACGAACTCAATTTTAGCAAATAGTGACTAACAAAATGGTGTTCAGGATATAAAATTGATTACGAACTCAATTTTAGCAAATAGTGACTAACAAAATGGTGTTTGCGATATAAAATTGATTACGAACTCAATTTTAGCAAATAGTGACTAACAAAATGGTGTTTGCGATATAAAATTGATTACGAACTCAATTTTAGCAAATAGTGACTAACAAAATGGTGTTCGCGATATAAAGTTGATTACGAACTCAATTTTAGCAAATAGTGACTAACAAAATGGTGTTCGCGATATAAAATTGATTACGAACTCAATTTTAGCAAATAGTGACTAACAAAATGGTGTTCGCGATATAAAGTTGATTACGAACTCAATTTTAGCAAATAGTGACTAACAAAATGGTGTTCGCGATATAAAATTGATTACGAACTCAATTTTAGCAAATAGTGACTAACAAAATGGTGTTCGCGATATAAAGTTGATTACGAACTCAATTTTAGCAAATAGTGACTAACAAAATGGTGTTCGCGATATAAAATTGATTACGAACTCAATTTTAGCAAATAGTGACTAACAAACATATAAAAATGTAGGTCCAGATTAAGAGGAATATATAATTTTGAACGGATTTCATTTTCGTCATCTACTAGTTAGGATTTAAGGATATTTGAGGAAATGTTGCGAAAATCACCTCATGAGTACGGCCTGAATGGCTATTTTCTCTAATGGTAAATCAGCTAAAACCCTTTCTGTTGGACATATACATTAAATAGAATATTTCAACTGTTTAAGATAATCTCATTAATCTCGTCTGATTCTGTAGATCCTGTCATAAATATAATGTGTATATTTCTATAGAATAATGCCTAGGATGGCCCCTGCTCGGAAGAGGACTATTCATTAAGCAGGCTCTGCCGACCCGGCCTATTCCTAGCTAATAACGGCCTTTCTCCCTTTGATCGCTCTAGCATAGATTCCACTGTTCTGCCCCAATCCTTCTGTAATGCCTACGGCAAATGCAATGCTTCAATACTTGCCTCTTTGTTGCTAGCTCTCGTCATTCGAAGCTCTTGCTCCATCGGTCCATAGACGATTTATACAACTCATGACAGAAATCTTGGTTTGCCACAACTGACAACAAACTTCGAGAACTGAAACATATACTTGGTGAATGGCCTTCCTCAAAGAGGCTAATTAGAAGAGAAGAAGTAATTTTAACGATGTTAAGAATTGGCCATTCACGCCTGACTCACACTTACTGAAGAATAGGAACCCTACTGCCAACACTGTAACTGTAGACTTACTATAAAACATATACTACCTGACTGCTATCTAAGGACGCACATAGACCTACCATACACTTTGACTAAATTACTACATTTCCGTAGCCAGTATATAGACTGCGAATTACACTACGTGAAACAACAATATTTTCAAAAAATTATAATGTAGGACAATACTGAAAATATTTGCAGAGATGAGCATACTTACGTAAATATAATAAAGTGATTATATATGTTAAATAATAATATTATTATATGTTATAATAATATTATTATATGTTATATTAATTATATATGAAAAATAATTATAATAAGTGATTATTTATGTTAAATAATTGATTCGTCGCAAAATCGCCCGAGTAGCGAAATACGATTATTGTATGAATAAATAAATAAAAGACAATTTATGCATTGGGGAATCGGTTAAACGGTGTCGAACACTCTAGTGGAAACAAGAGTGATTATTGTTTACTACGTTTGGCAGTCTTCTTAAGCCTAGCAAAGGTCCGTCACGCAGGGGCTGTGAAAACTAAGCAGATTTCCCAAGTCCAGGTATAACACACTTGTGATCTCATGATCTCACAGGTTCATTAAGGACTGAAATTGAACCGGTGAGAGGAGGAAGAATAGAAAATTGAAAATAGCTTCGTTATTATGAGCCGGAGCCCACCAACACCAATCTGGTTGAAATATCGATGCTCTGAAATTGTTACTCTATGAAATTTTAGCAGATTTCCCTTAAGGGTGATTATCAAAATACGGAAAGCTATTGAGGTCGTACTCGTGAGGCGATTTTCAAAATTTTCTTCAAATGTCCATCGATCTCGATAAGAATCAATCCTATTGTAAATTAAATTTACCATAAATATTGTCTTGTACATTTATTCTCTATTTTGAATATTGACCGAGATATTTGTATTTTTATTAAGTGTGTGGGAATAACGGACGAGATGGGATCGGCTGATTTCGGTTCTATTCGTAAATTTCCGGCGAAAGCTAGTTCGGCCGTTTCCGTAACTGTTTGGCTCTCGTGAAATTGGTTTAGAGACTCGTTACTATTACTGATACAAATATGCAGATTTCTCTATTGTAAAAGCTCACGAGGGAAATCTGCTTAGTTTAAGCAGCCCCTGACTACGACCTGAACAGTTGATTTCCCTTCAGGGAAATCTGCTAAAAAGATGGGGATTTTGTGCGAATAATAGGTCCTTGTCGGTATTGGTTTAGCAATTTATTTATTTAGCAGTTATTATATTTTTACTTAGAAAACCGTAAAATTAAACGATAAAGACATTGTTCACAATCACTGATTGATGAATTATTATTCAGTAATTTATAATTGATTTTTTATTTATATTTCGTAAAATATAAAACAATTTGGAATTATAAATTCGGGTTTGAAATAATATTTTTCCAACAAAATAGGCTTGTTTTAATTCATGTAGCTAATTTTTAAATATATATTCATCATTAGCAATTATTATTAACGATAACTTTAAAAAAATAATCATTCAAACTTACCTTTTTTGTAAAATAGTCGAAAACAATTAAAAAAAACAGGGAATCTTGTGGCGAAGAAGCAATTCTCTCAAGGACCTCTTTCACTGTGCTAGAGTCAAATACAGAATGGTTTGGGAAAGGCTGGACCAATTCCCACCCATTTAAATTTCTATTATGACCTGAAGACAACGTGTCGGGGCCCGCCCCTGGGAACAACTCACAAAACCGACAACTTGTCAGCCGCAGTCAAGTTGTTAAAAAGAAAAATGGATTCAAGATTGTACTCGTGACGAGATTTACGAATAATTTCAATAATTGTCCATCGATCATACCACGAGAAGACGTCTAGATGAATTTTTCAAAACTCCTATCAGTGAGAAGAACAAAATTGTAAAGAAGTTACTTACGCAATTACAGTTAATAGAAATTGATAAATTGAAACAAAAGCATTCCGAGGCACAATTCCCTGATTTATACAAAAGACTCTCATTTTACTGCCAAGCATTATAATATACTAAAGTAAATAATCTCCACTATATAAGAGCAATAGCCAGAACAAGGACAGAAACTCTCGACTTGAGCAAAAAGCCTCGGATTGAATGTATATCACAAAGTAAAAGTTCAATTGAAACCACATTTGATTTTTAACGTTGAAAAAAAGGTTCATAATATAGCAGCAAATTGTTAGTATGACATGAGTAAGAGGGGATTTACTGAAGGGTGGAAAATAAAAAATTCAAATATCTCGGTTAATATTCACGATGAGGAAAATATGTATATAACAATATTTATGGGTAATTATATTTTCAATAACATTGATTCTATATACTTCGTAGAATTCGGATCTAGAAAAGAAGGGGGAGTAAGAGCGGGGAGGGAGGATTTCGAAAATTCAAAATATCTCCGTAATTATGTCTTATCAAAACGTATTATTAAATCAATCTCGATATTCTATTGACGCTCTACAATTGTCTTACTATACATGTATTTGTTTGTAGCTTAAAAAGTAAGCAATTTATTCGGTCTTTATTGTTTTCTGCTGTCAGTAAACCCCCACTTCTACTTATCGAATTTTCACTTAGATATAAAAAATAAATGAATAAATGGGGAGCGGAGATCAATTGTGCACCAAAACCAGCACATGGGAAATCTGCTTAGTTAACGCAGCCCCTTCGTGACGGACTTTTATCCCAGATATGACTGATGGTCTCAAGAATTCTGAAATAAGCGGACTGCCTCACTTGTCTAGAAATGGGAATATTGTTAAGCCTCATCTGAAGTCGGTGGCCCAACCAACAGCCATGCCATGTTTTCAATCAATTAAAGCGTCTCTGCTAAACATTTGCAGCTAGTGATGAATAAATTATAAAATTCACTGTTCAAATGTTAAACATGACGCAGAGCACAGTCAGATGCCACCTAGTTTAATATTTAAATTGCAGAAGGGAGCAATCAGTTACATTATTCCCTTTCGGGAAATCAGCTATTGAGGTCGTGCTCAGGGCTCGATTTTCCAAATATTTCTTCCATGTTAGATATTACCCGGGAGTGGGAACGTGAAAAATCCTCACATTAGTGAGAACATTGGGTCAAACTGACCCGCTAGTCATTAATTTCGATTTTAAGTAGTTATGTGAATATAATTAATTCATATTATTTTATTTTTATTAATTAAATGTCTCATTCAATTAATATTGAAAAATAAATTACATAATAAATATCAATCTTATTTTGTTTTAATGTTCAAAAACTAAAAACAATTAATAGGTATAATATACAAGATGAAAAAATATAAATTCCTTCTACTCAGTACAATATTTACAATGTATGTCGGCATGATTCAGACAAATGTAGTTGAAGCCTTTCTTACAAAAATGCTTTGATTTATTGTCCTTACAGTGAATGCAGTGCCCTCTTTTTTTGGGGTCCGGTCTGCCTCTTTGTCGAGGCTCGTACTTGGCCAATTTCTGTGCTAGTAGTCTTGTAATTCAATAGAAGGATCTCCAACTTCATCATCACTTGATAAACAATCATTTTTTTTCTAAAATAGCATGTATTAATTGAATATCTTTCGGATCGTTAACATTATAATAGTGTTCAAAAGTGCTGGTCATGTTTAAAAATGTCACGTTAGTAGGAACGTTGGTTCAGAATTACCCACGAACAATTTCGGGAGAAAATAACACAACACTTTCCTGTAATAAAAAAAAGAACTAAGTATTGCCAGCTGACCAGCAGAACTTAGTTTGAAGGTAGACTTGTGGACAAGCTCAGAAGTAAAGGAATATAATTTCTATAGCACTCCAAAGTTGTTGCTGTGTCAGATTGACTGAACGTTCCCACTCCCGGGATAATTTTAACGGAGCTGATTATACCTTTTTCTCCTAGGTAGGATCGATGGACATCTGTGGGTAATGATTCAGATATCGGGCCATGAGAAAATTTTGCTAAAAAAAACTTGGACTCAAATGATTTCGTACTCATATCTTTTTATTATCAGATTTCCCTTAAGAGAAATCAGCTATGAGGTCGTACTCATGATGCGATTTTCGATAAATTCTTCAAATGTCCATCGATGCTATCCAGGAGATGACGAAAATGAGGTCCGTTCAAGACTATATATGTATATACACACACACACACACACACACACACACACACACACACACATATATATATATATATATATATATATATTTGTCTGTTAACACTCTAGCGGTCTCAATTTTTGTTTAATCGTCACCAAACTCGGTATTTAATCGTTTTATGTAAAAAGATCAAATTCGTTAACGGACCAGAGGGAGGGGGGGGTTAGAGGGGGGACTTACGTCGGATCGAAAAATTGTATAGAACCAATCGTATTGAAAATTAAAGTTACTATAAATATTGTTATATACATTTATTCTCTAACTTGAATATTAACCGAGATATTTGCATTTTTATTAAGTGTAACGGACGAGCTATGGTTCCCGCCAAAAGCTAGTTCGGCCGTTTCCGTAACTGATCGGCACTCGTATGGAGATTTCTCTATTGTATAACTTTACGTGGGAAATCTGCTTAGTTACGCAGCCCCTGCGTGACGGACTTTTTATCTTGGATTATGTACAATAAAACGTCGGGTCGTGTTTAGTTTATGTATGGGACTTAGTTAAGAATGTTAATGTTATTACAAACAAGATTGACTTGGAGGTAAGTCAATCAAATGCAAATTGTTACGGGATTGACAGTTAATAGGATCTTACTTTCTATTCCCGTCAAATCAATCCCCTCCTACTCCTTAAGCTATATCAAGATTAGCCATCTAATACCTCCTAATACAAACCATACATTTTCAATCATTTTATGATTTCCATAATATAAATTATGAAAAAAATGTCCATCGATCCTATATCATCACTGTATGTATATATATGAGACATATATGGAATAAACATATATAGTATATATGGTAAATGAAAACACACTAGACTTGAAAAAACTACAAAGAGTACACAGATTGATGTTCGTAAAAAAAAATAAAATGTTTTAAAACAGTACCTTATGACGCAGCATGCGTATTAGATAAATTAATACCAATAGATCTCATTGCAAAGCAGTATGTAATTCAATTCTCTCTTTTCCTCAACAGCCAACGCGAACTGTATGCCTGAAGAAATGAAAGAGATGTCCTTTATAAAGGACTGGCTACATCCTTCATTATATCCAGCTAATTGTTTAGGTCCCTACGATAATGCCGAAAGAAGCATTTACACTGATGGCAGTAAGGATGAAACTCCAGTCGGTTGTGCGTTTGTTGCCTTAAGGGAAATCAGCTAGCTGGTCGTACTCATGACGCGATTTTCGAAAAATTTCTTCAAATGTCCAACGATCCTACCCAGGAGATGACGAAAATGAGGTCTGTTCAAAATTATATATATATATATATATATATATATATATATATATATATATATATATATAATTTTGAACGGACCTCATTTTCGTCATCTCCTGGGTAGGATCGATGGACATTTGAAGAAATTTTTCGAAAATCGCGTCATGAGTACGACCTCAATAGCTACGAGCTCTTGAGGGAAATCTGCTAAAAAACTTTTCTTTTTTTTTAAGTGTATATTGTTAAAACGGTAATAGATATTAAAAAAAGTTTTAAATGATACTTTTATGGTTATTAATGCATTTTAAAACAATTCAATCTGATTTTTTTAAATGACGTATTTTTCAAAAAATTTCCCTTCCTCTCGGTTGTCTGTTAACACTGTTGCGGTCGCAGTTTTTGTTTGCTCGTTACCAAACTCGATATTTAAATGTTTTATGCAAAAAGGCAGATCGAGTTCATTAATGGCTGAAATCGGACAAGTGGGAGGGGGGGGGTTTAGGGGGAAGGATTTCCGAAAATTACAAATATCTCCGTTACTATACGTCGGATCAAAACATTGTATAGAACTAATCTTATTGCAAATTAAATTTGCTAAAAATATTGTCCATACATTTATTCTCTATCTTGAATATTAACCGAGATATTTGCATTTTTATTAAATGTGGGCGGTTAACAGGCGAGTGAGTTTCCCGCCAAAAGCTAGTTCGGCCGTTTCCGTACCTATTCGGCTCTCGTATGGAGATTTCTCTATTGTATAACTTACGTGGTGAAATCTGTTTAGTTTACGCAGCTGACGGTTTTTTAAAAGAGACGAAATAATACCAAATTCAGACTTGGTAAGGTTTGTAACAACAATGAGGCAGAAAAAATTGCAATTTAAAAAAGTTAAATACTGTACATAGACAACATACAACACACATCAACATTTACACTGATTGCCACACTTCTTTACAATCACTTCAAAATTATGCAACTCATGACCCTTTGACAGAAAATATCTGACAGTTATTTACGACAAGGCTTAAACAAAATAATGTACATACACACTTTTGCTGGATACAAAGAACTTGAATTTTGGGAAACTGCCTCGTTGATATATCAGCAAAATCGGCCTCAAGAGATACCAAAATTCCAAAATGCTACAATAAAATAATAAAATCACACTAAAAAACACAATTACGTACTGACTCATCTAATAAATTGCAACAGAAATGGTATATGACTGCAAAAGGACAACATGTAAAATTATTTATTCCAGACATTAAAAAGTTTTAGAACAGAAATTAACATCAATAGACTATTACTTGAAACAATTATTAACAGGACACGGAACAACAAACTCTTATTTTAATCGTTTTGGCCTAACAGATCAACCAAATTGCCACTGCGACTTTACTACTCAACAGGCTTACAGATACTTACACTATGACTGCAGGTAGTCTACTAACGGACCAAAGAAAAGAATTTAAAACGGAAATAAACCTGCTAAAAGGTAATTGACCTTTTGACGAAAAACTTCTATTTTATAAATACAATAAACAACTAAAAAAAATATACTGAAGGAATGTATAACTGCCTGAATTATTTAAAACTCAAATACAGTTAATTCAATTTTTAATTCAACATTGAAGCCTAAATTGTTGTATTTGTTTTTCTTTTTTCTTTCAGCCGTAAATAATTTTATGTTACAAATATTTTATTTTATTCATTGTTAAAAAAAATGTTATTACGTATCAAGTTAAGTACAAATGGATGAACGGGACGTGTGGATAATAAACTCCCTTCCTGTAGAGTTATTTCAGGAAATACACACACACACACACACACACACACACACACACATATATATATAGTAATTCGAGTGATCGACTCGTAAGTCATTATGCTGTGTAATAAGTTACATGAAATTAACAGTGTATATTGCACTTAGTTCTGGAAAATAGATTAGTAAGTGAGTAGTGTGACGTCAAATAAATTGTGAAGTGATAAAAAATCCGTGGGAATGACACACTACTGATCTCATCTCAGCATATATTTCCTATTTTCACAAAAAAAGAAGAAAAAAATTCGGATTAGCACAAGTGAGCGGTCAAAGCAATATTACGTAAAAAAGTCCGTCAGGCAGGGGCTGCGTTAATTAAGCAGATTTCCAACGTGCCAAACGTTTTTGCATTTATCCTAAAACTTAAAAGTTCAATGAGAACAATAATTAGTATTTAAGCTTCAACTAAACTGCTTCATAACATAATAGAATATTGAAAATATGATATGAGTAGGAGTGGGGCTTTATTATAGACCGAAAACTAAAAAATGCAAATATCTCAGTAAATAATCAAGATAGTGGAAAAATGTACATAACAACATTTTTAGAGCATTAACATTTGCAATAAGTTTGTTTCTATATAATTTTTTGATACGACGCATAATAACGGAGATATTAAGAATTTTCGAAATTCTCCTCCTCTAACCCCCCCCCCCTCCGCCTGGTCCGATTTCAGCCATTAACGAACTTGATATTTTTTTTCGTATAAAACGATTATATAACAAGTTTGGTATCGATAAGAAAAAAATTGCGACCACTAGAGCGGTAACAGACAAATATATATATATATATATATATATATATATATATATATATATATATATATATATACAGTTTTGAACGGACCTCATTTTCGTCATCTCCTGGGTAGGTTCGATGGACATTTGAAGAAAAATTTGGAATATCGCGTCATGAGTACGACCTCAATAGCTGTTTTCCCTTAAGGGAAATCTGCTAATAAAATCCATTCAAAACAATTTTTGGTATTTTTTTCTTTCAATAAGACGTTTCATGGTTTATTCTCATAGTTTTTAAGTGCGATGACAAAAATTAGGGGGTTTGAAGGCCAAAAACTAAAAGAAAATGCGAAAACCTCGAGGGGATATTACGAAGTTTCGAAATTCCCGCCATCTAAACTCCCCCTCCCACTATCCGATTCTAGCCATTAACTATAAATATAACTATACATACACACAAACATAGATATTTTTCTGTTAACATTTTGTTTGATCGTTGCCAAACTCGATATATTATGTCAAACTAATGATCTAGTTCGTTGCCGGCTGATAGGGGTCAGACATATATTTCACGTAGCTCATGTTCCCCATGCCCTAGGCAGAATTGTAGACATTTGATGAAATTTTTCGAAAATAGCTCCTCATGAGTACAACCACAATTCCTGATATTTTTAGAAGAAATCTGCTACAAAGATTTAAATGCATTTCGAGAATTTAATGACAGTGGAGAACGTGCGATATAGAGACCGTTTTAAAAATATTAGGGAATAAATGTCGGGCAATTTCTAGTTCCTTTTTTCCTGACGATATATGCGTCAAAGGGACATATATCGAGGGTAAAAGGTTTTAACTCCTCTCGAATGCCTGTAAAAGCCCTATCCGACCGAAAAAAAAATCCCCGTTCAATTTTATCACTTGAAAGAAGGGTTTATATTTCTATTTGTGGTTGTAGGAAGGACTGGGGTTATGACCCCAATAAATGCCGCAATTTTTTTCCACCTAGTCACGAGACTATTGGAATAGAACGATACTTTGGCTGACTCATGAGTATTGTCCGAACTAAACTACCGTATTTCTGCAGCAAAAACATCATTCGATATATTTTAAGCACTTAACCTCCCATTCAGCTCACTTAAATGCCTGCCGAGATTTATCTACTATCTAAATTGATCATTATTTAGTGGATAGAGAAACACTCTCATCCCAATTAGCCTTTCAAGGGCTACGAAAATTCAAAAAAATTCTGAAACGTTTTGTGCAATTAGAGTAGTTTATCAGTAACACAAAACTATTTTTGGTTCGTGCGGAACTACGATTGGAAGCGGTAATATCACCTATTAAAAAAATCCGTCACGCAGGTTCTGCGTAAACTAAGCAGATTTCCCTCGTAAAGTTTAATAATAATTAAACCTACATACTGCTAACACAACACCACCGTGAATATTAATTGAATAAATACAAACGGTAATAAGAAGTCTTTCCACTGCCAGCGGGAAGCGTCTCAAATGCAAAACAAACAGGTCTGCCTGCCAAGGGCTCACCGGAAAGAAAAATCTTAACTAAAACATATCAGAATATAACATATTAATTTTATTGAAAACTATGTACTATAACTAATAACGAATCACTGTACTGTAAGTTATAACGAATCAGAATAATTTTTATCTCAATCAATCAAATTGTAGGTGTCCAAGAATTTAAGACGGGGGGGCACAAGAACATATTTGAATTTATCACGTATAAAAAGGTCTTCTGGATAACCATATTTGGTATTTTAGCTTCAAATAATGTGGTTTATTATATAACAGGGTATTACTTATGTAACATGAGTAGAAGTGGGGGTTTACTGAAGGCTGAAAAATGCAAATATCCCGGTTAATATTCAAGATAGAGATAAATGCATATAACAATACTTATAGTACATTTAACTTCCAATAAGATTTATTCTATAAACTTTTTCAATCCGAAATATTAATAAATTATAGTAACGGAGATATTTCGAATTTTCAAAATTCCCCCCTCTAAACGCCCCATCTCCCTGGTCCGATTTTAGCCGATAACGAACTTGATCTTTCTCTTTACATAAAACGACTAAATATCGAGTTTGATAACGATAAAAAAAGATTGCGACCGCTAGAGCGTGACAGACAATATATATATATATATATATATATATATATATATATATATATATATATATATGTATATACGGACCTCATTTTCGTCATCTACTAGGTAGGATCCATGGGCATTTGAAGAAAAGTTTCGAAAATTGCGTCATTACTTAAGGAAAATTTCCTAAAATAGGTTTGCGTGAGTCCAAAAAAAAATTGATACCACTAGAGCATAATACACAAATATAGAGATATAATTTTAACCGATCTGATTTTCATCATCTCCTGGATAGGATTGATGGACAATTGAAGATTTTTTTTTAAAAATCGCGTCATGAGTTCGTCGTCCATAGCTAATTTCCCTTAGGGGAAACCTGCTAAAACCCATAGGCATACAAACTAAATAGGAGTAAAATAGAGCGAGTGTACTTACCGATAGGTTGCCAACGTTGTGAACAATGCAGGTAAGGAAGGCCGACTTTCCGATGTGTGCTGACACGTTGTAGGGAGTATTGGCGTCGAAGTAAGGCTCGGCCGCCTCCGACCCATCGCTACCTCGAATACTACCTGAAAACATAAAAAACAGACTTCCTTTAATCCAGAGATTCATTTTGACCTTGCACTGCTAACATTGGCCGTTTAGACTTGCAAGCGCTCTACGCAGCTAGCCCTCTAGCTAGTCCAGCGAAAATAATAGTTCACTTAAAAAAAAAGCTGAGGAGTGCCCGTCGCATTCTGCTTATGATCATAATAAAATGTTTCATTTATTTATTTATGGTCATCACATCAAAGGTGCCCTTTCAGAAGTCAAAAATTATACAATTAACAGTAAAATAGATAAGAGATAACAACAACTTTCAACAACGTATACGAATAAACAATGAGGAATAACATGAGTGAAATAGATTAACATTTTATAAGAGAACATAGAAAAAAAAGATCGGTGCTGAGCATAGTTGGTGGATGATCAATAGGAAATGAATGGCTGAAAATGGTACCTTTGCTAATGATTGTCGTAATTTCCTCCTTCAGGCTAAACATATACCTGTGTACGAACGCATAGAATACAATTAGTGCATATAATTTGAGATCCTGTTGCACACCACAGACTTAATTTGTATATTAAATTTTGTCGTATATTTGAAATTTGTGTAGGTATGAGAATATGTTGCTAATGTATGGGCTGCCTTCCGTCAAAAGTTCTTGAATGTCGTAGGGGAAGACCTGGTGCGGTTTTCGGCATTCTGTCAGTATATGCCTTGTCGTCAAGGGAATGTGCATGTTGAGCAAGTAGCTCTGACAGTCTTTGTCATTAAGTATGGGTGTGCTAACACAGTCATAATAAAATAAAAAAGTCAAAGGGGCTGCGTAAATTTAGCACATTTCCTGAGTGCTGACGACACGAAATTCCAAAGATCCCTAGCTCATCTCACCACATATCTTCTATTTCTATTTTAAATTGAGTAGAAGGAGGGAGGGCGTTACTGAGGGTGAAAACAAAAATGCAAGAATTACTCGCTCTCTCAGTGTGTCATTTGACTAATTATAACGCAGATATTTTGAATTTTCTCTTCTCAAATTCCAATTTCTGCCTGTAACAAATATGACCTTCCGTGTTCAAAAAAACGATGAAATATCGAGTCGATATATTTGTCTGTTAACGCTCTAGCGGTCGCAATTTTTGTTTGATCGTTACCAAACTCGACATTTAAACGTTTTATTTAAAAATAAAGGTGAAGTTTGTTAACTGCTTTTATCGGATCATGGGGAGGGGGGTATTGATGGGAATATTTCGAAAATTCAAAATATCTTGTTATTCTGCGCCTGATCGAATAATTACTAGTACTGAAAATTGAATGATGTATAAATATTATTATATACATATTTTCTGAATTATGAATATTAACCGAGATATTTGGATTTCATAGATTTTGATTTTCAGTAAACCCCCACTCCTACTCATTTGATATTATCAGTAAGCTTTTATATCATGAACCACATCATTACAACGTTAAATACCGAATATTGTTCTGTTGTATATCCCCCCCCCCTCTTTTTGTTCTTGGGTAATTAAAATTTGAGTGACTCAGATAAAAATTATTCTGATTCATTATAAATTCATTAAATATTTACTATCTGTGATAATTGCAAATCCGTTAAGTGATGATGTCGTCAATTAAGATTTTTCGTTCTTTACTAGAAAATGTTTATTTTTTTTATAGTATACTCAATATTTAACCTTTTCATTCAATACTAAAGATAGAATTTGTTATTGCTTGAAATCGGATATAGAATAGTATGGGTAGTCGGATCGGAAAATGTTATAGAACCAATCTTGTTAAACCATGTCTCCTTTTTCTGCCGGTAGTAACTCCCCTCCCCCCCCCCCCGTTCTATTCATCAGTTTTTTTTTATATATAAATTGAGAATATTGTTTAAGATGAGATATCATATATGCTATACCAACTCCTGGGAAATCTGTTTAGTTTACGCAGCCTGGCGGACTTTATTAGTGTCACACTAGATCGTAAGAAATCTGTTTAGTATCTATAAGCAGATCCTGCATGGCGAACTTTTGTGTACTGTTTCCAATCCAATACTTTAAACGTTTGCCAGATGTAAATTGATGTAAATGACAGTTCCCAATTGGTTCCAAGTATTGGGAGGGGATTTGAAACGTCAGCATTAAACTGTTAACTACTCGAGATTGGAATTCAAATATCTATAACAGCCTAAGTCAATTATCAAATGAATAGCTGACAGGCGGTTAAATGCTCGAGTCCTCTGCCCCCGTCCTTTCTCCTCCAGATAATACGAGAATTGAGATTTGAGGCTGAACAAGTTAGAGGCCAACAAAAGCTTTAATAGCAGTTTGGCATGCTAGCCAAGGATTAACAATTGCAATTAACACACCAGCCTTTCATGCTCGCTAAACGTTTTAAATAAACAGAGGCCATCAATGGATCGGGTGCATCGCTTTGTCCACCTCGCCCCTCCTTTTATCAAATCATTGTAATCATATTGCTTCATTTGATGTTGTTTGCTTATCAATTTTCATTCACTTCGACACACACACACACTTTGGATAATTAATGTAAACTTACTAATGAGGTGAAATAGATTTTAGGGTATTTGGAGTGCACTTATCACAAATTTGAATTTGTTAGTCTGTTATTTCCCATTTTGTAAGGAGGGGCAAACAGATTAGAGCAACACAAAATTAACAGCGACCATCGAACACACAGACATTCAGAAATCATGCATGCACACGTACATATTGCATTATAACATATAAACGATCATTGACCCCTTTTATATGTGCGTTTATATATATATATATATATATATATATATATATATATATATATATATATATAAACTTTGTATATTTCATATTGTATCATATATATATATATATATATATATATATAAATATTGTATATTTCAATATACAATATAAACAAAATAAAATAAGAAAAATAATAATATTACCAAAACAGGCAGATTAGGAGGCTGACCACACAGGTACCCTCAGAAAGAGGGCAGCTTAATTTGTTTGTTATCTATTTCCTGATGTAAGCCTACGGGCACATCATAACATACATAATTACATTTTTTTTAAAAATGAATAAATTAAAATTATTTACAATAGAAAAACAAAAACTTATTTAGGCTTCAATGATGAAAAAATTCAGTTATACATTTCTTCAGCATATTTTTTTAATTGTTTATTTTATTTATAAAATAGAAGCTTTTCCTCAACTGGCCAATTATCTTTTCGAAGTTTTACTTCCGTTTTAAATTGTTTTCATCGGCCCGTTAGTAGTCTGCAGTCATAGAGCAAGTGTCTGTAAGTCTGTTGAGTAGTAAAGTACCATTAACAATTTGGTCGATCTGTTAGGCCAAAAGGATTAAAATAAGAGTATGTTGTGTCCGTGTCCTGTTAATAATTGTGTGAAGGAATAGTCTGTTGATGTTAATATTGGTCTTAAATACTCTTCAATGTCTGGAAGAAATAATTTTAGATGTTGTCCTTTCGTAGTCATATATACATTATATATATTAGCTGATTTCCCTTAAGGCTGTTGAGTTTGTACTCAATGAGGCAATTTCCGAAATTCTTCAATAAATGTCCATCGATCATACCAACGGAAAAATGAGGTCCGTTCAAAATTGTATGTATATATATATATATATATATATATATATATATATATATATATATAATTTCTCTGTTCCGCTCAAGCGATCGTATTTTTTTTAATCGTTACCAAACATGATATTTAATCCTTATATGTAAAAAGGAAGGTCAAGTTCGTTAATGACAGAAATCGGAACATTCGAAGGAGAGGGTGTTCCGTTATCTCCGTTGTTATACTTCGGATAGAAAAATGTTATAGAACTAATCTTATTGCAAATTAAATTTATTCTAGATAGTTTTATTCTCTATCTTATTTATACTTTAATATTATATTTTATTTTATCTATACACCATACTCGATATTTAACCGTTTCGATCAACACTAAAGATCATATTTGTTATTTGGCTGAATTCGGAGTTGTTATAGTAGGGGGGAGGGGATTCCAAAATTCAAAATATTTCTGATATTATGAGTGGGCTCTTAAAATGTTATATAACCGATCTTACTAAACTATTGATGGTCTACAATTGTTGGTATATACCTTTTTTCCTAACCCAATTATTAAGCGAGTTATTAGTACTTCCTTGTTTTCAGTCTTCAGTAACCCCCCCCCTTAAATTTTGCTCTTCGGTTTTTACATATAAATATAGAATACGTGGTGAAATGAGATCAATAGTTTCTCATACCAGCACGTGGCAAATCTTGTTAGTTTACACAGGACCTGCGAAACGGATTATTTTTTATCTATTTTTTATGATATTAATATTTTTGTTACTGGTTAGTGCTTAATAATAAATCACTCCTAATCCGCGTAGCCCCTGAATGATGGCAGGTAAAAAAAAATTCAAGCCGTGTACTGTTGTATATGATATGTATTGAGTTCCATGTTACAGAAACTCATTCGTTCGTTAGCCGCCCACATTTGATAAAAATGGAAGTATCTCGGTTAATATTCAAGATAGAGAATAACTGTATAGAACGATATATATAGTTAATTCAATTTGCCCGTTTCAGCACTAAGTAATTTCAATTGGTCCGATTTCAGCCATTAACGAACTTGATCAGTCTTTTTGTATAAAACGTTTAAATATCGAGTTTAGTAACGATCAAACAAAAATTGCGACCGCTAGAGTGTTAACAAACATATATATATATATATATATATATATATATAAAATTTAGACGGATTTATATAACCGATCTTACTAAACTATTGATGGTCTACAATTGTTGGTATATACCTTTTTTCCTAACCCAATTATTAAGCGAGTTATTAGTACTTCCTTGTTTTTCATCTTCAAGTAAACCCCCCCCCTGAAAATTTTGCTCTTCGGTTTTTACATATAAATATAGAATACGTGGTGAAATGAGATCAATAGTTTCTCATACCAGCACGTGGCAAATCTTGTTAGTTTACACAGGACCTGCGAAACGGATTATTTTTTATCTATTTTTTATGATAGTAATATTTTTGTTACTGGTTAGTGCTTAATAATAAATCACTCCTAATCCGCGTAGCCCCTGAATGATGGCAGGTAAAAAAAAATTCAAGCCGTGTACTGTTGTATATGAGATGTATTGAGTTCCATGTTACAGAAACTCATTCGTATTCGTTAAGTCCGCCTCATTTGAAAAAAAGGAAGTATCGTCGTCAATATTTCAAGATAGAGAATAACTTTATAAACGATAAATAAGTTAATTCGAATTTGACGCGTTTCAGCACTCGAAGAAGTAAATTTCTTCGAAAATTGGTCCATGAGTACGACTTCAATAGCTGATTTCCCTTAAGGGAAATCTGCTAAAACACTAATTAATAATTATAAACCAAGAGGTAAATTAATTTAAAAAATAGACTCTTCACTGACAATGGAAAGAAACAAAACCTTCATTTCAAGTAAGTAATAAATGTGTCCTAATCATATGATTTTATAAAATAGTAAAATTTTATTAAATCCCTTAAAGGGAATCTGCTAAGAGTCCGTACTCATTAACGTTAACTTCTAATCAAGTATCTTTTTGTATAAAACGGTTTAAATATCGCGTTTATAACGATCAAACAAAAATTGCGACCGCTAGAGTGTTAACAAACATATATTATATAATATACTAAATAGTATATATAAAATTTTGAACGGACCTCATTTTCGTCATCTCCTGGGTAGGATCGTTGGACATTTTCGAAGAAAGAAATTTTTCGAAAATCGCGTCATGAGTACGACTTCAATAGCTGATTTCCCTTAAGGGAAATCTGCTAAAACACTAATTAATAATTATAAACCAAGAGGTAAATTAATTTAAAAAATAGACTCTTCATCAACGATGAGAAAGAAACAAAACCATCATTTCACAAGTAAGTAATAAATGTGTCCTAATCATATGATTTTATAAAATAGTAAAATTTTATTAAATCCCTTAAAGGGAATCTGCTATTGAGGTCGTACTCATGACGGTATCTTCGAAAAATTTCTTCCGTTCAAAATTATATATATATATATATATATATAGAATCTATATATTATAATAAATAATATATATATATATATATATATATATATATGTCTGTTAAAGCTCTAGCGGTCTCAATTTTTGTTTGATCGCTACCAAACTGGATATTTAAACGTTTTATGTAAAACGAAAGATCAAGTTCGTTAATGGCTAAAATCGGACCAGAGGAAGGGAGGGGGGGTTAGTGGGAGGAATTTCGAAAATTCTTAACCTTTTACATGCCGCTCTGTGATTCCAGTAAAAATTTTATTTTTTTTCTCCAATATTGGTCTCAACATGTTTCAGTTTAAATAGTTAATAAACAAAAAATCTGAAACGGAAGAGCATGTTCAGTTAATGGCTAAAAATCGACACAAGGAAGGGAGGGGGGTAAGTGGGAGGAATTTCGAAAATTCCTTAACCTTTACATCCGCTCTGTGATTCATTAAGAGAATTTTATTTTTTTTGGTGGTTTCTACAATTTCCAGATGGTCTCAACTTGGCAGGTTTTCAGTTAAATAGTTAATACAAAAAATCCAAAAAAAAAATTTCTTTTTTGGTGGTTTTATGCAAAGAAAATCCAACTTTCTTAAGAAGTTAACATTAGGCAGTTCAGTATGCAAGAAAAACAACAAACTTTTTCTTAAAACTTTCATTAGGAATGTTCCGATACAATATGAATAATGTTGTTTTTCTTAATATTAAAAAAAGTAAAATTGTTATTATATTCTATATAAAACTTGAATACAATAAGAATAATGTTGTTTTTAATTTGCCGTTTATAAAAAAATAAAAATTTGTTAATATATTTCTAAATCAAACATTAAACTGTTTGTAAAATAATAATAAAGCGCGGTATGACAATAAGAATAAGAATACGGAATCAACAAATTTTGTTCTGTAAACATAAATATAAGATTTAAAATCCGTGATATTGCGGAAAACAATCATTTAAAAGCGTTTTCCGGCAATATTGCGAAAAACAATCAATATTTCGTGTTGGTGCCACAATGAACACACCTTTGCCGAATAAATATTTCGTGTTGGTGCAAAAGAACACACCTTCCTTGGAAGGCCGAAATTATATAATGTCCATCTGATCTCGCCTGCTAGGAGGGATGGTATTCTTCGGCCCGTCCGCGACCATCTTATTCCGTGGGAAAGCCCGCATAAAGTCCATTCTGTCTTTCGCCTGCTAGGAGGGATGGTATTCTTCGGCCCCTTCCGCCGGACCATCTTTCCGTGTAAAGCCTCGCAATTAGTCTGCCATAGCCACCTAATATATGAACAATTTACTATTCCTGTTAGGTCGTTCGTTTTCGTCAGGAGGAAGCTGGCAAATATCTTGTCTTCATCTGAACTGTTTCGCCCCGATTCAGGATCACTCAACGATTGTAGGTAGTCCAAATATTCCAATCTTCTTCCACGGTTAAACGAAATATTTTTTTTCCAGTTTTTAGTAGCCACCTAGAATAGATTTACAAAAAAATCCACGAATAAGTCTGTACTTAAACTTCGTTTTAAAATGGAGGAAGAGACAGAGAACGCGAACTGTTTCCGGGTTTACAGACAATCACTCAACGATTTTAACTGAGATAACTACACCAAAGATGTTTGAGCGTAGTTATTTCCAATAATTGTGTTCTAAAAACTAAAAAAAAATACCAGATTTATCTCTATCCCTAGGTAGTCCATATATTCCAATGCTTCTTCCACGGTACGAAATTTTTTTCCAGTATTTAGTAATAGATAATTTAAAAAAAAAATCCACGAATAAAATACTTAAACTATAATAAAATTAATAGAAAGAACGCGATGCGGTTACGACAAGAACACAGTACAACTGAGATAACTACAGCAATTAGATGTTCCATGAATTTCGTGTTCAGTATTTTCAATAAACAAACATAGGAAACAATGAATAGAACTATCATTTTCTATAGCGTAGCAGCCATATGTTCTAATAAACTAAAAAAAAAATACCAGATTTTCTCTATCCCTAAGGAGATATAACAAAAATTGAAGATCTAGAAAAGCAATTAGTAGTTCCATGAATTTCGTGGTTCAGTTTTTGTACGAAGAAAACAACATAGGAAACAATGAAATAGAACGATCATTTTTCTATAGCGTGAATCTGCCATTGTTCCATATGTTGGGAACATTAAATTTATAATAAGTAAAACTGAATTTTAAAGACTGATTTTTATACCATTTATGCAATTACATTCTAACAATGCATTTATATTCAGTAATCTATACCACTAGTTAATTAAAATCGGTATATTAAAATTAAATTTTTTTGCTACAGAATTAAAAACGGAAAAAAAATAATCAAGACGCCTCCTGACATTGAAAAATCATAAACTTTAACTTTTTTTTACCGAACTAAAAGTGATGAAATCTTTATTGAAAAAATTTTAAAAAAATAATTCAATCTTTGTTTTGATGGGAAAAAATTGTTTTTGCAAAAAACATAATAATTAAGTTCGTCGAAAAAAATTTTTAAAATATGTTCCACTTCTGGAACAATGGCGTGTAAAAGGTTAATATCTCCGTTATTCTGCGTCAGATCGAAATGTGTATAGAACCAATCTTATTACAAATGTAATGTTCTATAAGTGTTGTTATGTAAGTTTTTTCACTGCCTTGATTATTAACAGAGATATTTGCATTTTTTTTAGTTTTTGGCCTTCAGTAATCCACAACTCCTTCTCATTTCATATTAACATTAAGCTGTTATGTTATGAAGCACTTTATTTTGCTAAATACTAAATATTGTTCTCAATGAACATTTACTTTTTGAGGTAAATGCAAATACGAGTTGCACGTGAGAAATCTGCTTAGTTATTTTTTGTATGTAGTGAGGAGGAACCAAACCTTTGTTCCTGAAAAGCGATTCAGGGGGCGAGCCGAGGCAGAAGGTACTAACAGCTAGCCAATTGCATATTTGGGCTACAGGAGGAAGTGAGCTTTGAAAAAAAAAGGCACGTCCGATGGAAATAATGGCCCTTGCTCCGAGTGTGAATTTATCGTGAGAATAAAGAGCGGCGTTGAGAGGAGGGCTGAACCCTGAGCCCTGTAGGAAGTCTGGCTCGCATCGCAACCCTCGTCCAATCCTCCCCTCTCTAAAGCCTTTTCATGGATATTTAACTTTCGGAGAGAAAAGAGACATTTCCCACCACTCCACACATGCTTATAGTCTATAGGCTAATAACTTGAGAATTGACAGTGTCGAAAACAATTATTCTAGTCGTAGTAATAGCAGTTACGTGTATTTATTTTCCAGTAAATTACATAATATTTTTTTTAGAAATACATAATAATTAACGAATAGCTTGGCATATACCGTTAGCATGAGTGGCGTATGATATATTTAAATAAGATTGTTATCACGCTGGGGCTGCGTATTACAAGCAGATTTTCCTAGTGAAGTTTTACATTAGATAAATCAACCCACTGCTAACACTCAACACCACCGTGAATATTAAATGAATAAATACAAACGGTAACATTGAGTGAATAAATACAAACGGAAATGGGGCTCAGGTTAGCCATGTGAATTTTTGTTTTATCGTTTACAAATTCTTTATTTAACCCTCCCAATACCCCGGTTCGGGCAATCACAGACTACCACGGGGGTCCTTGCGGGACCCCACTCTTTTTTATGACGTTTGTCATATAAAAGCATACTTTATTTGGATTTATTAGTTAGGAATATGAAAAATGACTACAATTAATACATACCTATTACAATTTTATTGATTGTATGAAATTTATTTATTAAAAGAATTTATTGATTGTAAAAAATTTATTGATTAAGAAACAAAATCCTTCGTTTATTGTCTTGGTTCACTGATTTGACTCATCAAGGCGTCTATTTTTGTTGAAACTTGCGAAAAAGCTCGTTGAGCCCATGATAAGAAGGCGTGCAAACGACCCATCGATACAAAAAACTCGATCAACAGCCAGTTTGAATATGATGTCCAAGAGTTTACAATCACTAACACCATCGTCGTCAGATACAACAGCGGATGCGATGACGGCCCCAACGACTTCTGCAAGTAAGCCTGGACGATGCCCCATGTGCCCGAGAAGTAAGGACGCCAAAGTGAATATAAAGTGTCATATTTGCAATAATTTTGTATGTAAAACTCATCGTAAAGAGCAAATAGTAATTAAATGTAAAAATTGTGAATAGATTGATTTTATTTTGTACTTTTAATTTCTTTTAATCAATAAATTCTTTTAATAAATAAATTTCATACAATCAATAAAATTGTAATAGGTTTGTATTAAAAACGTTATACGTGTAGTAGCTTGGGGTCTCACAAGGACCCCAAACCAAGTTTTTTTAGAAATTAATAAATTATTAATGGTTTATCTAGTAGAATCTATAAAAACTGTTTCAAAGGAAAAGTCACAATGTAGCAATTTGATTGGTCAAGTTTTTCATAAAGTTTTCGTGAAAATTGCGAGAGCTGGGGTCCTCGGAGGACCCCATGGTACTAGGAGGGTTAAACGTTTTATGTCAAACTAAAGATCAAGTTCGTTAAAGGCTGCAAGAAACACTCAAGGTGAAGGGGGTTTGGATGGGGCAATTTAAAGTATCGAAATCTTATTCGTCATTATACGTCGGGTCAAAAGATTTTAAGGAACCAATCTTATTGCACACTTAATGCCCTATATTTGGGGCTCAGGTTAGCCATGTGAGTTAAACGTTGCTTTTAATCTCACATGGTAAATCTTGAGTGGCGATTTCGATTCCCGCCTGGGCTCCAATATTTTAAATTCCCTTATTTATTTAGTGAAGAACTCATTAAATAAAATCCTTAGTCCCACCATAGCTAGAAAAGGGTGGTAACCTGTAGATAAGCCGCCCCAATTAGCCTTAGTTTCAAAAAGTGAACTTTAATATAAATAAATACAAATGGTAATGAGAAATTTTTCAGTCAGTTTTAATAAGCTCCCACCGGAAAGCGTCTAAATTGTTGACAAACAGATCTGCCAACCTAGCAGGCTTGAACAGAACGAAATATTCTTCACAGGAAAGAAAAACAATTACTGAAATATATCTGAATATAACATGTTAATTTTATTGACAACTATTTACTATACTTACTGTAAATTCTAATGAATCCGAATAATTTTCATTTCAATCACTCAAATTTTAGTAATCCAAATACCCAAGAAGGGAAGAGGGATTAAGAGAAAATATTTACTGTATCTCGTATAATAAAGGTCTCTGGAAATCAATATTTGGTATTTAAGCTTCCAATAAAGTGGTCTATTATATTACATAGTATTGTCTAGGTAACATGAGTAGAAGTGAGGTATTATGTAGGCTGAAAACTGAAAAATACAGATATTTCGGTTAATAGTCAAGATACAGTTTAGTGGAATAAATGTAAATAAAAACTATTTGTGTAGTAAATTTACTTTGCAATAATATTGGAGGTTGTCGATCCGACGTTTAGTAACGGAAATATTTCGAATTCCCCCCCCCTCCAACTGGTCCGGTTTCAGCTATTAACGAACTTGATCTTTATGTGATGTAGGAGGGGGGTTTGCTGAAAACTGAAAAATGAAAATATCTCGGTTAATATTCAAGATAGAGAATAAGTATACATGATAATATTTATGGAACATATAATTTGCAATAAGGTTGGTTTTATACCATTTTTCGGTGATATTATGAATTTTCGAAATTCCCACCTCTTAACCCCCCCCCCTCCCACTGCTCCTATTTAAGCCATAAACGAACTTGATAGTTCTTTTTACATAAAACGATTAAATATCGATTTTAGTAACGATAAAAAAAAAGAACGTTAACATACACACACACACACACACACACACACATATATATATATATATATATATATATATATATATATATATATTGTATATACACAATTTGAACCAACCTCATATTAACTTTTATATATATATTATAAAAATATATATATATATATTTGTCCTCCAGTAAACCAACCTTCCTTTCCTACGCACGTTAAGAATAAGCCAATATTTCATGAACCGTATTATTTGAAGCGGAAACACCAAATATTGTGTTCAAAAAATCGTTTCTAGATGAAATAGATATAAATATGACCCCCCCCCCCCCGTCCTATGTTCTTGGATTTCTGAAATTAGAGTAGCTGAGATAAAAATTATTCTGGTTCATTATAAATTACAGTACTAGATATAGTAAATATTTGTAAATAAAATTAGTATATTATATTAAGATATATTTCAGTAATTATTTTATTTACGGTCAAGAATAATCTATCTGTCTATTCAGCTCTGACAGGTTGGACGATCTGTTTATTTACTATTGAGACTTTTTCTGGTGTGAAGGTTATTAATATGTAAATGAACTGAAAGATTTCTCGTCATCTTTGAAAATGTTTACAGTTAATATTCACCATGGTTGTAAGTGTTGAAAGAATGTAGATTTATCTATTTTTAAACCTCACGTGGGAAATCTGCTAAGCTTACGCAGCTCTCGCGTGACGGGCTATTTTCCAGTGCCCTTGAATGTCCTTTGCTGGATTCTTGAGAGTGGCGAGGAAGGTACAAGGAACTGGAGTAGGTTGTATTATTTATTACTTGTCTTGTATGTGCATTCTGCCAGGAAACGCGGGATGCAACTTAATAATTGCTGTTATTGCATTGAATAGATTCAACTAATGATGTTATTTCTTAATCTATTGTAGTTTATTTGACGTCACTGTATAACCATTTCTTCCCTGTGATGAATGGTGTAATTGAGAAAAGGTTTCTTTCAGTTGTAATGCGCAACGCCACTTGCAATTAACTAGATTTTCGATTTGGCTCATCAACTTGAAGATGTGAAAATCTAGCCAAGAACTGTGACCCATTCGAAACCATAATGACGATGTATAGCCTGAGAAAGATAGCAATAAATCTATCAAAAATTAGCCCAATGAAACTGGAGCAGAATGTTTGGGGTAAAAATAAACTAAGATTATTATTTTTTTAAAAAATAATGGCCCTTAAAAATAGATATACTCAAGGGAAATCAGCTATTGAGGTCGTACTCATGATGCAATTTTCGAAAAATTTCCTCAAATGTCCATCGATCCAATCTAGGAGATGACGAAAGGGAAAAAGTACGTTCAAAATTATATATATATATATATATATATATATATATATTGTATATACACAATTTGAACCAACCTCATTTTCCTCATCTTTTATATGTTCTTCATTTTATCTTTAAATTAAATATTCGATTCAAAGATTGCCCAGAAAATTCGTTTACATAAAACGCTTATATATCGAGTTTGGTAATATATATATATATATATATATATATATATATATATATATATATATATATAAAGAGAGGGTCACGGGGACTCAAAGACTGGACGCCATATAACGGGAAAAGAAGTAAAGGGAGACAGCCAACAAGATGGAGAGATGTGTTGCCGTCGGCCCCAACTGGGCAAGGTTAGCTCAAGAGAAAGAAAAATGACACTCTCTAATGCCCAACTCCACTTCCCAATAGAGTTGCTCACTCCGGGAACTTAGACCGTACTCCAATCGGTGAAGGCCTATAAAGAGTAAAACATAAATTGTTTTATAAATTTAAAGTATGTAAGTAATATTGTTTATTAGTGTATTTGTAGTTTGTACCTTATAATCATGTATATATAAATTTTGTTAGCTATTATTTTTCACATTACTATTTATAATAAAGGCTAAATTCATTCGTTCATTCATATATATGTACTAGCTATTTGATATCAGTGTACAAACTATCGACAATGGCTTTGAAGCGATGAAGCCATCGCCTCATCTATAAGCACTTTCAATGCCAGCGGTAGGTAACTCAAACATCAGCCAGTGACGACGGCTCTCCACTGAGAGGTATGACAATAGTACCATTTATATTGGCGGTTCTAACCCTTTATTTGAATATATATATATATATATATATATATATATATATATATATAATTTTAAACGGACCTCATCTTCGTCAACCACTGGGTAGGATGAGTGGGCATTAGAGAAAATATTTCGAAAATCCCGTCATGAGTACAAGCTTAATAGATGATTTCCCTAGAGGGAAATATGCTAAAACTAGTTAGCTAGCTGAGAACCACTAATGCCCTAATATACTGCCTATATCTATGAAATATTTAACCTTTTTAGATTATCTTTATTCTACAATATCAATTAATTATCAAAGTTTATTTTAAGCGCTCACAAAGTTCTTTGAGTGGGCTGAGCGTGTGTAATAGAGCAGAAACAATTGTCTCCAAGAGCATTAAAAGGTTTTTAATGAAAGAAATTAAAGTTTGGGTAAAGAAGACGAAGGAAAACAAGTTCTACTTAAGAAGTTTAAAGGAGTTTCAAGGGAACTTGCTACTATTCCAAGAACAGTCGTCAAAGAATCCGCCGCTTCTTTTGCCCTACACTTTTTCCAATGTAGCTCTTAGAAGCTACTCCCAAAACTTCTTACCTTTCAAACACACTACATGCTTCAATGTGTGCAATCCTTTATACCTCTTGTAATTTTATTTTTATTATTATAAGCGATTGAACAATTGAGGAAAATCTCTGTATACTAGTAAAATAAACAGTCACGGAGGGGCTACGTAAACTAAGCAGATATCTTACGTGCTGGCGTGGTATACAAATACAATGAGGATAAATGGGGGTTTACTGAAGGCTGAAAACAAGAAAGTACAAATAACTCCCTTAATATTTGAGTTACGAAAAAAATATATAGAACAAACATTGTAGTTCTTTAATAGTTTAACAAGATTCGTTCCATTTTTATTTAATAACTAGATAAGGTACCTGGCCTCGCCCGTGAAATCATTTGAGGCTGAATGATGATTGTATTTTTTTTTGGGCTTTACTTTGTAGAATATTTTTACATTTTCCCGTCTCAGTACTTAGGATTTACACCCGAGTCCGGCATTCGGGGTATATACTAATAATACAAGTATTTGTTATGTACTTAATTCTACAAAACACACAATATTTTTATATTACCCTTTTCCTGTTATTATGATCCATATGGTTAATATGATATTCTATTAAAAAAATTAATAGATAGCTTAAGATAATTAATTAAATAGCTTAAACAACTCACTGAAATATAACGAAAATGTGCAAAAGTGCACATAATCAAAGTTAGTTTAAATAACAAGACTAACAACTTTTGTAATATGCACGTTTGCTGAAAAATGAATAGGTTACGACATATCGCGATTTTATATTTCAGTCCTCGCTTATAACCCCCACTCCTGTTCGTACCTCAAAATTGTAATATAGATTATAATCAGGGAGGTGTTAATACTAAATCACATACAGAGTTTCGTTTAGTTCGGTTGCGTCTTTTGTGCCATATAAAATTGCTGACTCTCACTATAATTTTTAGGTATAACGTATTTATACTTCAGTATACGACATAAGTGTATATAGCCAAAGTTACTCTACATGACAATATAAACAACTTTTGTTATGTACATAATTGCTGAAAAACCAATAGGAAACGAGCTATTGCTATTTTTAATTTCAGACCTCCCTTATGACCCGGTTCGTCTCAGAGAATATTAATATAGCCTAAAACGTAAGTTGGATTAGGTTTGTTGTTGGGGGTTTGAAGCATATGATTGTATATTCTTGTATGGTTATGTGTAATACTATTTCTGTTAAACGAGTTCATATCTTGTGTCATAAACTATATTCTTTGTTACATACATATGGATGGATAAGTAATTATTTTTGACTCCTTAAAATGCGGCAGACAGATTTCTCACTAGGTATGTCTCACTAGTGATCAACTCACTAGGAACACGTTCGATCTGAATGTACGAGTTACTCCCTTAATATTTGAGTTAAGAAAATATCGATAGAGAAACAATTGTGAATCATCAACATTTTAACAAGATTGGTTCTATAACATTTTTAGATCTGGCTCATCACAACACAGATATTTTGAATTTTCGAAACCCCCGTTCTATAACCTCAACCCCCCCATTCTTGTCCCAATTTCAGCTAACAAGAAATATGCCCTTTAGATCCAACGAAGATTTTCCAGACAAGAACGTAAAACAGTAATTCATGACTTCATCACAAAACGTTCTCGCTTACTAAAGATCTCATGAAAACAGTATTTTTTATTTAAGCTTAGAATGATGATCTTCATATTATAACAGCTTATTAAGCATTAGTAGGAATGGAGTTTTACTGAAGGCTGAAAACTAGAACTTCCAAATATCTCGGTTAATAATTATATTAATAATTGGGGCTCAGGTTAGCCATGCGAGTTAAAGCGTTGCCTTTATCTCACATGGTAATCCTAGAGTGGCGAGTTCGATTCCCGCCTGGGCAAAGGAATTTCTTTAGTGAGGAAATTCATTAAATAACATCCTAAGTCCCACCCTGGCTAGAAAAGGGTGGTAACCTGTAGATAACCCGTCCCAGGTAGCCTTAGTTGCAAAAAGTGGACGTTAATAAATAATAATAATAATATTTATATTACAGAACATAGATATACTTTTGAGAAGGTTCCACCCAGAGTGGAAAATATATGAGGAAGTCGGCTGTACTTCATCAGATGGGTCCATAAGAAAAGCGGATATTATTGTCATTTCAAGAAAAAAAGACAAATGTATAATTATTGATCCAACAGTAATATTCGAAAAAAGTAAACAGTAACAAGAAGAAGTAAATTTAGAAAAAATAGGCACCTACACCCACAGCTGTCCTTATTTTAAAGAAAAATACAGTGTAGAAAATTGGACAGTAAAAGGGTTACTGTTTGGATCGAGATCTGAATATAAAGACTGAAGAAATAAGACAAATGTCAACTAATATTCTAAAAGCGTCCATCAGAATAGTAAATTTCCATTATACCATAATAAAGTTTGACTTAAGCTGCTCCCTTAGCAACATCACCAACAGAAAAGATATTTATATTTGACTCAAATTGAAATAATTACCTTAAATAAGGCAGATAAGGAGGCTGATCTTGATAGGTATCCCAAAAAAAGGGGACAGCTTAATTTGTTATATATATATATAACATTTATGACATTCCCTTTTGTAGACTATTCTGTAACTTTTCACATCCGGAACCTGCGAATTTCCTTCAATTTAACGTCAGTTAAAAGAAAGTTAAGAACCATATGCCAACTGAGAGTCTGCAATAGCCAATACATTAATATATCCCATACAGGTAAAGCCCATATCATAAAATCAGACGAAATATGTAAGTGGTGTAAAAAATACATTTATAATAGCCTGAAGCATGTAATGCTACATTGCCCTGCACTTGTAAATCACAGCAAACCATATTTACAATCATATATAGTTAAAAACAGGCTTTTGCACAATAATTTTTTTTCCGAGTGTTTATCCAGGATGCAGCATTGGACTAACTGTTCCCCTAGTTGGGAAACAACCTAGAAAATCTTCTCTTTTCTAAAAAAGTACCTATCAGGAGCAATAATTATAACCATCTCAGTAATATATTTTTATGTGAAAAAAAATTATATGGGGAGAATATATATATTTTTTTTTGAGGAAAAAAAACTTGAGAAGGTTTGTGTATGTTAAAATTACATCAAAGTAATTATTATTTGAGCAATATAATTAATAACACTTGAATTACTAGTTAAAAGTAGTATTAAATATCAGTGGGCTCGAGGAGCCCTCCCCTTGGTACTTAAGTGTATAACTACCCCTTGCATTACCAAGGGGGGGGGGGGGCACCACGAGCCCATACGTCAAAAAAAAATTTTTTTCTCAACATAGAAATTTTTTTATTTAATTTTATTGTTATGCCCTCACTCTAGGATGTTTTTCTGAGGAATACATAAAATATCAAAAATATCCCATTAAAATTGGGTGATAGGGAACAAAAACAAAAAGTTGTGGGCTCAAGGAGCCCCCCCCTTGGCAGTTCTAGGGTTAATAACCATTAATTATTGTTTTGTTTTTGTTGATTTTTCCGGAACTATTATATATTGCTTATGTATTGTTATATATTACTTATATTATAAGAGTATTAGAAATTGTCGAATTGTGAATTATTTAAGTAGAATATCTAGAGATACTAACATAAAATGGCCAGACCCCTGGCAACGCCCATGTATTTATGCCAAAATAAATAAATAAAAAAAAATAGAACATGTAAAAAAAACGTTTATGGAAAATTAAATTGGCAATTAAATTTGTCTGCATGCGGGCTTATTTTTCAAAACCCTTTCAACAATGAAATAGATCATGAATATAGATGCAATTGTATCCTGCCAGCTCATGTGCATCATAGTCATTACTTCCAGAATTGAGAATTTAGTGATATTTGATATTGTGAATTGAGCTAGGGGCCAAGCACTTAGTTGTATTATTGGCGAATATTAGGAGGTTAGATATTCATCTTGTCAACGGGCTGGTACAGAGCCGGTAATTAATGAGCATCGGGGCCGAACGCAGCAATGAAATCAGTAACAAAATCGATCTTTTGAGGGCCGAGTTGCCCCGTCGAGTGCAGTCAAAACAGCCTGCAATTATCGGATCATCACGTTGGAGTCTACCTACAATGCATTTACGAGAAAGTAGGTATCAATTACGGGGCTAATTACTACTTGATTTGCCGGCACATTTCATATTACGGGACAGAAATGGGGGGCTTCATTACTGGTAATTGCTTTTCCTCTATTAGGATCCGTGCTAACACCGCCAATGGACTCACTCGCCCTGAAGTATTACTAAGCCGTATTATTTCTCAGGCCAATTGCTACTAACAAGAGCTTTAGTAGTTCAACTCCCTCCACGCTTTTTCCTGAAGTAATCCTGAAAGTACATTCCTGTTTGCAGATCCTGCTTATTCCGACTCTTTTCTTCCAGGGAAGGAAGCCTGCTTCATTATTATTATTTATTTGAGATGCCGCTACAATGGCGATTCATATTTTAACATGTTAGAATATAATTTTACAAGATTAAATAAATATTAAAATTTTTACACAGCTAACTTTTACAAATGTACAAAATAAATAGAATGGACAAAACTAAATATAAATTGTTAGTACACTTATTTATGAGGAAACAATATAAACTAAAAATAAAACAACAAATAAAAAAAAAGATAAATAAAAATAAAAGAAAAACTATAAATAGTTAAACTGGAAGGAGGCAAAACTTATATTCCACAGTGCTTGCCTGCTATATATAACTTTCATAATTGTGGATAATAGGTTTTATATTTCATAAAATAATCTATTATTTCTTAAATACTTAAAAACATCATCTATAAATTGGCTACTGTCAGCTAGTAGTTCGCATACATTTGTGGGCCATGGGTACGTTTTCACTTGTGTGCAGTCAGTTAGTATGTGTTTTACAGTCAGCGTTCCTGTTGCCAAGTAGCGACATAACAGGTTATAATTGTCTGCTCATTAGTATGAATGTGTTAGGCTAGTGTGCTCTGTGCGTAGGCGTGTAAGTACAATTACTTCTCTTCTAGAGTGTCTATTACTTGAAGTCCAGTTGAGCGTGTTTGATTTTATTTCTCTAAGTTTACTGTCAGTGTTATACCATATATTATTCCAGTCATTAATTACGAGTTTTCTTATTTGAGTGAAAGCGTCTTGGTGAGTTATGACCAAAAAATCTATTTGTTCAAGTTGAGTTGATTGTTTGGCTGCATTGTTGGCTGCTATATTTCACTTTACTATATCACTTTAGATATTGTCACATTGCCGGGTAACAATAAATAGTAATGTGTTATTTTTTTTTTTAAGGTTCTTGAATATCGTTAAAAATTTCAATAATAAGGGGATTGGTGGAGTATATGTCTTCAAGTGACTTTATTGAACTGAATGAGTCTGTACAAATGACTATGTCTCTTTTAGTAGTTGTGATGTTCGTTAGTCCTAAGAGTATAGCCTGTAATAGCGACCGCTAGAGCTTTAACAGACGTGTATATATATATATATATATATAAATATAATTTTGAACGGACCTCATTTTCGTCATCTCCTGGGTAGGATCGATGTGTATAATATAATATAATATTTTCCGAACCGACTCATAATACAAGAGATATTTTGAATTTTCGAATCCACCCACCCCGTCCCAGATCCGAAATCAGCCAAAAACACATTTGATCTTAAGTGTTGACTGAAACAGTTACATATCGAGTATATAGATAGTAGTATAGATAAAACAAACATTTTCCTGTAAATAACGCAAAACCTTAATTGATGGTCAATACGCAACGAGTTTCCATGTATCTCGCATAATAGAGGTCTCTTAAAAAAAATTTTTGGTATTTAAGATAAAAATAAAGTGATTCATCTCTGGTATAGTAGATCTCCCTTAAGGGAATACCCATCGGTCCAACCCAGGAAATGAAGAAAATGAGTTCAGTTCGAAATTATATATATATATATATATATATATATATATATATATATATATATATATATATATATATATGCGACAGGTATGGCAAGAACTACAATTTTTGTTTTATATTTTTTTTTAGTAACTCAAATATTAAGCGAGTTATTTGTATAGGGTGGTCCACGGGAAACGGGCGGTTTTGAATCGCACAGTACTTGGTGGCTGGTGGAGGGGGAAACGCGCCGTCAAGGTCACTCGACTCGCCGCCGCCTCCCATTCTGTCACCATTATGCCGCTGTGGACGAAAGATCATCGCTCATGTCTACAAAGCCACGCACTCTGAAGACGGCAATACGAAACCAAATCGCTCTAATCAATGACGAGCTATTAAGAAGAGTGGACGTTAATTTTAAAGAAAGACTTAAAATGTGTGTTTGTGAAAATGACCGCCATTTAAGTGATGTTATTTTTAAAAAATAAAGTAAAGCATTTTTTAAAAATGGCATTAATTCAGCTTTATTTTTGTGTAAATAAAATGTGTCTGTCTTCAAAACTAACAGAGAAATTACTATTTTAAAACCGTCCGTTTCCGGTAGAACACCCTGTATATTCTTGTTTTCAGCCTTCAGTGACACCCCCACCCTTCTACTCATTGTATTTTTGTGGCATGTCAGCACTTAATAAATCTGCTTAGTTTACGCAGCACCTGCGTGACGGACTTTATTTTACTAGTTGACAGAGATTTTCCTCAATTGTTCAACTATTTAATCGCTTTTAATAAAAAAAAATAAAAAAAAAAAATACAAGAAGTATAAAGGATTGTACACACTTAATTGATGATCAACACGCAACGAGTTTGCATGTTTCACACATAATAGAGGTCTCTTAAAAACAATATTTGGTATTTAAGCTTAAAATAAAGTGATTCATCTCCGTTTAAGAAAATCTCCCTTAAGGGAAATCAGCTATTGAGGTCGCACTAATGACGCGATTTTCGAAAAGTCTCTTCAAATGCCCATTGATCCAAGCTAGGGAATGACGAAAATAAGGTCCGTTCGAAATTTTTTATATATATATATATTCAAATAAAGGGTTAGAACCGCCAATATAAATGATACTATTGTCATACCTCTCGGTGGAGACCGTCGTCACTGGCTGATGGTTGAATACCGCTGGCAAGCGCTTTCGATGCGATGGCATAAGTTGGTTGTCCGTCAGTCAGTGGGTTTTAAAACGCACCTCATTTGACAGGTCTGAAGGGTAAGTAAACAGACCTAATAAAACGTAAACAACCCATCACACATAACAATTTACCTGTACACCAACACAACCCGTTGACAGATCTGAGTGGTAAGTAAACAGATCTCGATTTAAAACGTAAACAACCCACCACACGAAAACAATTTACCTGACACATCAACACCCCTCGTTTGACAGATCTTAGTGGTAAGTAAACAGATCTGGACTAAACGTAAACAACTAATACGGTGAACAGAGCATAAAACCCACTGACTGACGGACAACCAACTCAGTACAACTATTGACAGGCTTGAAGATGATGCCATCGCATCGAAAGCGCTTGCCAGCGGTACTCAACCATCAGCCAGTGACGACGGTCTCCACCGAGAGGTATGACAATAATATATATATATATATATATATATATATATATATATATATAGGAAATTTAATTTTGTTCACTAACACTTTAATGCCGCAGCATTTTCAATAAAATTTGCCATTTCTGAAATAAAGATTTGTCCATTTTACGGCAACGATGAGTCAGATGGAAAAATTCACCAATACAAACTCATTTTAGTTTTTGATTTTATATAAGAAACCGCAATAAAAAGTAAGGCATTCCATTGGAAATTCCAAAGTTATGGTCGCTGGAGAAGTACAGGAGAAAGTTACGAGGTTGAATATGAACTGGATATATATATAAATAGAAATATATATATATATTATAATAATATTTAATTTATATTATATACTATATATATATATATGTAGGAAAGATTTAATTTTTTCGGACAATCGCGGCATTGTTGAACAAATACTTGAAGAAAAAGTCTCTTTAAAATTTCACAAGGTTCTCTTAATGTGAGTACAGAGCCTAACGCGGAAAGCCGAAACGTTTCCCCGGGAATAGGCTTTCTTATTTAAAGTTTAGTCAATATTTGAGAGGGAAAAGGGAAATAAATGTGGGGTCATAAATCCATAAGTAAAAGGCGAAACAGGAGTAGAGCCGGTGGATCGATTGATCAGTAGCCAATTGCGTTAGACGGCACTTGGCTCCTCTCCACTCCCACCTAGGCTCACTCTCCCTCTTAAATATACCCTGGCCAAGGTTGCAGATAAAAGAAACATAAAAAGAGTGGCCAATGGCTCGGATAAAATACAGCAGGGGTCCGGTCCAGCTTTACAGCCGACTTTTACAGAGGAATGGGACCATAGATAGCATATATTAGTTTTATTCTTTAAATCCAGCAGCCCAATTCTGCTCGAGTAATCAGAACGTTTTATTTTGTAATGAATCTGAGCTTTCGTTACACAAACCTATCATAAATGACCGTATATTGTATATTTTGAATAATGCCAGCACAAAGCATATTGAGATTGTTATTTATGAATGTCTAGTTATTCCTGTAAATTAGAGTTTTATTTGGAGTTAAGTCACAAGATATCGCCGAAGGATTTTTATAATAACATTCAATGCTCTTAAAGTTGATACACTAATTAATATTATGCATGAATTTCGATAATAATACCACGTTAAAAAGACTTTTTGAGCATATTTGATGGGCGGGGGCAATGTGCGACATCGGCTCAGGCTATAAAAGTCCGTCACGCAGGGGCGGCGCACACTGGAGCGAGTGATAGGATAAGCCGGACATTCATTAATATCTCCGTTTCTACTGCTCCTAGAATATTGATTCTGGTGTCATTTTAAAGCACATCCAATACTCTATTGAACTACCTCATCAGCAGTTTCTTAAGCAATTTTGCCAGATGCGATATAACGGTAGGATGAATTTTAAATGTGTACATACAGATTATGTATCGCTTACTGAGTAGATAATTGTGATTTGTAGACACATAATATCAACATATGTGTTATAAATTTTTATTTTTTAATAAATTGAAGTTCACAAAAACAATACTAAAATTGTAAACAAAAATATTTCTAGAATAAAAATTAAAAAAAAAAAAAAAAATCTATTTATTTAATTTAATAATGAGAATTTGTAAGCTGGAAGAATATCTAACATTTCTAAAATTTCAAATGTTTTTTATTTTTCAATTAGAAGTTCTTTTACTTCCGAAAATATTGTTTCTAAGTGATCGCTATCGTTGTTAAGTGTTGGCCTTAAATTTTATATTAAAGGGTCTGAATTAATTAACAAATTATTCAGGATACCTCTGTTGGTAGCCGTCCTTGAAAATTTTCTTGAAAAAGATCCTCTGCGCGGAAGTATTTATGGTTAGCCTCCTGAGCATCTTCTGAGAGCATACCAATTTGTACAATAGCGTGTTTGACTATTTCCTGTCATGTCATACCACCATACAAATCCACAAATATCTCAGCTGTTTCTCTTGTAAACTTTTCAAACTTCCCAGTATTGATCAAAGCGTTGGACGAAATTGCTTGCAAAATAATAGAAAACCGTTTAATTAAATTTACATCTATTCCTGTGATTGACCCCGAAATGTGAGGAAACGCAAAAAACTTACGCTCCGTGTTTCCGTCATTAGATGTACCCAATCCTTGGTTCACTTGGTCAACGATTAATCCCATTTTTTCCCTAAAATCACTAATGATTTTCGTTTTTCTTTGTTGGAGAAGTTCTTTATGAACTTGGGACCGAACACTCCACGATTTGAAATCTAATCGATATGCAATGTGGCGAAAGCATTCAAAGCTCCTTATCCAGCAATGAAGAGTAGATAGTCCAAAACGAAAAAGGACCGTTAAAATATTTAGACAAGAAAAACACGTATTTAACTATTTTTTCGAAGGTGAATGGCTGCGTCAATTGCGTAGAGGAGGAGGCGTTTTACACCGTACGTAGTTGGGAAAGGTCCGCGGGAGGTCTTCCGCACCTAAAAGTGCGGGGGGTGTTAACACTAAAAGTAAAATATTTAACGAATAGGCAAGTTTAGGCAAGATCTGAAGACGTTGTAAATAAGACAATATACTCCTAAAAGCATGCCAAGTGGTATTTTTTCAAGCAAATACAAGCGATTTGCGAATTCAATTAAATAAAATTATTTTCAGCTCGATGTAAAAAAAAAAAAATTAGAGAAATTTTAAAAACCTTTTGTGCCAGTTTTTGATTTGTTATAACACCCTTAAAGTGTACTGGAAGCAACAATAATTTATAAAATGAAATAAGAGTTCACGACGAATTTAATAAGCCAAGGCTTTTTTTAACATAGCAATTATAACCAGGCATTATGTAAAAACCATTGCAATAATATGGCTAAAAATCAATCTGCTCAATTGAAAAGGGTTTATGTGGTACTAACAATACAATCAAAATCCCAAATTAAAACTTTTATTTTTTCCCCCAATGTCCAACATTAATGAAGGATCGCTCCAGTGTGCGGCGTAAACTAAGCAGATTTCCCACGTGAAGTTTTACAATAGAGAAATCTGCCTAATAATAACAGTAGTAGTAAGGAATCTCTAAACCTATTCACGAGTGACTAATAGATACCGAAACGGCCGCACTAGCTCTTGGCGGAAATTCCCGAACATAGCCGACTCCTGCCGACCTCACACACAATAATAATGCAAATATCTCGGTTAATATTCAAGATACAGAAAAAATGTATAGAATAATACGTATTTATAGTAAATTTAATATTCAATAAGATTGATTCTTTACAATTTTTCAATCCGACGCATAATAACGGAGATATTTCGAATTTTCAAAAATCCCCTCCTCTAAACCCCTCTCCCACTTGTCCGTTTTCAGCCATTAATAAACTTGATCTTTCTTTTTACATAAAACGATTAATTTGAACTTTGGTAAATATATATATATAATATATATATATATATATATATATATATATATATATATATATATATATTGAACGGACCTGGGTAGGATCGATGGGCATTTGAGGAAATTTTTCAAAACTCGCGCCATGAGTACGACCTCAATAGCTGATTTCCCTTAAGGCAAATCTGCTAAAAAGTGTGATGTCGCGAAGGGATTAACACAGTTGTAGCTTAGGTTCTCTTGATGGGAGACCCTTGTCGGTGACATCTCGCTCAGCCTTCAGCCTGCACTTCCTCACACGGCAGTGTCTGATCTTACTAAACTTCTATAAACGGGCTAAGTTCTTTCATTATAATTAATTTAGTTTAAGTAGATAAAAGTGTCCCCCTTTACAAAATTCAGAGTCACCATCACAAATGCACACAATGTCTTACGGAAAATGGACAGGCAGGACATTAATTAACAAGATTTAAAATTCAAGACAATGACAAATGTACTTTCGACTCACAGACAACATAAACTTTTTTACATATACTTTACAATTGTTTATCATTTAATCAAAACAGATCAAATTTAATAATAAACATAATTTTAAAAGAAGGTAGTTTGTCAGAACCACCCCATTTTATATTTAATAAATAAAGAACTTATAAAGTTTATCCAAAGTATAGATATGGATGTAGCAAAAAAACATTAGAATCTAAAGTTGATTGTGAGGAATGGGAATCATAATTCAATATATTTACCTTACATAGACTCGCAAATTAAACATTGGTTGAGTTTAACTTTAATTGATTTGTTCTTTGGTTTTTATTTTATTTATTTATTTTTTCATTTCATTTATTAATTTTATTTATAATTATCTTAATTATTTTAATATTTTATTTTATTATTATTTTTATTTTTTTTATATTATATTTGATTATTGTATATTGATGATGGTTGATTAATGTGTATATATTGTAAAATAATAATGTATTTAAACATAATCATGCATCTAATATGCCATGCGGCAATGGAACATGTATTCAAATAAATAACTCCTCCTAGGGTTATTATGAGGAGAAAAAAAAAGTTTCCCCCTTTGTATCGCTAAAAGGTGTCTTTCTCATTTCCATTTATATTTTGGGATTGGGGGAATTATATTTCATAATTGGGGAACCCCTGAAGAAATTTTTTTTTTCAGGTCCATTAATTTTTTCCAAAAAACCTCGTACGTTTAAAACTTTCTCCCAGTGACCATAAAATTTTGGGGGGGGAATTTTCTAAATTTCGAAAATTATAAACCTACTTTTTTAAGGTTGGGAATTCTTGTAAATCTAAAAATTTTCGGAAAAATCTAAAAACGTGAGGGTTTGGTTGCCCATGGAATTTTTTCGAAATCTGGGGACGTTTCATAGTAAAATTGGGGAAAAAAAACAAATCATTATTTAAAGGGAAATGGGCAACAATTTTAATTTGGAAAAAAATTTGCTGGGCCGGAAAAAATTAAAAGGTTGAAGTCAAGGAAAAAAAAATTATTTGGGGATCAAACAAGTAATTAGGGGGGGGGGGGACAAAATGGATTCTGAAAAAAATTAGAAAAAAAAAAAAAAAAGGGGGGAAAGTTATTTAAATTTACGAAAAATTAACGCCAATAAAATTTGTTCTTTTTTGGAATTAATCCAAAAAAAAAAAAATTGGAGTTCTTAGGAAAAAAACTAATTATTATTTTTTAAATAAAAAATCTACTTACGGGGAAAATGTAAGTTATTTTATGTTAAAAAAAAAAGAAATATACAATTTTTGTTCGCATTTTTGCCATAGTTTCATGGGGAAAAAAAAAAAAAAAAAACCAGTTTTTTTTTTTCTTTGTGGGGGGCCAAACAATTATTTTTTTAAAAACTTACAGCTAAGTTTACAAAAAATGTTCGAAAATTGCGGTTCCTTCCCTTTCAATTTTTATATGCATTTCAAAAAAAAAGGGGTTGTGGTATCATGAAATATTCCCATTTTCGGGCCCTTCTGTGTCTTTAGGCAGGATTTCCCTTTGAGGGGGAAATCAGCTATTTTTGGAAGGGTCCGTAACTCATGGAACAGCGGGGAGGGGTTTTAAAAAAAATTTCTTTCAAAATTGTTCCATCGATTTCCTTTACCCAGGGGGGAAGATGGGACCCCGGGGAAAAAAATGAGGTTTCCCGTTTTTCCAAAAATTTATTATATTATTATATATAAAATATAATATATTATTTAAATATAATAATATATCTTATATTTATATAGATTATAAATATTTGGTCTGGGTTAACGGCTCTAGGGCGGTTAGGCAAAATTTTTTTGTTTGATCGTTACCAAAAAACTCGGGAAAATTAAAATCGTTTTTATGTTAAAAAAAAAAGGGAAACCTGTATTTCAAGGTTCGTTTATAAAAAATGGCTGAAATCGGGAACCCAGTGGGGGAGGGGCGGGGGGGTTTAGGAGGGGGGGGGAATTTTGCCCTCCATAAATTTCGATAAATATTTCTCCGTTTTACCTTTACGTTCGGGATCAAAAAAAAAAAATTGTATAGAAAAAATCCAAATTCTTATTGAAAATTTGAAAAAAAAAAAAATTTTTACCTATAAAAAAAAATTTTATTGTTTCTATATATTTATTTCTTGTATCTTTAATATTTAAAACCGAGGTTATTTGGGATTTTTGTAATTGTGGAGTGTGGGGGGTCGGCTTTATGTTCGGAGGGTTTCCGCCGGAAAGCGCCAAACTAAGCGCTAGGGGAGTGGCCGTTTTTTCCCCACTAAAATAACTATTTCGTTTTCCTTTTCGTGAGGGGGGGAATTAAGGTTTAATTACTTAAGGGCAAGAATTTCCTTTCTTATTTGTTAAAAAAACTTCACGTGTGGGAAAAAAAATCTGCTTAGTTTACGCAGCCCCTGCGTGACGGACTTTTTCTGCTACTGAAATTGAATCTATCGCCAATCTGATTTTATTTTCTTAGGGTCTTTGACCCTCCCCCTATAAAACGATAATCGATAACTGTCAGATCGGGTGACCTGGGTGGCCACTCAATGTGCTAGCTGCGACAAATTCTGGTTGGGCCAAAGAATTCTCTTATTGCTGGTCGAGTAGTGATTGAGAAGTGGGAACGACACCCGTCAAGCTGTAGCCACAATTCATTTCTTTGCATCAGGGGTATGCCTTCTATTCAATTTAGAAATAAATTCTTTATTTTGGAAACGGTTAAAGACTGCACCATTTAATGCTTTATATAAAATATGCGGGCCGGTGAGTTTTCCGTGGAAAATATTGCACCGTTTTTTATATGAAACTGTACAGGTGGACAAATGTATTCCTTTTGGAAATAATCACTACGTAATTAATTTAAAATAAATGATTTCTATGAATTTTTTTGTTATGTTGATGTTTCTTAAGTAAACGTTATTTCGAATTCATTCAAGAATACTTTTGCGTTACTTCGTATAAACCCGATTGTTATTTTTTTTTAATAAATTTCAGAATCCATTCCTTTCTCCGTAGACTAGTTTCAAATATAATTATGTTGACTACAACTTCTGTGTTGCAGCTTTTTTCAATAAGATGTGCCCTTTCAGAAAAAAAGAGTTGTGCATTTCAGGGCTAAAACATGCATTAAATCGAAAATCTCACAGATATAAACTCGTTTTAAAATTTTATTATCTACAAGAATTCACTATAAAAAGTAGGGCACTCCATTAGAAATTCCAAAGAAATGATCGGCGGAGGAGTACTGGAGAAGGTTACGAGGTTGAATAAGGACTGAAAAGATTCTTCAGGGGTCACAATTCTGCCACACCAAGTCTCAGCCATTTATTAACGCGATTAGCGATTTTAAAGGAGGGGAGGGGGGTGGCACGAAATGTTGGGACACCCTGTATAAATATATATATATAATTTTTTATGGACCTTATTCTATCTAATAGAATAGGATTGATGGACATTTACAAAAATCTTGTCATGAGTAAAATCTCAATAGCTAATTTCCCTTAACCCTAGAATGGTAGTGAACGTAAAAATTACGTATGATCTGGTTTGAACTGTTATCAAAGGGCCGTTAACGACCCCACCACCCCCAGCCCTCAGCTATGAGCCCTCCAGACAGTTCGGCCTTCACCTCCGCCAAGTGCAGCTAAGTGAACCTTCCCACTCATCCAAAACTATTTTTTGAAATAAAAACGACACGTAATATTTACGTATCAATACTATTAACCGCAACTTTTGGGCACGTAAAATTTACGTATCGCTACTAATAACCGTTCTTATGCCATAACTTAGTTAATATTATTCTCAATTTATTTTTATATTCTAATTTATTTTCTCTTAATGTTTTTAACTTTTATTTTTTAATATAAAAAGACAAAGATGTATAGAAAAAATATAAATAATCTGTTTATAGTTTCGGAAAAATGGAGAAAAAATATTCTATGGATGAAGAAATCAGAAATTTGTTGAAAGAACTCTCCGATGACTCAGATGGGGAAAATGACAATTATGAAATAGTTGGATATGGATACGACAGCGATGATGATCCGGTGTATTCTCCAAGTGATGAGGAGGTTGAGCCTTCGGAAATTATTGTAACACAGAGTGGGCTAGATAGCGATGAGAGTGAGAACATTTTAGAAAACGTCAAGGCAATCGTAGAAAGAGAAGAAACACAGAGGCAAAAAAAAGCCTAAAACCTCTCAACCACACAATATTGACAGATCAGTCACAATAAATGTAGAAGGTGAGGTTGTGCTTGGTAAGAATGGATATGAATGGAGCACACAACCTCCGGAGCGTGTTTCGAACAAAGCGCCTGAAAGGAATGTGCACATTATTAGATATTACCGTAGATATAAGTTAAAGATAAGTGTATGTTTTAATAAAATAAAAAAATAGTCACAAGCATTAACAAATTTTGAATAATTTCACCAATTTCCAGTTGCACGCGTAAAATTTACGTATCAGTACCATTAAGTGGGAAATAATATCACTACCGTTCTAGGGTTAAGGGAAATCTGCTAAAACAAAGACAATCTGAAATCACTTCAGTAGAAGTAAGGCAGAAAATCGTTTCCCTCAAGCCATTTGAATGAGTTCATTTACTGCGTGTATGGGGCTCCATTATTGGGTATCTTTTCTTGAATCCAAATTGTTCCCTTTCCATTCTGTATTCAACCTTAATCGTAAGGCACTCTTTTAAAATGTTAAACCGTGCCTGTACGTAGGCAGCGAACACTTCCGAAGTTCCATTTCCTTAAGTAGTTATGCAATGGAATCAAACCCCGAGGGCAGAGCTTGCCTAAAGTAAGGAGATGTGCCACGTGCGGGAATGACACGTGCTATTTCAATTTCTCCTCTTCTGTGTATCAAATGTGAAGTAGTTTAAAAAATCAAATTGTACCTGATAACCCACTTAACGATGTACCAGGTGTAAGAAACAAATATACACAAAGTCCGCCACGCAGGTGCTGCCTTAACAAAACAGATTTCCCACGTACGCCACGTATTTGTATTGATCTCAAAACTGTTCAATGAGAACAACATTTAGTATTTAACTTGCAACTAAAGGTTTTACTGAAAGCTGAAAACTAAAAAATGCAAATATGTCAGTTGATATTGAAGATAGACAACAAATGTGGATAACAACATTTATAGAATATGCCATTTGCAATAAGTTAAATTTTATACAATTATTAGATCTGACTCATAATAACGGAGACATTAAGAACTTTCAAAATTCTCCCCCTCCCCCCTTGATCTGATTTCAACCGTTGACGAACTTGATCTTTTTCTTTTTACATAAAACATTCAATCAAGTTTGGTAGCGTTAAGATAAAAAATGGTACTGCTGTAGCGGTAACACACACACACACACACACACACACATATATATATATATATATATTACATTTATTACCAAAAATAATAAACGTTGTTTATTACAGTTCTTTTGGATTGAAAAATTAGACACACTAGGTTTAGAGTTTTTATCACTGCACAATTTATTTGGCAATGCACTTACACAATTGGTAAATTGTTCTTAAATACTACTCACAGTATGCACTGATAACTTCACTTCTTATTGCACTGTACAATAACTCACGATCACTGATGTTCACAAAAACACGGCACTGCACTGTATCGAAACTAAATGCACTGTTCACTAAAGCTGCATTGAACTAACAGTTATTCACTTGAAGAGAACTGAGAACATGCTGACTCTCGAGGTGAGAAGGGCCGCTATTATAGCCGAATTACTAAGATCAAAGAGAACGCCGAGAATGGGCTAGATTCCAGACGGGAGTAGTTAAGACATTTCCGACGCCAATAGTCCTTCCATCGGCCGGTTTCGTTTAACTACTTCCTACTTCTTAAACATTTGATTAACTCAGTTTATTTGTTTTAATGTACGTATTTTCGCTACTATATATATATATATATATAACTTGAGCAATTGAATAAATAAAAAGTCAGTCGCGCGGGGGCTGCGCAAACTTAGCAGATTTCACACGTGAAGGTTTACAATAGATGAATCTACATACTGGTAACACCACCGTGAATATTAAGTGTAAAAAGTACAAACTATAATGAGAAATTTCCCCGTAAATTTATAAGTTAATAATCTTTATAACGGAAAACAACTCCAAAATCTCTCAGAGCTGAATAGAAAGACAGATAAACATATTCTACACCAGAAAAGAAAATAATTAATGTAATAACATCTGAATATAATATATTAATTTTATAGAAAGCCATATACTAAATCTAGTGCTGCTATTTATAATGAATCAGACACATTTTTATCTCAATCACTGAAAATGTAGTAATCAAAGAATAAAAGTCCGTCACGCAGGGGCTGCGTAAACTAAGCAGAATTCCCACGTGAAGTTTTACAATAGAGAAATTTCAGAATAGAGAGTCAAACAGTTACGGGAATGGCCCGAACTAGCTCTTGACGGAAACTCACGACTAGACCCGAAGTTAGCCGATCTCATCTCAGAAGCTGAAAACAGGAAAATGCAAATATCTCGGTTAATATTCAAGATACAGACTAAATGTATATAACAATACTTATAGTAAATTTAATTTGCAACCCCTCTAAACCCCCCCCCCCTCCCACTGGTCCAATTTCAGCCGTTAACGAACTCCATTTTCCTTTTTACATAAAACGATGATTAAATACCGAGTTTGGTGACGATTAAACAAAAATTGCGACCGCTAGAGTGTTAACAGACATATATATATATATATATATATATATATATATATATATATAGTTTTGAACGGACCTCATTTTCGTCATCTCCTGGGTAGGGATGGACATTTGAGGAAATTTTTCGAAAATCGCGTCATGAGTGCGACCTCAATAGCTGATTTCCCCTAAGGGGAATCTGCTAAAAGAATGGGGGTATCAACAGAAAGTATTTACATTATATCTCACAAAGTAAAAGTTTAATGAAAACAATATTTGGTGTTACCTTGTACTGAAGTGGTTCATGATATAACAGCTTATTATCAATATGACATAGGTAAGAGTGGGGGTTGACTGAAAGCCGAAAACTGTAAAATCTAAATACCTCGGTTAATATTTATGATACGGAACTATGTATAGAACAACATTCATATATATAATTTCGAACGGGCCTCATTTTCGTCATTTCCCTGACGGAACGATGGGCATTTCAAGAAATCTTTTGAAAACCGTTTCATGCGTACGACGTCAATAACAGATTTCCCGTAAGGGAAATATGCTAAAAGATAATAACATTTATTAATTAGTACATGATTATTGTGCCGAGAATGATTAAATGAAGGACTTGTGAATAGATACGCCACCTTCCAAATTCCTGAATACTTGGAAAACAATGAGAAATTGACAACCTCGGTTAATTTTCTCATATTTCCCTTACGGAAAATAAGCTATTGAGGTTGTACTCATGAAGGAATTTATCAAACATTTCCTCAAATGTCCATTGACCCTACCTAGGAGATGACGGATATAAGGTCCGTTCATATCAAAAATTTTGATATACCTTATAACCATGGAAGAGTTAATGCTAATTCACATGCCGAGCTTCGTTTAGTCATTAGTGTCGAAGAAAATTGTTGACTCTCGCTAGAGTTATTAGCGTATATCCCGTATATACTTCTTTTTAGGACAAAATTGAACATGGCCAATGTTACTGTAAATAACAAAATAAACACCTTCTGATATGTGCATATTTAACGAAAAACCAATAGGAAACGAAATATCCTGATTTTTCATTTGAGGCTTCCCTTATAGCCCCCACTCCTGTTAATTCCTAGCAATGTAGGCTTTTAATCTTGGGCACACTTATCCGTTTTTGTTTTAGTTTGGTTCAGTCTTGTGTGCCTAACTAAATTGTTGACTCCCCCAATAACCTCAACTCTTTTTCGTCTCTGAGACTAATAGTATAGCCTATAGTCTAAGTTGGGTAAGTTGTAATATACATACCAAGATTCTTAAAATTCCTGCATTTTTATACGTTGGATTGTATAGAACAAATCATATAGAAAATTTAATGTTCTGTAAGTGTTATTCTGTAAATATTTTCTGTACCATGAATATTGCCGGAGATATTTGGATTTTACCACTTTCGGTTTTGAGTAAACCTCCGCTCCTACTCATGTTATATTAACATTGCTTATTAAGCTGTTATATCATGAACCACTTCATTCCAAGGTTAAATACAAAATACTGTTTTCATTGAACCTTTACTTGGTGATACACATACTAACTCGTTCCATCCAACACTAAACATCGTATTTGTTATTGGCTGAAATCAGACGTGGAATAGTTGGGGTTAGATTCTAATTATTTCCGTTATTCTTAGTGGGGTCGGAAAATGTTTTCGAACCCATCTCGTTAAACTTCTGATTCTCTATAATTGTGGATCTATGAGTTACTTCATGACTCAAGTATTACGCGAGATATTCGTACTTGTCTTTTGCTGCCGGCAATAACCAACCCACCTCTCCCCGTTCTACTCATCAGTTTTTTATTAGCAGATTTCCCTTGAGGGAGGGGGGGAGAGAGAGTGAGTGAGAGAGAGAGAGAGAGAGAGAGAGAGAGAGAGAGAGAGACAGAGCGAGAGAGAGAGAGAGAGAGAGAGAGAGGGGGGGAGAGAGAGAGAGAGTGAGAGAGAGAGAGAGAGAGAGAGAGAGAGAGAGAGAGAGAGAGAGAGAGAGAGAGAGAGAGAGAGAGAGAGAGAGAAAGAGGAAGGGAGAGAAAGAGAGAGGGAGAGAGGGGGAGAGAGAGAGAGAGAGAGAGAGAGAGAGAGAGAGAGAGAGGAAGAGAAAGAGGGAGAGAGAGAGAGGAAGAGAAAGAGGGAGAGAGAGGAAGAGAGAGGGAGAGAGAGAGAGAGAGAGAGAGATCTTAAATTAATTTACTTTAGCTAATCTATGGCGGAAGGTCAACAAAGAATGAAAACTTCAAATGATTATTACTAAAAATCTGGTGTAGAGGTCGTAAATTTGAGGACGAGGTTGAATGTGTGTGTGTGTGTGTGTGTGTGTGTGTGTGTGTGTGTATGGGATGTGAGGGTTAGTGAGTGCGATCGATGCCTGCCCTCCAATTACCCTAGCTCCTCATCTCTCTCCTACAAGTACCCATACACTCCTTAGCTCGTTTAACAAAAATTTTCAAGCAATTACCGACAATAATCAGATTTATTTATAGACCATGATATATGGGGCGTAGAAAAGAAACATTCATAAATTCTTTTTTACGTCAGCCACACCAGTTACTTTTCGATATTATTAGTCACTTATCATGCCGTTATTTAATAACATATGTCTGTTTTAAAAAAAAAAAAAAATTATACATGAAGGAGGTTGCCTTCCGATTACCTCCTAGATATTAAGAAATGTTGAAGTTGTTTTTGTTAATAATGAATCTGATACAACTGAGTCGTGTTTTTAAACCAGAAGAAGTGGCATTTAAGACATTTCAAAGGTTCGGAATATTGCACGAAACTCTGGAATGTAGATCTACGTATATGTCACCAATTTTTAAAATTTATTAAAATTATCCGATAAAAAAAAATCGATTGCATTTCAACAGTAGCAAAACGAAAATGTAGAATAACAGGGAAAAACATTTTTCAGAAATGTTTCACTGCTTGTCATGGAAAGGGTTTGTAATGAAATTGCCATTGCATTACATAAACCTTTTATAAATGACCATATATTTTATATTCTGAGTATTCCCAGCACAGAGCACATTAAGAGTATTGTTTATGAATACTTAAATGTATAGTTTTTATCTTTAAATAAGAGTTATATCCGATTTGGTGTTATCACCATGTGCTCTGGCATTTTCGTAGATAACGCCGATGGATTTTTATAGTAACATTTACAGCTCTTAACGGCGATGCACTAATTAATAATGCAGATGAATTTCTATAATAGTTCCCATTAAATGCACTTTTTGAGCGTATTTCAATCGGCAGTTCAAAGTTCACCGCTGGGCTAGGCCTATATTACAGGAGGGATTAAGATCAGTCATATTCGGCATCCTCTGGAGGGGAGACCCTTGTTGGTGAGACCTCGCTAATCCTTCAGCTTGTTCCGGCCTGCCTCAACCAGCCTACTTCTCGCCTGTACTATCTCTCACGGCTATGTTGGCACTTCTATTAAAAAGCTAAGTGTTTTAATTGTAATATAGCACAAGTAGAAATAAGTGTCCCCCATTATAGTATTAAAAGGTGCCTCTTCATTTTCATTTTAAGAATTATTATCGGTGAATATTTTGATTATAAATAAGTTTATATATATTTGAATTTTGACTCGATTGTTGGTGGGTCCTTCCTAGATTCTTGTTAGTGATTTGGTTGTGGGATTTTTCATCTCTTTCAGCTTCCACTGCTTATCGCCGCAGCCAGATCGCAACAGGTTAAGCGAAATCGGCTATTAAAGGAGGGCAAAACGTACAATTACGTTGACAATTGAAATTCACGAATTTCCGAATATGCAATACTTCTTTTCAAGGTTTTACCTCTTATTAGGAGGGGGAGGGGTGTATAGAGGGGGAGAATTTCGAAAATTCAAAATACCTCGGTTTAATTTATGTCGGATCGAAAAATTGTATAGAATCAAACTTATTGCAAATTGAATGGTAAATGTTGTTTTATATTTTCTATATCGTGAATATCAAAGGAGATACTTGGGTTTTACAGTTTTCGGCTATTAGTAAACCCCCACTCCTACTTATGTCATATTAATAATAAACTGTTATATCATTAACCACTTCATTCCAAGGTAAAATACCAAATATTGTTTTCATTGAACCTTTACTTTGTGAGATATATGCAAATATGTTATGTGATACGTCGAGATATTTTCGTATGTTGCTGGAAGTGGGAGTGCAGATCTGGGAAACAGGTCTCAATAACACGAAGTCTTCCCACCAATTTATTTATTGACGCACAAGGCCTTGGTTAATGGATATACCATACACATAGTGGATAGAATGATTGAGAGGAAGAAGGTAACGAGACTTAGGTAGAGTTTGGGGATTCCAGAAGTTATTTCAGAGGTGGAAAGGTGGTGCTCGTTGCCCTATCTGGGATTCGTGTCGGAAAAAATCCAACGAATCTTTAAACGTAAGAAAATCGGGGTGGGTTTTGCAAATCCAAATAATTTAAAATCCGTTTTATGTAAGCTAAAAGACCAAATAAAGCTGCCGGACCAGTCGGGAATATATGAAATCATATGTGGAGAATGTGGTGCGTATTATGTGGGAAGGACTTCAAGGAAATTAAAGAAAAGGTGCCAGGAGCATCTGTCGAGAATGGACTCCAGCATTTGAGGAAAGAAAAGCACGAAGATGCCCCACACGAGGTAGCTTTATTGGCGAGGGAATACAACCACAAACTAATTCAGAAATTGGAACCCATCTACATTGAGCTGGAGAAACGGAGGGGTGTCTGTCTAAATGTGCAATTGGAAATGCCAAGTTCTGTCCTGTTGAGTAGGCCTCCTCCATCTCTGCTAGTCGCCAGTAGTGGCCCCAAAGCCGTGGCGTTAACGTCAATTATACAGCAGAAGGTAGGATAATTGTTAATTTATAGTAACTTTTTCATAGGGTACAGATGTGTTGTTAATGTTTAGAGTATTTATTCACTTTAACTATTTTAATTAATTGAACTATAATATATTCTTTTAATGTTTGACTTAGATTCTAGTAGTTTTAAGATAGGGCGTTTTCGTAAGACTGATTTTAGTATGAAATTCTATTTTGTTAAAATATTTCAAAATATAATTGTCGGATGCATAACTTGGCCTAAGCTTGTTTCTTTGTTGTTTGTTTGTTAGCACCTGATGATGGCACGTTAGTGCCGAAAGGCCTTGTGCGTGAATAAATAAATTCGTGGGAAGACTTCTTGTTATTGAGACCTGTTTCCCAGTCAAGATAATTCGTTCATTACTCGAAAATGTTTATTTGATTTACACCATACTCGATATTTAACCGTTTCATTTAACAATAAAGATCGTATTTGTTATTGGCTGAAATCATGATTGGGGTTTCAAGGGGGGGGGCGAAAATTCAAAATATCTTCTTTATTATCAGTCGGATCGGAAAATGTTATAGAACCAATCTTGTTGAACAATAGACGTTCTACAATTGTTGTTCTATGCATTTTTGGTAACCCAAGTATTAAGACAGTTATTCGTAGTTTCTTGTTTTCTGGCGTCAGTAACATGCCCCCCCTTTCTACTCATCTGAGTTTTACATATAAATAGACAATACGTGGCGAAATGAGATCACAAGTGTGTTATTCTACCAAATGGGTAATCTGCTTAGTTTGCGGAGCTCTTGAGTGGCGTACTTTTTTATTAGTTAAGTATAAATGGTACACATAGCTCGGTTTTGCACTAAAGCACTAACTACCATCGATGGAAGGCGTCGTAATTGGCCAGTGGTCGAGTTCTCCTAATATGATTTCTGGAGGTGAATGACTCTTCCTTCCAGCATTAGCACAAAACTTCAAACACAGAATCTAAACTAAAGAACGGCATACTTGGACTAGAGGATTGGCAGAAGTCGGACTGGGAAAAAATGGAGGGAGAGAGAGGGGGGAGGTAGAAAGAATGTTATAAAAGTCCGCCACGCAGGGGCTGCGTAAAGTAAGCAGATTTCCCTTGTGAAGTTATACAATAGAGAAATCTGCATACTGGTAACACAACACCACCGTGATTAAATACAAACGGTAATGAGAAATCTTTCAGTTAATTTTAATAAATTCCCAACTGAAACGGCTTCTGAATTGTAAGAATAATTTATATTTTAATAACTCAAATTTTAGTAGTGAAAGAACTAAAGAATGGGGGGGGCGGTTGAACAGAACGTATTTGCATAAATCTCACAAAGTAAAGAAGGTAAGGTAAGGTTAGAAGAAGCTTCCACGTGAGCCGAACAGTTACGGAAACGGCCGAACAATACCCGACCGCATGTCCCACAGACTTCATAAAAATACAAATATCTCGATTAATATTCAAGGTAGAGAATAAATGTATATAACAATATTTATAGTAAATTTAATTTTCAATAAGATTGGTTATATACAATTTTTCGAGCCGATGCATAATAACGGAGATAATTTGAATTTTCAAAAATCCCCCCTCTAAACCCCTCCTCCCGGTCTGATTTCAGCCATTAACGAACTTGATCTGTTTTGTTACATAAGATGGTTAAATATCGAGTTTCATAACGATCAAACAAAAATTGCGACCTCTAGAGCGTTAATAGACAAATATATATATAGTTTTGAACGGACCTCATTTTCGCCATCTCTTAGTTAGGATCGATGGACATTTAAAGAAATTTTTCGAAAATCCCGTCATGAGTACGACCTCAATAGCTGATTTCCCTTAAGGGAAATCTGCTAAAATCAAGCCTGTTGAAGCTCTACAATTTTTGTCCTATGCATTTTTTCATAACTCAAGTTGTGTCACACACACACACATATATATATATTGTTACGTTTTTATTACAAAACCAGTAATAAACGTTGTTAATAAGAGTTCTTTTGGATTGCAAAATTAAACACACACAAGTTTCACAGTTTTTCACTGCACGATTTATTTCACAATGCACAATACTCTTGGTTAATTATTACTACTCACAGTATTACACTGATAGTGTCACTGTTCTTCAGATTACACAGTCCAATAATTCACTCACGGTCACTGAAATTCACAAAAAGACGGCACTGCGCTGTCCTTTACTTTGCGGCCCTGCACTGTCTTAAACACGGCACTAAACTGCTACTTACAGTCACGGCACAACACTGTTCTACTTATAAAAACACTTTACCGCACTGCACTAAGTCGCACTGGTGTGACCATCAAGATATCTGACCATAAAACTAAAAACTGAGGTACTGGCAGGGTCTCTTATAAATGCCTGTAGAAGGGACTAGCCAAGGAAAGGTCCAGAAGTTCCAGGAAGATAGGCACGGCGGGCCCTAATTAGATTCTGCTGGCTCCACTAGGTCGAGCTGTACAGGCTTAAATAGAGAAACAGGATGAGACCGAGGCTCTTCTAAGAAGGGCTGGAAGGGACTAGGCCTTCCAACAATTAGCGGCACTTCTTTGAACCCCTCCGCACTCCCCAATCACGCCTTGATTAGTAGAGCCATTTAATTTTCGCAACAATATATATATATATATAGCTGTTGGTCTGGATTCACAGCATTCAAGTTAAATTTCTTCTTGCATTGGAATATTCAATCAATTGGCATAACTAACTTAGCATAGAATTTGGCATGCTAAGCGATTCTAAATATATATCAAAAAAAATATAATGTTACAGTCGATAACGACAGGACTTACAAGTTCCATCTAAATGTGAAATGGAGATAACTCGTAATGCTAATATGAGCAGAAATAACTTTATAATATGTTTACGTTCTTTTAATTGATGGCTGTATGCAAATAAATGGCTTATCTCAGAAAAAAAAGAAAACGGCATTTACAGCAGTCAAGCATGAGGATATCATACATGGAAGCAGGAGGGTTTAATGGTTCTCGGAAAGATAAAATTACCCTTTTAATAATTGATACTCATGAAATACAGGCAAAGGGCTAATTATAAAAGGGTTAAATATGGCTTAGAGAGAATAATTATAAGAGATGTATTGTACTTGCATATGCAAAGTACTTCCAGTGATTTAAAAATAATCTGAGTTAATCCGATTTGTATGGAACAGCTTATTTCTTTATGCTATCAGTCACTCCTATATTTAGAAGCTTCATACTCCTTCTTAGATCATTCTTCGTATTTCTCTTACCCATAATGTAATATACTAGCACATTTCCCTGAAATCCTCTTATTTATTTAAATCACAGCACGTTTCAAGCTCTCTACCTCCTTACCAAGGGTTTCCTTTCACTCCAAAATTACTATTTCAATTTTTTCTTAATTTTGAACATTGGCTATTTACAATACATCTCTTATAATTATTCTCCTACCTAACTTTTATTTCCGACAAGTGCAGGACTTACCTCCAAGTCAATCTTGTTTGTAATAACATTAACATTCTTAACTAAGTCCCAAGCTTATACTAACCACGACCTGACATCTAATTGTACATAATCGAAGATAAATAAACGGATATGTTTGTATATAGGCGAAATCAAGTGAGTCCAAGTTTTTATTAGCATATTATTCTCATGACGCGATTTTCGAATCATTTTCCTCAAATGTCCATCGATCCTGCCTAGGAGAAAAAGGTAAAATCAAGTCCGTTCAAAATTATGTCTATGTTTATCTGTTACCACTCTAGAGGTCACAATTTTTAGTAGATTTCCCTTGAGGGAAATCAGCTACTGAGGGCGAACTCAGGACTCGATTATCTAAATATTGCTTCAATTGTCCATCGATCCTATCCAGGAGATGACGAAAGTGAGGTCCGTTCAAAATTATATATATATATATATATATATATATATATATATATATATTTGTCTGTTACCGCTCTAGCGGACGCAATTTTTGTTTGATCGTTACCAAACTCGATATTTAGTCGTTTTATGTAAAAAGAAAGATCAAGTTCGTTAACTGCTAAAATCGGACCATTGGGAGAGGGGGTTTAGAGGGGAGGATTTTCGAATATTCGAAATATCTCTGTTACTATACGTCGGATCGAAAAATTGTATAGAATCAATCTTATTGCAAATTAAATGTACTATAAATATTGTTATATACATTTATTCTCTATCTTGAATATTAACCGAGATATTTGCATTTTTAATAAGTGTAACGGACGAGCTATGGTTCCCGCCAAAAGCTAGTTCGGCCCTTTGCCGCAACTGTTCGGCTCTCGTATGGAGATTTCTCTATTGTATAACTTCACGTGGGAAATCTGCTTAGTTTACGCAGCCCCTGCGTGACGGACTTTTAGCAGATTTCCCTTAAGGGAAATCAGCTATTGAGGTTGTACTCATGACGGAATTTTCGACATTTTTCTTCAAATGTCCATCGATCCTACCTAGTAGATGACGAAAATGAGGTCCGTTCAAAACTGTATATATATATCTATATATATATATATATATATATATATATCTATCTATCTATCTATCTATCTATCTATATATTTGTCTGTTACCGCTCTAGCGGTCGCAATTTTTGTTTGATGCTTACTACCAACTCGATATTTTAGTCCGTTTTATGTAAAAAGAGAAGATCAAGTGATATCGTTTAAATTATGCTGAAATCGGGACATTGGGAGGGGGGGGGGGTTAGAGGGTCGAAGGATTTTTTCAAAAACATATCGAAATATCTTACCGTTTAACTATACGTCGGAATCGAAAAATTGTATAAAGTCATATCTTATTTATGTTTCAAATTAAATGTAATTATAAATATTGTTCTATACATTATATTCTCTATGCTTGAATATTAACCGAGATATTTGCATTTTTAATAAGCGTGTAACCAATAGGACGAACTTTGGAGTTCCCGCCAAGAGCTAGTTCGGCCTATTGCACACAACTGTCGTCCCACGTGAATAGGTTTGAGGTTAGGTTAACTGTTAAAAACTACTGGGTTATTACGCCGTAAATTATGTTTTTTAGGTTTAGAGGTTTCTTACTACTAGATCTCGTATTAGGCAGATTTCCCTACAGTATAAACTTCAACGAGGGAAATTGTGCTTATGTTTACAGTTGCCGCACTGCGTGATGGACTTTTTTCTATACGTTGGATCGACGAAATTTAATGTTCTGTAAGTGATATTCTATAAATATTTTCTGTACTATGAATATTGCCGGAGATATTTGGATTTTACCACTTTATCAGGTTTTCTAGTAAACCTCCTCAGCTTCATAACTCATGTTATATTAACATTGCTTATTAAGCTGTTATATCATGAACCACTTCATTCCAAAGTTAAATACCAAACACTGTTTTCATTGAACCTTTACTTTACTTGGTGAGACACATGCTAACTCGTTCCATCCAACACTAAACATTGTATTTGTTATTGGCTGAAATCAGACGTGGAATAGTTGGGGTTAGATTCTAATTATTTCCGTTATTCTTAGTGGGGTCGGTAAATGGTTTCTCGAACCACATCTCGTTAAAACTTCAGTTATGCTCTTTAATTAGGTGGATCTGATGAGTTACTTCATGACTCATGTATTACGCGAGATATTAGTACTTGTCTTTTGGCTGCCGGCCAATAATACCTCATACCCACCCCTCCACGTTCTACTCATCAGTATTTTATTAACAGATTACTCTCTCTTGTTGGGGGAAGAGTAGAGGGAGAGGGAGAGGAGAGAGATATGTGGGGGAGACAGATAGAGGGGGAGGAGTGAGAGAGTGAGGAGACGAGAGAGTGAGAAGAGTGAGGAACTTGTCGAGAAATTATATGAGAGATTTGATAGTGATGAGAGAGAGAGAGAGAAGGGAGATAGATAGAGAGAGAGAGAGAGAGAGGATGAGAGAGAGTGAGAATAGAGGAGAAGGTGAATGAGAGATGAGATGAATTGTGTGGAAGAACGCGGGAGAGATAGAGGAATCGAGTGAATATAGGAGAGAGAGAGAAGATTGAGTGTGAAAGAGAGAAGAGAGATGCGAGAGAGGAGAGAGAGAGAGAGAGAGAGTGAGAGAGAGATGAGAGAGGATCCTTAGCAAAGGAGACGAGAGAGAGAAAAAAGGGAGAGGCAGACGAGACGCAGAGAGATGAGAGGGAAGAGAGAGAGACGGTGAAGAGAGAGAGAGAGGAGAGAGTTGAGAGAGAGAGAGGAGATGGGGGGAGGGGCAGAGAGAGGAGAGAGACGATGAGAGAGGAGAGAGAGAGAGAGAGAGAGAGAGAGAATAAGAGAGAGAGATGGGGGGAGAGAGAGAGATAGAGGACGATGGATGAGAGAGAGAGAGAGAGGGTGGGCAGGGAGGAGGGGGCGAGAGGAGAGAGAGGGGGGGGGTGGGAGGGGGGAGAGGAGAGAGAGAGAGAGAGATTGAGAGAGAGAGAGAATGAAGTGGAGTTGAGAGAGTTTGATGGAGGGGTGGGGTGGGACGGGGACTATCCACCTATATCCTGTATCTTGATTAGCATGATTAATCATGGCCATTTCTCCAACTGGTCCTATAGAGGCTGGGCTGGCTCCTTCTCCAGATCAACACCTACTTCCCCACCCTTCACCATCCACCTCCTAATCCGGGGGCTTTGCTCCTAGGATAGGCAGTGGCAAACCCGGCTTAACAAACCCAACCGCCCCGCTCCACCAATCGCTCTTATATTCTTGAGGCATCTCGTCGCTACAGATGTGTGAGTAGTTATGTTGGTCTGACCTGGAGTTGAAGAGGGAAAACTTCTGTTTTTTCAGCTTTCAGGTACTGTATTAGTGAAACGATTGACTACCGTCGTCAAATCCCTCCAACTTGGTAAGGGATCTGCCCAGGTAACTCCCAACAATAAAGTAATAAAATAAATTTATAATAATAAGGAGATGAAGCCCTCTCCCAAAAGTACACAACTATATACGGGGATTCCATTATAAACCGGATCAAGTGATTTAATCATTAATGGATGATTTAACCCTCGGTCGGGCGCGTCAAAAATATTTCACCTTCGGGCGCGTGTATCTCAGAGATACAACCTCAACTGTTTTTACGGAAATACAGTTTTTTGATATATATTTTGCACTAAAATGTTCAGTGTGTAAATAGAAATCATATCTGAGGAAGTATTTGTTTGAAAGAAGTAAACAATTTTCAAAATTGACACGTACTATAATAAAAAAAAATTTTTAAAAATATAATTAAAACATACAAATACCAAAAGAAATAGTTTAAATGCACATGTCTTAATTATTCATAATTCATTTCCGTTCGTGAACAATATAAACAAAATATCTAAATATAACTTCATTCAAAAATAAGTAGCACTTTTAGATAAGACTTATAAAAAATCATCGAAATTTTAATGTACCAATCCTTTTAAAAATACCAGTTTAATTAGTATCTCTTTTGCAGAGCTGCATTACAATTAGGACAAGGCGTGGAACTATGTAGTAAACAAATTTTGCTTTTGCAAATCTCACAAGAATAATGAGTAAACCTACATTTCTTTACAGTTTTGCTTGGTTCAGATCATTTGCTTTAGTTCGTTGTAGTGGAGGGACTTTTTTTATGCTGTTCTGTACTTGAGTTCAATGTATGCTCCAATGAGTCTCTGTACTCGTCAAGTTTCGTCCCTAGTTCGGTTGGTAAACGTCTACTGTTGTCACTGCGTCATACAATATTTTCTTGAATAAGTTCTTCTGAAAGCTCATGTATGAGCAAATATAGTTTAGTAAAATATAGAGCAAATATAGAGTATATATAGTATAGAACGGACCTCATTTTCGTCATCTCCCGGGTTGGATTAATGGACATTTGTAAAACATTTTTTCTGTAATCGTTGAATAATGGTAACATTACTAAACTGAAATGAGTGATGAAAGTGAAACATTTTGCAATAGAGTGAAGAAAGTGAATTGTCTTCTTAATTAGTAATAAGTATAAATTAAAAAATAATTTGAAGTTGGAAATTAAATGCTTTTAAATGTTTCTTAACATTGTAAGAATTTATTTTAACAAAATAAATTGAAATGTGAATGAATTATTGGTGGAAATAATCAATATATTTTAAAATATAAATATAATAATAATTACCTTCCTTGTTTATAACCTGCACTTGTTTATAACTGCACTACTTCACAATCATCACTAGTCGTTTTATAACTATGCTTATAACCTTTCACAACCATGCTTATAACCTACCAACAACATACCATAATCTTCACAACATCCTAATTTTGTTCATATTCTGGTTAGATCTGATCATGTATTACACGATTACAGAAAAAAATTAATATTACACTCGTGACGAAAGTAGAATTTGGAACTCTCGTGAAATTACCACACTCTCTTCGCTCGTGTGGGTAAACGTTTCACTCGAGTTGTAAAATGATCTACTTTCGTCACTTGTATAATAAATAACTATTCTAAAATCAGGACCTCAATAGCCGCTTAAAGGAAACCAGCTACAAACGAGTTCCTGGTAAAGTGTTAATTATCGGGTTAAATACCCGGAAATGCTGTAGTTACATTTGGGAGGTGTGGTGTTTGGTGAGGGATTGTAAGAAAGGGGCTGGACTATAATGTGGGTCGATTCGATTCGTAGAATGTAGAAGATGAGAACCATTCCCCTAGGTGTAATTACAATGGGCTACAGTCGACAGAGCTTTATCTACAGCAATCCTACACGCCCGCATTACCTTCCGAGCCAGTAGAGCCCGTAATGCACGAATTCCTTTCCAACCCTTCCCTTAATGGATACAAAGAATCATTACTTCAACTAATAGCTTTAAACCACTGATCAAAGGCGTCTGAGCTAGACCCAAATGGTATATCATCAAAACCATTATTAAAAGGCCCTCACGAATTACTGGGTAAACTAAGCAGATTTCCCACGTGAAGGTTCATAATAGATACATATGAACACATATTTCAATTTTTTGTTAATTTTGAACATTATCTTGTTACGATGCATCCCTTAGGGGAAATCAGCTATTGAGCTCGTACTCATGGCGCGATTTTCAAAAAAGGTTCTTCAAATGTCCATCGATCCTATTATATATATATATATATATATATATATATATATATATATATATATATATATATACATACATATATTTGCACTCGCGGTCGCAATTTTTGTTTGATCGTAATCAAAATGGACATTTAAACGTTTTATGTAAAAAGACAGATCAAGTTCGTTAATGGCTGAAATCGGACTAGTGGAAGGGGGGGGGGGGGGTTAGAGGGGGGGAAATCTCCGTTACTATACGTCGGATCGAAAGATCGTATAGAATCAATCTTATTGCATCAAACAAAAATTTCGACCGCTAGTGCGTTAACTGACAACTGTAATATGCGTGTGTATATATATATATATATATATATATATATATATATATATATATATATGGTGTTGTTGTTTTTGGAGTACTCCTAATGTAAACAAAGGAACTACAGTGATGTACAATAATTTTTAAATAACTTTAGTCTTGCCCTGAAGAAGAGAAAATAAATATTCTCGAAATATTGGAATGAACTATGATTTTTTCACCAACACTGACCAAATCTCCAAAAAACAACAACACCATATATATATATATATATATATATATATATATATATATATATATATATATATATAATTTTGAACGGAACTCATTTACGTCATCTCCTGGGTAGGATCGATGGAGATTTGAAGAAAATTTTCGAAAATCGCGCTATGTGTACGACCTCAATAGCTGATTATCCTTAAGGGAAATCTGCTAAAAAAAAGTGAGAGAGAGAGAGAGAGAGAGAGAGAGAGAGAGAGAGAGAGAAATAAGAAAGGGCCTCATTTTTGTCGTCTCCTGGGATTGGGCGATTGACATGTGAAGACATTTTTCGAAAATTGAATCATATGTTCAATAGCTCAATAGCTGATTTCACTTACAGGGAATTTGTTAAAAATAAACTATTTGATTAATATATAATTTTGGTAATTGGGTTTTGTTCTGCTGCAGATATAACGTAAATAGACGATAAGAGCTGAATTTAATCCATTAGTTGTGTGGCGGAGTTTAGGGGACGCGCCTGGCTAATCGCCCTTATATTCATTTAGTAGGCCGTAACCTACTCCGACAAATGTGGGCCCTTGTAAATTATTTCTAAATGAAAACAATAAAAGGAGTATAAATTTCCCTTTACGGCAGTTATCTTCCACTTTTGTGGCGTTCCATTATCATAGCTTATGATATATGTGCTTTCCTCTGCCGCTCTATGGCAAGTTTCCTCATAGCGAAGTAAGTTTTCGCTGATTAAAAAAAAGTACAGAAAAACTGAAAACTTTACAAAATCTGCAATTGTGTTCTATGTAAAAAGATATATGGAGAAGACAGAAATGTTTCTAAAGAATTTAGTATTAAGACCATTTTCACTTTTGACAAGGAAATAAGCCAGATGAGACCTGCAGCTAAGAACTCATGAGATTTACAGTATCTCATTTGAGCAGATATTGGTAAGAATAAAAAGAGAAACAGGTGTATTGATAATCACAATATAACTGCTAAAATCGGTTATGAAGTTAGGAGTTACTAAACTGTCTAATTACTCACTAGGTAATTTGTACTTTGACGAAGTCCATGTTCCCCCAAAACTAACATGCTTTCGACAAAAGGCTGCCAGAGAAGCTGTTTGAACTGCAAAACGTTCAATTAACATCGATGAAGTGGTGGTTTTAAAATAAGTAATCTTGTGCTTGAGGTTGCGGCGACTCTCCCGCTATTAAAAAGCACGTCACGCAGGGTCTGCGTAAACTAAGCAGATTTCCCACGTGAAGTTTTACAGTAGAGAAATCTGCCCAATAACAACTGTAGAAGAAAGGGATCCCTAAAGTTATTCACGAGGGACGAATAGTTACGGAAACGGCCACCAGAGCTCTCGGCGGAAACCTCAAAACAGACGACTCCTGCTGACCACACACAGAATACAAATGCAAATGTCTCGGTTAATATTCAAGATACAGAATAAATTTATAAAACAATATTTATAGTAAATTTAATTTGCAATAAGATTAATTCTATACAATTATTCGATCCGACGCATAATAACGGAGATACCCGTATTTCGAATTTTCAAAAATCCCCTCGCCTAAACCCCCCCCCCACTGGTCCAATGTCAGCCATTAACGAACTTGGTCTTCCTTTTTACATAAAACGATTACATTCCGAGTTTGGTAACGATCAAACAAAAATTACGACCGCTAGAGCGTTAACAGACAAATATATATATATATAATTTTAAACAGACCTCATTTTCGTCATCTCCTGGGTAGGATCGATGGACATTTGAAGAAATTTTTCGAAACTCGCGTCATGAGTACGACCTCAATAGCTGATTTCCCTTAAGGGAAATCTGCTAAAAAGCACGTCACGCAGGGTCTGCGTAAAATAAGGAGTTTCCCTCGTGAAGTTTAACAACAGATAAATCTACATACTGCTAATGAAACACCACCGTGAATATAAAGTGAATAAATACAAACGATAATAAGAAATTTCCCTACGGGAAGCCTCCGAAAAGTAAATAAACAGGTTTGTCAACCTCACACCGGAAAGAAAAAAAGAATGTTAAGTCCGTCACGCAGGGGCTGCGTAAACTAAGCAGATTTCATTACACGAGAGTCGAGCAGTTAAGGAAACGGCCGAGCTAGCTTTTGGCGGGAAAGTCACTCATGCGTTAGCCGCCCAGATTTAATAAAAATGCAAATATCTCGGTTAATATTCAAGATAGAGAATAAATGTATATAACAATATTTATAGTAAATTTAATTTGCAATAAGATTGATTCTGTACAATGTTTTGACGTATAGTAACGGAGATATCTCGAATTTTCGAAAATTCTCCCCTCTAAACTCCCCCTCCCACTGGTCCGATTTCAGCCGTTAACGAACGTTCTTTTTACATAAAACGACTAAATATCGAGTTTGGTAACGATCAAACAAAAATTGCGACCGCTAGAGCGTTACCAGACACACACACACACACACACACACACACATATATATATATATATATATATATATATATATATATTATATAGATATAGATATATGTAGATATACAGTTTTGAACGGACCTCATTTTCGTCGTCTACTAGATAGGATCGATGGACATTTGAAGAAAAATTTCGAAAATTCCGTCATGAGTACAACCTCAATAGCTGATTTCCCTTAAGGGAAATCTGCTAAAAATTACTGAATTATATCAGAATATAACATATAATGGGGGGCCTTAAGTAAACCCGGACTTCTACTCATGCTATATTAACAATAAGCTGTTATATTATGAAGCACATTATTTGATGCTGCTTAAATATCAAATGTGGTTCTCATTGTTTTACGTTTCGAGATAAATGCAAATACGCGGGAAATCTACTTATTTAACGCAGCCCGTGCGTGACCTTCTTTTCAGTTCAGAAACTTTTCACGACCAGTTGTTAAAAAATATTTAAATATGGAAGAACAGTCGTGTCTTTTATCACCATTATCCAGGCGTTATAAGTGAGTAGGGCTCTTACATATAAATGGGGAGGAGAGGAGAGCTTTTGTTAAGGGCTTCCCAGTGAAGGGGAGAGTGTGTGAGCGAGAGTCTGGGTGTTATACAAATATTACGTAGTGAGAGCCAGAGAGCTACAATGGCCATGACGCCTTCAGAATACTAATTACTTCCATTCCCAGCATTATATCACACCCTAGAATAAAGTCCTACTCCCCACTACCTATATTTACACTATTTTAGCAGATTCCCCTTAAGGACGTTGACGTTGTACTCTTGACGCGATTTTCGAGAAATTTCTTCAAATGTACATCGATCCTACCCAGTTGATGACGGAAATGAGGTCCGTTAAAAATTGTATATACATATATCATTATCCGCAAGGGAATTCATTTGAGCCTGAATGATGATGGAATTTTTCAGCAGATTTCCCTGAATTGAAATGAGCTATTGAGGTTGTACTCATGACGGAATTTTCGAAATTTTTCTTCAAATATCTATCGATCCTACCTAGTAGATGACGAAAATGAGGTCCGTTCAAAACTGTATATATATATATATATATATATATATATATATATATATATATATATACAGAAGAAGTCCAACAATTGTTTCGTGCATTTTTTGTCTCTCATGTATTAAGTACTATACAAAAATTTAATGTTCTATATAAACATTGATATATGCATGATTTCTCTATATTGAATATTAACCGAGATATTTCCATATTTTATTTTTGGCTCCCAGTCAATACATATTAACTATTAGTTGTTATATCATGAACAGCTTCATTCCAAGGTTAAATACCAAATATGGTTTTCATTGAACTATTTCTTCTTATTCTTATTTAGCACAAGCAAATACGTCATTTGACGACGTCACCGATTAAGATGTTTCGTTCTTTACTTGAAAATGTTTATGTGATCTACACCATACTCGATATTTAGCCGTTTTACTCAATACTAAAGGTCATATTTGCTATTGGTTGAAACCGTTTCAGAAATAGTGGTGGTTTAAAGAGAAGGGGAATTAGAAAATTCGAAATATCTTCGTTATTATGAGCCGTATAATAAAAAAAGTCCGTCACGCAGGGGCTGCGTAAACTAAGCAGATTTCCCACGTGAAGTTTTACAATAGAGAGATTTCACGAGAGTCGAGGAGTTAAGGAAACGGACGAACTAGCTTTTGGCGGGAGTCATCCGTCCGTTAGGCGATCAGATTTAATAAAAATTCAAATATCTCGGTTAATATTCAACAAGATAGAGAATAAATGTATATAACAATATTTATAGTAAATTTAATTTGCAATGAGATTGATTCTGTACAATTTTTTGATCCGACGTATAGTAACGGAGATATTTCTAACTTTCGAAAATCCCCCCTCTAAACCCCCCCTCCCACTAGTCCGATTCCAGCCGTTAACGAACTTGATCTTTCTTCTTACATAAAACGACTAAATATCGAGTTTGGTAACGATCAAACAAAAATTGCGACCGTTAGAGCGGTAACAGACAAATATATATATATATGTCATATCCTGGGTAGGACCGATGGACATTTGAAGAAAAATTTCGATGATCGCGTAATGAGTACAACCTCAATAGCTGATTTCCCTTAAGGGAAATCTGCTAAAAGTGAAAGGGCCAAATTTGTTAAACTTATGATGTACAATTGTTGTACTCGTAACACAAGTATTAAACGAGTTATTCTACTTCCTTGTTTTCTGCTTTCAATAACCCCCCCCCCCCTGATCCAGCGGGTTTTTACATATAAATAGATCTTACGTAGAGAAATGAGATCACAAGTGTTATACCAGCACTTGAGAAAACTGATTAGATTATGCATCCCCTGGGTGAAGGGTTTTTTCTTGAATATGACGGCCAACTAGTCACTGTGTCTGGTGTATAGAAAATTATTTTTAGCTACAGGAAAGCCATTTCCTTATAGGCATTTTTAATAAAGAATCCACTTTTAGCAAATGTAACTATACGCAATTGAATTTGGGCTCATGACGCAATTTTGGAAGACATTCTTCAAAAGTCCATCGATCCTTCCAAGGATTATGTCTGTCCGTTAGCGTGTTGCGTATGTTATTTCGTGTTAAACTTTTACCGAAACACCGGTCTGAATATTATTATTTATTAACGTTCACCTTTTGCAACTAACGCGAATTGGGACGGACCCACACAGGTGACCACCCTTTTCTAGCCAGGGTGGGATTTTAGGATGTTATTTAATGAATTTCGTCACTAAATAATTTCCTATGCCCAGGCAAGAATCGAACTCGCCACTCTAGGTTTACCATGTGAGATAAAGGTCAACGCTTTAATAACGGTCTGAGAGGCCGGTAGATATTTTTATATTTCATGTATTGCTAGACCTGCTAGTGTTGGCGGGCTCATTAGCTATGAGTCTTTCCATCCTCTACACCAGGGGTCTCCAAACATTCCAGCCTTAGGGCCATACTGATTACTCCAGTAAGTTCCGAGGGCCAAAACCATATTATCATTGTTGCCGGAATATTATAAGAGTCTTCCACTGACACAATTTGATAATTTGCATAAATTTGCTCGTGGGCTGTTTTCTGTTTTTGCTACTACTTATTTGTGTGAGAAGACCTTCTCCAAAATGAAGTACACAAAAAATGTTTTTCAGATCTAATTAACTGATGGGCATCTTAAATCTCTTTTAATAATTAGTACAAGTAAAATTAGTCCACAACTACAAACTATTGTCAGTGGAAAATCTCAATTACATAAATCTCATTAGTATTTCATATGTCATTATGCTTGTTATAAGTTATGTTTTTATTTAAAATGTATAAAATGTTAGTTGGATTCATTTCAATAATTTGTTAGTTATTATATACTGAAGTTAAATTTTCTGCATATTATACATGTCTTTACGCATTACAATTCTGTGTTTGTTTATCCAGCGTATCACAAAAACAATAACAATAAGCCTACAACAATGTTATGAGTAGTAAGCCCATGACCATATCAATGTAGATGTCATATTAATAATTATTCAACATAAAATTAGAATACTTCAGTAAGCGAAATATAATTTGCTATAAAAAATATGTTCTCTAAAAGGAGTTTTCAAGTATGCTAGCTCTCCGCGGGCCGGACAAAATCTGTCCGCGGGCCGGATGTGGCCCGCGGGCCGTAGTTTGGAGACCCCTGGTCTACATTATTGTAGGTCTACGATACGGGGTAATTCGGTTTACGTATGTTGTATACCTTTCATTTTTGTAGCTTGTAACACTGTTTGATCGTATTCTTTTCGTGTGTGTTTTACATAGTATATGATTTGCTATGGAGCCTTCCACGAGCCATGAGCCAATAAAACGCTCATCGTCACGATCTATATATCATACGGATGACAGTGATTTCAATGAAAGGATTAAAAATGACAGTAATAGATTAAATGTGATACAAGTTATTCAAACAATAAATAAAAATAACGAATTTGTTGTTGGAATTAGTATTAATCCTTCCCGGTCTGTGTGACCGGATGATTCGGTTTACGTCACGGAATTCATGTTTCGGTAAGAGTGTTAAGTAGCTAATGTTGAGTGGTTCCTTAATAATGTCTCCACTGAATGTGCACTGTTCGTTATATCTATGTTCTATTGTAGGTCCTTATGTTTGACTGTGTAAGCTAGATATACCAACAGGATCGTATAACCTACTAAACCTTAATTTGGAACAGGATGAGCTTATCTAGGACACAAAAATGGTCTTTATATTGACATGACTTAGGGCCAGGTTCTCCAAGGACCGTATTGACTATTCTTCTTAGGAATAGTCCGTCGAGCATGAGCTGCGTAAACTAAGCAGAATTCCCTCGTGAAAAGAAGAAAGTACGAATAACTGGCTTAGTACTTCTGTTACGAAAAAATGCATAGAATAACAATTGTAGAGCATACATATTTTAACGTGATTGATTCCATAACATTTTATGATCTGACTAATAATGAAAGAGAAATTTGAATTTTCGAATAACCCTATTCCTGGTCCGATTTCTGCCAATTACAAATATGATCTTTAGTATAGAATAAAACGGTTAAATATCGAGTATCAAGTGAACACTTTCCAGACAAGGACACAAATCCTTAATTTATGATAAATCAACGAATTTGCAGTAGTATCTCGCGTAATAAATGCCCCATAGAAACAATATTTAGTGTTTGAGCTTAGAATAAAGAGGTTCATGTTATAACAGCTTATTGTTATTAGGCCATAAGTAGGAGTGGGGATTCACTGAAGGCTGAGAACTAAAAAAATCAAAATATCTGGGTTAATATTAATGATAGAGTAATATATTGTTGCGAAAACTTTGTACATGAAAAATTACGCAGAGTTAATCACGTATTTGAGAAGTACGAAGTAAATGAAAGCAACCGACCTATGGCAGGACTGATGGCGCCAGGAATATTCTAGGTGAGGCCACTCTGGGATCTAAACCAGTCTCCGCCCCATTTCTTTGAACTCGCCGCCATCTCTAGAAGCAGCCCAGCTCGCCCTTCAGTTAGTTATCAGTTGCCTTACTAGTGACTAACAGTGCGTTCAGTGCAGCTTTAGTGAACAGCGCATTTCAGTTTCAGTGCGGTGCGGTGTTTTATGTGAAGATCAGTGCAGCGGAGTGTTTATGTGAAGGTCAGTGCAGTGCCATGTTCTTGTGAAGATCAGTGCAGTACCTTGTTTTTTTTTATCTACAGTGATGGAGTGGTAAAAACGCTAAAGTTTGTGTGTTTAATTTTGAAATCCAAAAGAACCTTAATAATCAACGTTTATTATTTTTGTTATAAACTAAACAATATACATAACAACATATATATATATATATATGCTTATTGTAAATTAAATTGTGTATATATATATATATATATATATATATACAATTAAATTTACAATAAGCTCAATTATATACACTTTTTCGATCCGACGTATAATAACGGAGAAATGTCGAGTTTTCAAAATCTCTACTTCTAACCCCCCCCCTTCCCACTGTCAGAATTTAGCCCTTAACGAACCTGATCTTTATTTTCGCATGAAACTTCTGCACTGAATTGTGTTGCAACCGCAAAAAGCTGGTAATGGCTGATACAGATGTGTTAATACCTCGAACGACGGGACCTTCATTTGTCAAAACAATTTGGTCTTACAAACTAAATATAAAGTCGTAATGTGCCCGTAAATCTGCTTTAGGGGAGCGAAAGTTAAGACTCCCAGCATAAGAGAACACAATAAGTTGAAGGAATCGTAGAATCACTAGAAAACGTTGGACTCAAAAAAGGTAAGTCTCGCAGGGGCTGCGTAAACTAAGCAGATTTCCCTCCAGAAGTTTACATACTGGTAACATAAGACAGAGGGGAGGGGGGTGTGGTCACTAGAACATAGTAACGGAGATTTTTCGATATTGTCAAAATTCTCTTTCTATATACCGCCCCCCCTCCCGTTGTACTCGAGTAAATATCGAGTTTGGTAACTATAAAACAATAATTGCGACCGCTAGAGCCGTAACAGACTAGTGTGTGTGTGTGTGTGTGTGTGTGTATATATATATATATATATATATATATATATATATATATATATGCAGTGTTCCTAATGTAACCAGAAGTGCAATACATAATGTACAATAGTTTTTAAGTATTACTAGTCTTGCCCTGAAGAAGAGAAAATAAATATTCTCCAAATTGTTTTGACATTGACCCAAACTCCAAGAAACAACAAAAACACTATATATATATATATATATATATATATATATATATATATATATATATAATTTTGAGCGGGCCTCATTTTCGTCATATCACAGGTAGGATCGATGGTCATCTGAAGAAATATTTTGTAAATCGCTTCATGAGTACAACCTCAATAGCAGATATCCCCGAAAGGGAAATCTGCTAATAGAGCAGGGTTGAGAAATGAACACAAGGACGATAAGGCAAGAGCAAGGAGGTAGATATCTGTCAGCGCCTTGACTGAAATTTAATAAACTTGGGATTAGCTTATAATTACTCCAACCTCAGCCCATGTCAACTTTATGGGGAGTTAACCTCAGGGCTTCCCGAAACCGTTAAACGGCGACGGAACAAGGAGATTGCTAATTTGCCACTAATGTACACAGTTTAAAGCTAATAAAGTGAGGCTGAGTGTCGTCATTTCAAATAAACATTCATAGTCGCAGGACAATTAGCGCCCAGTTAATGCATTCAACCAAAATGAAAATCTTTGGCTGTACTGTTTAAGAAGGTCCTACGCTTTCTGTAGGGCTATTTAGATACACAGTAGCGTCAAATGATACGAATATAGAATCAGTCAGTATTTTATTTATTTCATTTTAAATAATTCGTTTAAAAACCTCCATCCGTCCATGTAAATATTCGACAAGAGACAACAGAAGAGATGAAGTCGTATTAGGAAGACTCCGAATAGGGCATACAAGATTGACGCATGGTTATCTTATGACAAACGATCAACCCCCGATTTGTGGGAAGTGTAACACAAACTTAACTATCTACCAAATATTAATGGAATGCCATACGTATACATATATTCTAAACGAATACAATATTACCAATAATATAGCAGTGGCTCTTAGGGATGACCCCAAAAAAATAGATAAATTATTTAATTTTGTGAAAATTACAAATTTGTATAAAGAAATTTAAATTACTAATTAAAAACTTTTTGTATCCTCGTTTATATTGTTAAATTTTAAATAGCTTTTTAAATGAGGATATAACAATATTAACAATTCACAAAAACACAGTTTACTCCCAAAGTGCAGGTACTTATCCAAAACGAGACCTATAGATATTACCTATTATTATGATAACCTAGTAGTTTTTCGCAATAAAACCTTAAGAAACAAACAAATAAATGGTTTTAACAACTTGGTGGGCCAAATGTAAATTTCGAAACCCAGAGTACTATGAAGCTATATATATATAGTAGCTCAGATACCCGGCTTCGCTCGGGAATTCATTTGAGGCTGAATAGTGATGGTATTCTTTTTGGCAAGGCTTTACTTTGCACAATTTTTTGACATTTACCCGTTCCAGTGTTTAGTGTAAATACCCGTCGTTTCTGTGAATTTGTTAATAATTTAGATATTATTTTTTTATGTACGACTTCACTGTCCTCCATATTGTCATATTTCCCGTTTCCTGTGCATTATTAAGCAAAAAATATTAACATCCATTTGAATTAATTTTTCCAAGTGAGGTACCTGGCAGTTCCCAAGAATTATTGAGCGAATTTCTCTAAATAACAAAATAAACAACTTTTGTTTTGTGTATATTTGCCGAAACCCCAATACGAAACGAAAGATCACTATTTTTAATTTCAGGCCTCCCTTATAACCGCCACTCCTGCCCGTCCCTAGAAATGTTAGTATGGCTTATTATAAGGAAGGCGTTAGTGCTAATACACATACCGAGTTTGGTTTAGTTCGGTTGCGTCTTTTGTGCCAAATAAAATTGTTGACTTCCGCTATGATTTTTAGCGTATAATGCCTTTATACTTAGGTATACGACAAAAGTGTAAATAACAAAAGTTACTCTAAATAACAAATTAAACAACTTTTGTTATTTGTATAACTGCCGAAAATGCAATAGGAAACGAAATATCGCTATTTTTAATTTCAGGCCTCCCCTATAACCCCAACTCCTGTTGGTCTCAGAGAATATTAACATAGCCTAAAGTCTAAGTTTGGTTAGTAGTAATATACATACCAAGTTTCATAAAATTCGGTTCAGCCGTTTTTGCGTGAAAAGGTAACAAACTAACAAACAAATAAACAAACAGACACGAAAGAAACAAAAAATCAATGTACAGACAGTGGTTACAATTTTATATATATATATATATATATATATATATATATATATATATTTGTGTTGATGTTTTCGACCAGGTTATATTTATATATGGTGTTGTTGCTTTTTTGGAGGTTTGGTCAATGTTGGTGAAAGAAACTTCTTAGTTTATGCCGATATTTCGAGAATTTTATTTTCTCTTCTTCAGGGCTGTAAAAATACAGTTCCTACTTTATAATATTGCACATTGTTGTTAAATTAGAGTGAAACAGGAGGTGTTTATGGTATTTCTACTTACCAAGACATATATATAATTTAATGAAAGCCCATCAATCAGGGCCTGCGTTAACTAAGCTGATTACCCGTCTCAAAAAGTAAACGTTCAATGAGAAAAATATTGGTATATAAGCTTCAAATAAATTGCTTCATCATATAACAGCTTATTGTCAATAAGACATGAGTAGGAGTGGGGGTTTCCTGTGGACCGAAAACTAAAGTATCTAGGCTAATATTCAATATAGAGAAAAAACCTAGAAAAGAGTTATAGAACATTACATTTGCAATAAGATTGGTTCTACAAACCTTTTCCGCTCCGACGCGTAATAACGTAGATACTCTGAATTTTCGAAATTCATACCCCCTCCACCGGTCAGGTTTCAGCCGTTAATATATATATATAATTGTAACCTCTGTCTGTACATTGATTTTTTTCGCGAAATTTCACGATAACTTTTCGTTTCACATGTCATAGACACCATAACTACATTTTGTTTCTTTCGTGTCTGTTTGTTTGTTTATTTGTTTGTTTGTTACCTTTTCACGCATAAACTGCTGAACCGAATTTTATGAAACTTGATATGTATATTACTATTAGCCCATCTTAGACTTTAGGCTATATTAATATTCTCTAAGACGAACAGGAGTGGGGGTTATAAGGGAGGCCTGAAATTAAAAAAAAACGATATTTCGTTTCCTATTGCTTTTTCAGCAAATATGCACATAACAAAAGTTGTTTATTTTATAATTTAAAGTAACTTTTGTTATATACACTTTTGCCGTAGACGGAAGTATAAATGTGTTATACGCTAAAAACTATAGCGGGAGTCCACAATTTTATTTGGCACAAAAGACTCAACCGAACTAAACCAAACTCGCTATGTGAATTAGTACTAACGATTTCCTTATAATAAGCTATACTAACATTTCTAGGGACGGGCAGGAGTGGGGGTTATAAGGGAGGCCTGAAATTAAAAATAGCGATATTTCGTTTCCTATTGCTTTTTCAGCAAATATGCACATAACAAAAGTTGTTTATTATGTTATTTAGAGTAACTTCTGTTATATGCACTTTTGCCGTATACGGAAGCATAAATAAGTTATACGCTAAAAATGATAGCGGGAGTGAACAATTTTATTTGGCACAAAAGACTCAACCGAACTAAATAAAACACTCGGTTATGTGTATTAGCACTAACGCCATCCTTATAATAAGCCATACTAACATTTCTAGGAACGGGCAGGAGTGGGGGTTATAAGGGAGGCCTGAATTTACAAATTTTATAATTAACAAATCCACAGAAACGACGGGTATTAGCCTTAAACACTGGGACGGGTAAATGTCAAAATATTGTGCAAAATAAAGTCTTGCCAAAAAAATGCCATCACCATCCAGCCTCAAATGAATTCCCGGGCGAAGCCGGGTATCTGAGCTAATGTTTACATAAAACGTTTAAACATTATTTGATGTGCTCGTAAATATAATATTTAAGTTCCCATACACATTTTATGTAAGCTTTCATTCTATATATTATTTTTCGAAGTGATCTCTTTTTTCTTCTTTCATGTTTGTGTTGTTTAGTAACCTAAAAAAATAATAAACCTTGTCCAGACGAAAATACGGTTTTCAATTTTTTACAGCATATACCCCTGACACCGTGCTGCTGGGTTGAGACCAATACGGATCGGTTATGCGTGTCGATATTTCTAGGTTCCACTTCCCCTGGTGTTATTCATGTTTTCGAAAAAATATCCTCACATACCCATCGATTCTACCTACGAGATGGCATTATTAAGGTCCGTTAAAAATTATATATATATATATATATATATATATATACGGTGTTCCAACTTCCCGTGCCACCCCCCTTAAAATCTCCAATTATTTTAATACAAAGCTGAGACTTGGTGTGCCGTAATTGGGACCCCTGAAGAATCCTTTCAGTACACATTCAACCTCCTAACCTTCTCTAGTACTTCTCCAGCGGCCATAACTTTGGAATTTCCAATGGAATAACTTACTTTTTTTTGCCGGATTCTTGTAGAAAATCAAATTCTAAAACGAGTTTATATCGGTGAATGTTTCGATTTGACGCATCCTTTAGCCGTAAAATGCACCAATCTTTATTTCAGGCACGGCACATTTTACTGAAAAATGCTAGGACATAAAAGTTGTAGTAACCAAAATTATCTTTGAATCAAGTCAACGGGGAAAGGAATGGATTCTAAAATTTTATTTAAAAAGAAAGAAATGTATTTAAAACAAAATAACGTAAAAATATTCTTGAATGAAATAAAAAAATATTTACTTCAAAAAACGTTCTTAGAATTCATTTATTTTGAATTAATTACGTTGTAAGTATTTTGTAAAAGGAATACATTTTTCCACCTGAACTGTTCCATGTAAAAATTTCACGAGAGCCGAGCCAGTCAAGGAAACGGCCGAACTAGCTTTTGGCGGGAAAGTAACTCTCGTCCGTTAGGCGCCCAGATTTAATAAAAATGCAAATATCTCGGTTATATTCAAGATAGAGAAAAAATGTATATAACAATATTTATAGTAAATTTAATTTTCAATAAGATTGATTCTGTAAAAATGTTCGAGCGGTAACAGACAAAAATATATAAATATATATATATATATATATATACAGTTTTGAACGGACCTCATTTTCGTCATCTATTAGGTAGGATCGATGGACATTTGAAGAAAAATTTCGAAAATTCCGTCATGAGTACAACCTGAATAGCTGATTTCCCTGAAGGGAAATCTGCTAAAGGAGGTGCGATATTTTCCAGGGAAGAATCATTGGCCCACATTTTTTTGATAAAACATTAAATGGTACAGTCTTCAACCACTTCCTAAATAAATAATTTCTAAATTAAATAGAAAACATACTCCTGATGCAAAGAAATGAAATGTGGCTGCAGCTTGACGGATCTCCTTCCCACTTCTCAATCACTACTCGATCAACAATAAGAGAAATCTTTCCCCAAGGCAGTATCTGTCGCAGCTTGCACATTGAGTGGCCACCCAGGTCACCCGATCTGACAGTAATGGATTATTTTCTATGGGGGAGGGTCAAAGACATCTCTACCAGAACAGGTCGCAGAATATTGAAGACATGAAAAATAAAATCAGATTGGCGATAAATTCAATTTCAGTAGCAGAAATACACAGTGCCGAAAGGGATTTCAGATACCGTCTTTTGAAGTGCATAAATGAGGAAGGACGCATTTTCGAACATTTGTAACTCTACTAGCTGTAAGTATTGTGCTCCAAAGAATAAACTGTTTTTTTGTTTTTGCATGAAACTATGCAGGTGGGAAATATATTCTTTTACAAATAACTACTACGTAATTAGTTAAAAATAAATTAATTCTAAGAACGTTTTTTGAAGTAAACATTTTTTGGATTCATTAGATTATTTTTTTTTTTAAATTCAGAATCGATTCCTTTCCTCGAAGACTTGTTTCAACGATAATTTTGTTGACTACAACCTTCATGTCGCAGCATTTTGTTTACAAATTTCTAATCCAAAGAATGTTTTTTTTTTTGCACTTTTTTCTTAATTATATATTTTTAAACTAAGTCTTGGATAGTGTCTTTTCATATAAATTTAAATCTCCTGTCTTCTCCCTTAACTTTCTTAGTTAGACTTGACCATTTATTATTGACTTTTCTTTAACTCTTAAACTGCAGTTTTCATTTTAATTCTCTCATAATTACTTCTATTAATTGAGATTGAAGTATTTTTTTTGGATTTATCTACTAATTTATTCATCATCTACCTCACCAAGAAGTATACTGTTGCTTATTTTTCTCGAAATAATGGTGGGCAAAGTACATGTTACATCATTCTGAATCGTGACTAAAAGACTAATGTTAAATACAGAATATCCTTACCATTTCAAAAAATTAATAAATATTAAGAAAATGTTAATGTGATATTAAGAGCCATTTATTAGCTACATAAGAATCATTTTATTAGCTAATCACTTTCCTCAATATTACTAGCTGAGCTTATTGATTTAATCTTCGGGGAAATTTCCTTAATAATAGACCAAAGTTCCTTTGCTGATTTAAGGTTTTCATGGAGTTTTTTGTAGTAATATTTTTTGCTTAATCTTACATATTTCTTTATATTCCTTGTTATCGGAGAGATATAATTCTCTCTGAAATTCCGAATTATTTTTCTTAAATACATGTAGAAGTTTAAATGAGCACTTCCTTAATGTAGCGCAAGAACTGTCAAACCAAGGAGAGGAGGGACTACTAGAACCAGGCTCAGATTGGCGATAAATGCAATTTCAGTAAAAGAAATACACAATTCCAGAAGGGAATATAGATACCATCTATTGAAGTGCATTAATGAGGGAGGAAACATTTTCAAACATTTGTAACTACTAGCTGTAAGTATTAAGATACAAAGAAAAAATTGTTGTTTTTTTTTGCATGAAATTACCATGAGATGGAATCAAGGTAAATCTGCTTAGTAACGCAGCCCCTGCGTGACGGGCCTTTTTTCCATGCTTAAACATTGCTAGACTATATTCTCCATTCTGACGACTCCCCTTCCATACGATAATAACGGACAGAGCTGCTTATTCTTGATGGGACTTACGAAAGTTTGCAAACCGCCCGTAAGATAAGAGGCTTAAGGTTGATCTGTTTAAAGGGCAAGTTTCAATGGAGTTTTAAATAATTTCATTCTCAAGTGGGGCACGCTTGTTCTTGCCATACAGATTTCTTCTACGTATATCTGTACTCTTTTTAATTCAAATATAACAATAAAACCATTAGCTCTCAAGTTAGAGTCAGTTCTCAGAAAATCGTAATGTAAGAAAAATCTCCGTCCGATTTTCCAACAAATGTTTTGAATGAAATTTATTGCAGACCTAAATTATATTTATATATTCTTCAAATTATATGGCAAGGGTCTCCAATAAAAAACATTTATTTCGGTTCAAACATTATTGAAACTGCCCTACAAATGTTATTTCAAAATAGTAAAAAAATAATTAAATGAAAACTTAGATAAAATAAAATTACATCCGTTCTATTCTTTCAACTACACCCACAAATATATAGAAAACTGAAACTAATTTGTAATGAAGTATGTAATATAGCCTGGAAATATAACACTAAAATACAAAAAAGTTTTAGTAGAATTAAAGATAAAGTAATTAAATCAAAATCTAAATATAATATATATGAAATAAGCTGTAACACCTGCAATGGAGCTTGTATTGGTTAATCCTCGAAGCTGCTGAATAAAAGGTTAAAGCAACACGTAAAGAGTATAGACAATAATGAAAATAAAACTGCTTTGACGGATCATGCTATCTCCAGGAAACACACCTTCAATTTTGAAAAAGTTCAAATAATTGATAAAAAAAGAAATAATACTAAACGTAAAATAAAGGAGAACATTCACATAATAAAAATAGAAAAAGGGCAGTAAACAAAAAACAGAAATCAAATACCTCAATCACATTGTAGCAGCTGGGCCGCGTTGCCCCTAGTTACCACTTAACCTAACTCGTAAAATAAAGTTTAGACAGTCAGTTGCTAGAGTGTCCTGCAAGAGAAGACTGTTGTTTTTCGCTGACTACCTCTGCAAACTACAACAGCCGAGCACCACCTCCAGTTCATCAAGAACTGAAAAGAAGCAGGATCAACCTAAAGAAGTTTAAAAACAACAGTCGGTATCGTGAGTAAAACGAATTTTATTTTACAGAGATACCGGCCAGCAAGAAAGCATCCTTCCAAGCTTTTGTTTTCTGCTCCAACTCGGCCAGCAGGATAGCCTCACATTAACCTCTCACTTTACTGGACGGACCGTAATTCGTTTATATGTTCCTGTGTTCATAATTCTAAACTTGTGTTATTATTTTTCTCATTTGTTAATTATGAAAATACAATAATCTTTATTATTTGGAGTCAAGATTTTATTTATTTATAGGGAACACCTTCTTAACACTAAAATAACACTCCCTATAATATATTCTATAACATTTAATTTTAAATTAATAGATTTTAAATTATGACGCGAAATAATCGAGTTCGAGATTGACTTGTAAATAATCGATTTTTAGTCAGCTGACTTAACCTGCCTCGGGAACCTCTCAGCATCAACTACCTCCTCTGTGAGGACAGTCGCAACGAATGTAAAAGGGAACAAGCACTTCAGAACAGTAAGTATCAATTTATAATAAGAATTAATAAACATATCATAGATGTAGGCACATACTAATACAATATATAGCAAAAGAATTATTAAGGGATGTGTTAAATTAATGTTACTAATAATTTTTTTTTAAATATTTTTTTTAAAAGGGATAGCCCCTGAAGAGGTGGCAAATAAGCCACTAAAAATGTAGGGCAGTTGCAATAAAGTTTGCACTGAAATAAATGTTTTTTATTGTATTTTTTTATTATAAAATTTTCCCTCCAAAAGCTAGGTCGGCCGTTTCCTTTACTGTTCGGCTATGTTAAATGTCTCTATTGTAAAACTTCACGTGGGGAATCTGCTTAGTTTACGCAGCCCCTACGATGATATATCCCTGTTTGCTACACTTACGTAGTGACAAACTTTCGCTCCTATTATACACCTCACATGAGTTCCGCCCTTCAAAATAACTTTATATAACGTTGAAAATGGTTCATATTCATTGGAATTAATTAAAAAAAGTTATTTATTAGGACTTTTCGTTATATTTTCGGCTGGTTGGTGTCTAAGGACTGTTTTCCCAAGGGCAATAGAAAAAGAGGCTCGACAGCTAGTTTCTCTGTCTCCCTTAATCCCAATCTCATTATAATAGCTATCAGATAACCGGTTTTAGAATAATTGTATAAAATATAATCATAGAACAAGATACAAGAATATGGTTGAAACCCCCAGCAACAAACATAAGTATTTCAAGAAAAGCGTATAATTTTCAGGAGTAAATCTGTTTAACGCTCTACCCGAATGTATTAAACCAAATAAAAAATATTCTTTGATTAAAAAAAAAATTAAAGAACTTCATGTATAAAGGATCCTATTGTACACAAGATAAATACTTTCAAGCTATTTTGGTTGTACTCATGGCGCTATTTTAGAAACGTTTCTTCAAATGTCCATCGATCCTAGCTAGAATTTGACGAAAATGATGCCCTTTCAAAACTGTACTCACGCACACAATATATTTGTCTGTTAACGCTCTAGCAGTCGCATTTTTTGTTTGATCGTTACCTAACTCTATATTTGACCTTAAGGGAAATCAGCTATTGAGGTTGTACTCATGACGCAATTTTCTAAAATTTCCTTAACCCTCCGTCGGGCGCGTGATCTCTCAGATACACAGTTTCTATAGAAATATTTGCCACTCCTCCTAGCAGAGAGTGGTGGTGTAGTGCTTCGAGTTATGTTCTTTATACGTCTCCCCCTCAAGGTATGTTGTGTCACTTTGTTCGATGGAGTCGTGTGTTTCACCTGTCATTCAGTTGTATCTCCTAGATACCAGGCGCCCGATCTCGTTAGTTTTTTTGAAATCTGTATTTCATAAGTATATAGATCAATTAAGTTTCTCTTTATTAAACGGAATCATATAAACCTATTTTTCTATTATTTTGCTCATAAATGAGCTTTCAAAAGAACTTATACAAGAAAATATTGTACGACGCAGTGACTACATTTGACGTTTACCAGCCGAACTAAGGTCGAAACTTGAAGAGTGTAAAGGCTCATTGGACCATACATTGAACTCAAGTACAAAACAGCATAAAAAAAAGTCATTCCGCTACAATGAACAAATGAAACTGATGTGAACCATGCGAAACTAAAAAGAAATGTAGGTTTACTAATTACTCTTGTGAGATTTGCAAAACCAAAATTTGTTTACAACATAGTTCCATGCTTTGTCCTAATTGTAATGCAGCTCTGCAAAAGAAATAATAATTTAACTGCTATTTTTAAAAGGATTGGTGCATTAAAATTTAGATCATTTTTAATAAGTATTATCTAAAAGTGATTTCGTGCTACTTATTTTTGAATGAAGTTATATTTAGATAATTTGTTTATATTGTTCACAAACTGAAATGAATTATGAATGATTAAGACATGTACATTTAAGCAATTTCGTTTGATATTTGTATTTTTTAATTATATTTTAAAAATCATCTTTCACGGTTTCAATAATAATGAATCTATAACCAACTTGATTATTTTATCAACCAAGATTTTCTTTATTATAATACTTATCAATTTTGAAAATTATTTACTTCTTTCAAACAAATACTTCCTCTGTTATGGTTTCTAATCGCACAGTGCACATTTTAGTGCAAAATATATATTAAAAAAATTGTATTTCCGTAAAAACGGTTGAGGTTGTATCTCTGAGATACACGCGCTCGAAGACGGAAGATTCTTGACGCGCCCGACCGAGAGTTAACGGCTGAAATCGGTGAGGGTTTTGAGAGGGTTAATTATGAAAATTTGAAATGTCTCCTATATTATAAGCTGAATCGAAAAACGTTCTACGCCCAATGCTATTGTAAATGTAATTACCTACAGCTATTGTTGTGTACATATTTTCTCTGTCTTGAATATTAAGTGAGATGTTTGGATTTTTTAGTTTTCGGCTTTCAGTCAACCCCCTTTTTTAGTCATCGCACGCTAAGAAGAAGCCAATGTACTATTAGCTTTCTTATTTCAAGCCAAAATATCAAATATTTTTTGGATGAGATACATGCAAATACTATTTGATTACCCTCCCCGCCGCCTTTCGTTCTTGAATTACTAAAATTATAGTGGTTGAGATAAAAATTATTCTGATTCATTAAAATTGCAATACTACTCGTATGTATAGTAAATAGTTTGGTTTTTTTATTATATTTAGATATATTTCACTAATTCTTTTTCTTTCCGGTCAAGTATATCTCCATCTATTTGGCTCTGACAGGTTGGCTGACCTCTTTGTTTAAAATTCAGTGACTTTTTGTTGTAGAGGTTATTAAAATATAAGTTGACTGAAAGATTTCTCGTTATCAGTTGTATTTATTTGTTTAATTGTGTTACTTAATATTCAAGGTGGTTATAAGTCTTAGAAGTATGGAGATTTATCTATTGTAAATCTACTGGTGGGAAATCTGCTTAGTTTATGCAGCCCCTGCGTGACGGACTTTTGAATAGTTTAAGGGGGGTTGTTTGTATATGCGTATGTACATATCATCACACTAAAAAAAAACGACTATCCTTAGATATGTATATCTATCTGTCTATATATTTGTCTGTTACCGCTCAAGCGGTCGCAAATTTTAACATTTCGTTATCAAACTTGATATATAATGGTTTTTTTTTTTTTTACAAAAAGAAGGATTTAGTTCGTTAACAGCTGAAATCGGACCAGGAGGAGGGGTGGAGAATTTCGAAAATTCGAAATATTTCCGTTATTATGCGTCGGATCGAAATATTTTATAATACCATTCTTACTGAAAAGTTAATGTTCTATAAATGTTGTTATGTAAATTTTTTCACTATCTTGATTATTAACTGCGATATTTGCATTTTTGTGGTTTTCGGTCTTTTGTAAAGCCCCACTCCTACTCATCTCATATTAACAATATTCCATTATGTTATGAAGCACTTTATTTGAAGCTTAAAAACCAAATATTGTTCTCATTGAACTTTTAATTATTGAGATAAATGCAAAAACGTGACGCACGTGGGAAATCTGCTTAGTTAACGCTACCCCTGACGGACTTTTATTTGTAAGATCAAGTTTTCCGCGTCACCTTTCTATTGAAATCAACTGAAAAGTTACTGGTGGGTGGGTGGGGGGGGGGCTGATACTGGGATGCTACCGACTCTTGGCTTGTAACTGAATTGTTAATAGTGATCTATGAAGCTTTTGTCATTGGTAGACAAATGTAAAATAGACTAGAGCCGAATGTTTGATCTTCTGATGGCCAATATGAACTAGTTATAAATCACGTAGCTAGCTCAGGTTCGACAAACATTATTACAAGCTTTATCATATGTTTCACATTTAAATTAAAATCTTCTCAGTCATAAGCAATATTCTCTGAGCCAGCTGGACACCAATTAAAGTCGCTCTAATAAATTACCTTTATCCAGGTAAAATGCTTTAACGTGGCCTCTAATAACTCAGCCTTTCCATACCTCAAGTGGAATTCCAACTAATAAAAAGTGTTATCAACTTTCTATTATAAATGTGTTTTGCTCATCTGATTTATACAATTGTAGTTTTTGTTAATACTTGCTAGTAAAGAGTAGGCCACCTATCTCTATTTCTTTCATTTTGATTTAAACTGACCCACACGCCAATTTTCGGATTTTTAGGGCATATATCTTAAGAGAAATCAGTTATTGAGGGTGTTCTAATGACGCGATTTTCGAAAAACTAAAATTAGATTGATTGAGATAAAAATTATTCTGTTCCATTATAAATTACAGTACTAGATATTGTAAATAGTTTTCTATAAAATTAATATCTTATATATTTCCGAACGAAATAATAAATAGAAAGAGTAAATTACAGTTAGAAAGAAATAATAAATAGAAAGAGTAAATTACAGTTAGAAAGAAATAATAAATAGAAAGAGTGAATTACAGTTAGAAAGAAATAATAAATAGAATGAGTGAATTATCGTATAAAATAAAAACAATTAAAAAAAGTAAATTTTCGTATAAAGAAAAAATAAATGTAAAGAGTAAAGTATCGCGAGTTGAGTAACCTAACGTTAGTTTCCTCCTTCAGAGTCTATTACTTTTCTTTAATAATAATATTGTTAAAATACTATTAATTTTTGATTATTTGAAGATTATTCAGTAAGGCTTCATTTCAGATATATCTGCTTAAGAGAGAGGCCGTAAGTCGAGATAAGTTTAAAAATTCAAATTTAAAAAAAAAAAAATAACGATAGAGAAGAGCGACTCGGCTAATATTGTTTTGGGAAGGTATAAAAGGCAGGCAGAGTGGAAGTACAAGCTCAGATTCACAGCTTGAAATATGAAATAGGTCCATTAACAAGTTTCCCAGAGAACATAGACAAGCATTTTATTGTCCCTCTTCCGGCTGAATTGTTAACGTAATGCTTGGTATATTTGGCCGACGGCTGGGCCCTGGAATAAGGCTTTCTTAATTTAACAGTTAACAGCTTCAAACTCCCTCATTAGAGATCGTTACCTTAATTGTCGTAGTTTGCCCTGAAACTTCCCTAATTGTCATAGTTTTGAGCTTGAACTTGAGTTGAATTTGGAGAGCTCCCGCGGGCCAAAAAAAAAATAACCCGAGCCCGAACAGCCTACATCCGACTTAAAAACAAACCGCGCTTAGGGTCTTTTTTTTAAAAAGCACCTATACTCCGAAAGGCTGCTTGTATATACGAGTAGTTTCTTGAGACCCTTCTAGATATTATGGAATTTTATAATAGGTAAATTATGTTACAAAGGAAAAATAAATAGAAAGTGCAAATTATCGTATAAAGAAAATGTAAATAAAGAGAGTAATTTACCATATAAAAATAAATAAATAAAAAGAGTAAATTATCGTAGAAAATATATGAAAACAGTAAATTATCCTATAAATTTAATTTTTATTATTTATTTACGTCCACTATATGCTACTATGGCTAATTGGGACGGGATAACTATAGGAAACCACCCTTTTCTAGCCAGGGTGGGAACCTGTAGATAACGTATAAAGGAAAAATAAATAGAAAGAGTAAATTATCGTATAAAGAAAGTGTAAATAGAGTGAGTTAATTATCATATAAGAATAAAAAAAATAAAGAGAGTAAATTATCTTCGAAAAAAAAATAAAAAGAGTAAATTATCGAATAAATTTAATTTTGTTTATTAATTGACTTCCACTTTACGCTACTATAGCTAATTGGGACGGGTTATCTACAGGTTACCGCCCTCTTTTAGCCAGGGTGGGAAACTGTAGATAACGCATAAAGGAAAAATAAATAGAAAGAGTAAATTATCGTATAAAAAAATGTAAATAGAGTGAGGAAATTATCATACAAAAAAAAATAAATAAAAAGAGTAAATTATCGTAGAAAAATAAATAAATAAAAAGAGTAAATTATACTATAAATTTAATTTTATTTATTTATTAACATCCACTTTATGCTACTATGGCTAATTGGGACGGGTTATCTACAGGTTACCACCCTTTTCTAGCCAGGGTGGGAACCTATAGATAACTTATAAAGGGAAAATAAATAGAAAGAGTAAATTATCGTAGAATGAAAAAATATATGGAAAGTGTAAATTATCGAATAAAGAAATTGTAAATAGAGAGAGTAAATTATCATATAAAAAAATAAATAAAAAGAGTAAATTATCGTATAAATTTAATTTTGTTTATTTGTTAACGTCCACTATATGCTCCTTTGGCTAATTGGGACGGGTTATCTACAGGTTACCACCCTTTTCTAGCCAGGGTGGGAACCTGTAGGTAACGCATAAAGGAAAAATAAATAGAAAGAGTAAATGTAAATAGAAAGATTAAATTATCGTATAAAGAAAATGTAAATAGAAAGAGTATATTATCATATAAAAAATAAAAAAAAAAGTAAATTATCCTATACATTTAATTTTGTTTATTTATTAACGTCCACTTTATGCTACAATGGGAAATGGGGATAGGCTATCTACAGGTTACCACCCTTTTCTTTCCGGGGAGTGAACCTGTACATAACTTATAAAGGAAAAATAAATAGAAAGAGTAAATTATCATAGAAAGAAAAAAATAAATAGAAAGAGGAATTTTTCGTATAAAAGAAAATAAATAGAAAGAGTAAATTGCCATTAGAAAGAAATAATAAATAGAATGATTAATTTATCGTATAAAAAAATAAATGAAAAGAGTAAATTATCGTTTCAAGATAAAAAAGTATTGTCCCTAAATTAAATTTTGTACATTGAGTGCCTAATTTGACAAATTATATACTCTTAGCTATTTGGATGATAAGAAATATATTTACCTTGTATTATAGCATACTTATGTATTAATTCAAAGCATGTTCATTATATTAAAAAGTCCGTCACGCAGGGGCTGCGTAAATTAAGGAGATTTCCCATATGATGTTTTGACTCATTAGTGATCTCATCACATATTCTCTACTTGTATGTACTCCCTTAATATGTAAGTTGCGAAAAGAATTTATAAAGCAAAAATTGTAGAAGATTAATAGCTTAAAACGATTGATCCTTTAATATTTTGCGATACGACTCCTAATAAAGGAGATATTTCCTGGACTACTAAAATTTGATTGGTTGGAATAAAAATTATTCTGGTTCAGTATAAATTTCTGTACTAGACACAGGAAATATTTTTCAATAAAATTAATATGTTATATTCTGATATATTTCAGTAATTTTTATTCTTATAACAAGTTTCAGTAGTTGTTAGGTAGCAGATCTGTTTGTATATATACCAGACACTTCCCGTAGGGAGTTTGTTAAAATTGACTGAAATATTTCTTATTACAGTTCACATTTATTCACTTAATATTCACTGTGGTGTTGTGTTACAAGTATGTGGGTTTATCTATTGTAAAACTTCACGAGGGAAATCTGCTTAGTTTACGCAGCCCCTGCGTGACGGACTTTTTTTTTAGAGTACTTTCCCAGATTAGATCCACGACATCTGTCAAGTCTGCTCCAAAATGTAAAAGGCCAATTTGATACATAGTCCTCGGGCAAATCTGTTTCGTATTAATAATTTTAGGTTATATATACTATTAATACTCAATTTTCTTAGTACTATTAAAATTTTATTAGTAGATTTACCTTAAAGGAAATCAGCTATTGAGGTTGTACTCATTACGCGATCTTCGAAATTTTTCTTCAAATGTCCATCGATCCTACCCAGGAGATGACGAAAATGAGGTCCGTTCAATACTGTGTATATGTATATATATATATATATATATATATATATATATATATATATATATATACAGGGTGTCTCCCCAAACCAAACGGCCAAACTTTAGGGATCGATAGACGATCGAAAAACTAAAACAAAAAGTCCTCTGGCATATGCCTCGTTTTCGCTTATTTTTCGAAAAAATCACAAAAAACTAAAAATAGTTGTGCAAAAACTAGTTAAGGCCAATGGAAGAGCGGATTTTATTCCTTGAATGAATTTTAGCAATAAATGTTATTCCAATACAATTATTGTATTCTAATCTTATACTAACAGACAGGTAATTGAAAAAAAAAATATATTTTTTATTAAGAAAAAATAATAAATACTTTTTTATTCAAATATTCATAGTATAAAAAAAATTACCTATTTAAAGTAGATAACATTATGAACAATAACTGAAGATTAAAACATAAAAAAAGATAAAAAATTTAGAAAATTAATAAAATAATTAAATATTCTTACTTGGAAAACATAAATGTTTCAGTTTTTATATGGGTCTACCTTAGTGAGAAAAAAAACCCTGAAAATTTTGAAGGTTTTACCTTCTCTAAAATTACATCGTTAATTTCTAAAGCGTCAACGTAAATGTTGTTCGAAGTGCTGGCCTCTCGCTGCAATACACGCATCACATCGCGTACTCACAGATCGCACTGCATCTAAACATTGTTCTGTGGTGAGCTGGTTGCAAACCATTCTGATGCGCTCGATGAGGTCATCCCTGTGCGGACGGGCTCTCGGTAGACATTTTCTTTCACGTATCCCCACACGAAGAAATCTAGTGGCGTGAGGTCCGGAGACCGGGCAGGCCAAGGCACCGGCCCACCTCGTCCTATCCAGCGACCTGGGTAGTTGATGTCCAACCAGTCTCGTACGGCCCTTCCGTAATGTGCAGGAAAACCATCGAGTTGAAACCAGCTCTCAAGCCTTGTTTCCAAAGGGATATCTTCCAAAAGTGCCCGTAAGTCATTCTCCAGGAATAGATGATAACTTTCAGCGTGAAGTCGAGCAGGTAAAAATACGGGACCTATTATGCGATTATAACAAAGACCGACCCACACGTTTACAGAAAATTCATGCTGGTAGTGAAATTCTCTAACAGCGCGGGGATTTTCATGTGCCCAAAGGTGGTAGTTTCTTTGATTGAATATGCCCGCAAGTGCAAAAGTCGCTTCGTCCGTCCAGATTACTTTCGAACTTAACCCTCATCTCCTACGGTGGTTCTTCCTCCCACATTTCCTACGGTGGGTGGATCCGACCATGCTGGCTCCTGAAGGGCTTAACCATTAAAGAAATCGTTAATTATGCAAGAAAAGGATAAATATTGATTAAAAACTAAAAAAAATATTTTTATTTACTTTAATGTTTAAAAAAGTTAACATTGATACTTATATCAGTCTTCATTGTCTTTCGACTACATTTTGACAGTCTCTTAAAGTTATATACTTAAATTATAAAAACAAAATACAAAATAAAGGAACAAAAGTGAGAATTAAATTCAAGAAAACTTGTTGTCTTGTCGCCAAACCTGCATTTCTCGAGGATAAATTTAAATCGTGCTCGGGACATAGTACATCGAAACATAGGTGGACCATAAATTTGGGAAAACATTTCCTTGGTATTCAGGGTGAAATTTTTCAATGTGTCACTCAAATAAAGGGGTCAAGAACGGCTTTAAATTCTTCATTATTTGTAATGAAATATACGAAACATCGCCGGTAAATGAATGCCGCGTCCGTTCGATTTCTTCGTTTGTGTGCTTTACAACATCACTTATCATTTCTTCACCAATGAAAAGTAAAAACAGTTTCAAAATATCCGTGATGCCTCTTGCTTCTCCTCTTGGGCCAGGATTTCCTCTGACCTCATTGATTGAAGAACTCTGGAAAATTTTGATCACATCGGCTTATTGGTCCAGAGGGTTTCCCCATCCTTGCCGAAATCGAAATTTCTCTCATCGTCAAAAACCCGGTCATTTTTCAATCCACACTCATCATCACTCTCATCAGCATCAAATACATCCTCAACGTTGTGTAATATCTCATCTTCCTGCTCGGATGTACTATCCTCGTTTTCTTCCAACATGTCTTCATTCTCTTGGCGTCGAAACTCCTCCAAAATTTCTTCCGGGGTCGTGAAAATTTTATTGAATGCCATTCTAAAAAAAAAATCGTGCATTCTTATGGGAATGTAGAAATAATCATGAAAAAATCTAAAGCATAGAACCTACGGTGGGTCGGATCTGACCGAATGGGTAATAATGAGGAGAGGACACTTACCTGAGCGATGTGGACTTGTCAGCCCCCCAGGCACAACTGCAGAGGAGGGTACCTAGGACCATGGAGTAGTCGGGGAAGCCTGGCGATTTTTAGACTAGAGGGAACCGGCACCCCGGTCGGATCCGACCCAACCGTAGGAGAGGAGGGTTAAGTTTACATTGTTTTGCAATTGTTCTTTGTACCAATTACAAAAATTTAATCGGCGGGGATAATCAGCGGGTATTAAATTTTGTACCTTTTGTACATGGTAAGCATGCCTGCGGTCAGCCCTTAATGTGAGCCAAATGGTTGTCTTTGGTATGCTTAGAACAGAAGCAGCTCTCCGGACGCTTGTGCTAGGGTTGGTATTGAAGTGCCTCAGTATCCTCTCCCTCCGCCTCAGGTCGGCTTCCATCGGAGCCTGCATACGGTTTCCACGACGATTACATGAGAAGGACCCAGTCTCTCGAAGCCTTCTGAAAGTGCTGGTAAAAACACCTCTGTGTGGGGTTTCTCGGTCAGGAAACCGTCTGCGATATTCCCGAACTGCCTGACGTGCATTGCCATCGCAGAATTCGTTGACGTAGACTATGTCCACGTATTCAGCATTGGTAAATCTAGCCATATTTGTTGACTTCACTGAACAGTACTAGCAACACCACTAATGTCAGAATGCGCGGCTGGATTCCCCCCAAAAAGGATTAAAATGATAGTAAACATTTTAATCCTTTCTTTTTAAGTTTAAACACTCAACCTAGACGTTTTATTGATAAGGAAAGCGTGAGAATATTCATGTTTTCTAAATTTACTCCTTGTAAATTAAAAAATTAAGCTTACTCAAAAAGCCAATAGTTTTTTTGTAATTTAAATACATTATTAAAAAAAATACACTTTTTGCACAATTATTTTCAGTTTTTTGTGATTTTCTCAAAAACGAAGCGAAAACGAGACTTAGGCCAGAGGGTTTTTTTCTTAGTTTTTCGATCTTCTATCGATCCCTGAAGTTTGGCCGTTTGGTTTGGGGACACCCTGTATATATATATATATATATTTGTCTGTTACCGCTCTAGCGGTCACAATTATTGTTTAATCGTTACCAAACTCGATATTTAGTCGTTTTATATAAAAATAAAAATCAAGTTAGTTAAAAGCTGAATTCGGGCCAGGGGCAGGGAGGGGGGTGGGGGGTTTAGAGGGGAGGATTTTCGAATATTCGAAATATCTCCGTTACCATAGGTCGGATCGACAAATTGTATAGAACCGATCTTATTGCAAATTAAATGTACTATAAATATTGTTATTTATTCAATATCTTGAATATTAACGGAGATATTTGCTTTTTTAAGTTTTCCGCCGTTAGCAAACCACCTTTTTTACTTATGTTACATAAAAAATACTCTGCTACAAAATAAATCACATTATTCCAAGTTTAAATATCAAAAATTGTATTGAAGAGACCTTTATAACGAGGTACATGCAAATATGTCCCCGTGACCCCCCCCCCTTCCCCGTCTTAAAGTTTTGGACTACTAAAATTTGATTGATTGAGATAACAAGTATAATAGTTCTCAATAAAATTAATATGTTATATTCTGATATATTTTTTTTTCTTTCCGGTGTGAGGCGGGCAGACCCGTTTGTTTACATTTCTAACCTAACGCTTCCTGTCGGCAGGTTACTGAAATTGGATGAAACATTTCTTATTACCGTTTGTATTTATTAACAGTGGTGTTGTGTTACCATTATGTAAATTTATCTATTAATAAACTTCACGAGGGAAATCTGCTTAGTTTACACAGCACCTGCTTGATGGACTTTTTTATATCCTTGTAATAATTGTATATATGTATTTATTTAGAATCTACCACGTAAATTATCTTTCACATTAAATAAAGTTATGCATTTTAGCTGTTTTTTTTCTACTTATACTACTGACAATCCTCTTTGATTCAATTAATAAATAATTTATTTATTTTTTTAAATTACATTACTTAATTGGTTGAAACTAATTTAAAAATACGGAAATATAATTTTGTCTACCTAGTTCGTACTAATCGAAATTAAGTGCAACCTTAATATTTAGCACTATTAGCACTGGAAAATTTTCTTTTACACAATGAGCTTTGAAAAAGAATTTTGGGAGGGGGATAGCTTTTTTATTTAATTTCATATACAAAACTATTTCTAACATATTACAAAAAAAAAAGACAGGATGCTTATACAAAAAATATGCTATTAAAATATCGATATTCAATAATGCGTAGGTGTAGCTGACAGGTAGCATAATAAATAGGTTCTATTTAATTTTGCTGTATAAAGGCCTCCCTAAGGGTTGGCTCCAAGATGAAGGGCTTCTCAGAAAAAAGCCCTTAGACAAAAATGTGGAATGGGGTTGACAGCCGGCTTTTTTCTTAGGATGCCTGCCGAAAATTGAGGGGACATACCGAGGGGCCGACCTGTCCTGGATATTGGTTTAGTTTGGAAGGGACATGCCCATCCTTAATTCAACCTCTCACCTAGACAATCCCCAGATATGACAGCACTAAATGAGCTCAAATTAACCCTTCCCATGAATATAATACCATTCGGTATCCCCTTTCATTTCGGCCCCCAGCCAACTAACTGCCCCAATGAATATTTTCCCACCTTCTCTCTAATTACGTCCGTTTTAGCAGATTTTCTATAAGGGAAATCGCTATTCAGGTCGTACTCATAACGCGAGTTTCAAAAGAATTCTTCAATTTTCCATCGATCCTACCCAAGAGATGACGAAAATGTGGTCCGTTCAAAACTCAGTCTCTCTCTCTCTCTCTCTCTCTATATATATATATATATATATATATATATTTTGTGGGATGCAGTGAATGAATGATTGAATTTCAGTATAAGCTAGATCTCGAGTTTCTAGTGCCTTAATGTAGTTAGTGTTCCTAGTTTATGTTCAGATGTAAAAAAAAAAGTCCGTCACGCAGGGGCTGCGTAAACTAAGCAGATTTCCCACTTGAAGTTTTACAATAGAGAAATTTCACGTGAACCGAGCAGTGAAGGAAACGACAGAACTTGCTTTTGGCGGGAAAGTCACTGTCGTCCGTTAGCCGCCCAGATTTAATAAAAATGCAAATATTAATATTCAAGATATAGAATAAATGTATATGACAATATTTATAGTAAATTTAATTTGCAATAAGATTGATTCTGTACACTTTTAGCAGATTTCCCTTAAGGGAAATCAGCTATTGAGGTTGTACTCATGACGGAATTTTCGAAATTTTTCTTCAAATGTCCATCGATCCTACCTAGTAGATGACGAAAATGAGGTCCGTTCAAAACTGTATATATATATCTATATATATATATATATATATATATATATATATATATATATCTATCTATCTATCTATCTATCTATATATTTGTCTGTTACCGCTCTAGCGGTCGCAATTTTTGTTTGATCGTTACCAAACTCGATATTTAGTCGTTTTATGTCAAAAGAAAGATCAAGTTCGTTAACGGCTGAAATCGGACCACGGGGAGGGGGGGTTTAGAGGGGAGGATTTCCGAAAATTCGAAATATCTCCGTTACTGTTCGTCGGATCGAAAAATTGTACAGTATCAATCTTATTGCAAATTAAATTTACTATAAATATTGTTCTATACATTTATTCTGTATCTTGAATATTAACCGAGATATTTGCATTTGTATTCTGCGTGTGGTACCAGTAGGCTATGTTCGGACTTTCCGCCGAGAGCTCTGGCGGCCTTTTTTCCATAACTATCCGTCCTTCGTGAATAGGTTTAGAGGTTAGGTTAACTGTGTTTCGGGGCTAGAAACTACTGGGTTATTACGCCCTAAATAATGTTTTAGGTTTAGAGGTTTCTTTCTATTACAGTTGTTATTAGGCAGATTTCTCTATTGTAAAACTTCACGTGGGAAATCTGCTTAGTTTACGCAGCCCCTGCGTGACGGACTTTTTCGATCCGACTTATAATAACGGAGATATTTTGAATTTTCTAAACTCCTCTCCTCTAAACCCCCCCTCCCACTGGTCCGATTTCAGCCATTAACGATCTTGATCTTTCTTTTGACATAAAACGACTAAATATCGAGTTTGGTAACGATCAAACAAAAATTGCGACCGCTAGAGCGGTAACAGAACGGTGTATATATATATATATATATATATATATATATACAGTTTCAAGCGGATATCATTTTCTTCATCTACTAGGTAGGATCAATGGACATTTGAAGAAAAATTTCGAAAATTCCGTCATGAGTACAACCTCAATAGCTGATTTCCCTTAAGGGAAATTTGCTAAAAAAAGTGGCATGTATGTCTTTACTAATAGTCATAAGTGTCAAAAATGTAATATGCGACAACAACATGGTATATACCAATTTTAGTAGAGGAGGAGCAATGATCAAAAATCTAAGGCACTGAGTGAAAGTTACATTTTGGATGAGGATAGGACAAGTAGAGAAAGGTATTGAAAGGGTTTGTGGAAAACCATAAGTAAGGAAGGTCATTGAGCCTATAATATTTTAATTTTATTTAAAGATATTTTTTGTGCTTTATAATATTGAGGTCTGTGTTAATGGGGAAAGTTTCAGAATTGAGGCGTCTATGGTGATTAAATCACCAATCACAATATTTAGTTTTTAAATTTCTTAATGCTTCTTAACCCTCCGGCTGGCGCGCTGCGGCATTTGGACCGCAATCTGAACATCTTTCAAAATACTAGGAATAGAAATGACTTGAGCGGGCTGGGGGTCCCAGGTATTTGTATATCAACATGTATCTTACATGCCCCCCCCCCCACCATTCCCCTTACCTCAGTAGCTAGTCTACCTTATTTGCGTGAGTTCAGTAACTGCGGTCCAAACACCGCGACGCGCCCTTTAGTGTTACGTGCAATAATTGTCAGGGAAATGCTTTGTACGAGGAAGAAGAAGTTTGATTTTTGTTCTGTAATATAAAAAAAAGTTCATTTTTTCTATTTCCTAATTGATAAATTAAATTTTTTTTCTTGCAACATTTGAACCGAATATTTTTTCTGTATTTGATCTTTTATAACCTTGAACTTATTTTTTATTATATTACTAATATACTATTACTCTGTATATGTATTACAAAATGTTTGTTCAAACTTTATGAAAATAATTAATAATTTTACTCTATTTTTAGTCTGTACAGTGATATTGTAAAACATAAAATTATTGTTCCTATACCACTATTCCTACGTTCCTGAATATCCTATGTTGGTGGTTATTTATAATAAACAATTTATTATTAAAATATCTCAATCATTATTCTACCTATTGCAAGGTTGTTTTTTATATTCCAAAGCTATTTATAAAAAAAATTATTTAGCCATTCTTTACTTAGCAATATGATATCGTATAATTTTCATGCATTAGAATTACTGTAAAACCAAAGCAAAAATGAATAAAGAACATAAATAAGTAAGTTATTGCTTATTTTCTAATAAACAATAGAAAAAAAACAAAATGCGGTCTAAAAACCGCAGCGCGACCGATAACGTAACTCAAATAGGTGCGCCCGCCGGAGGGTTAATTTTGTCATATATAAATTCTAGAAGTGTTATTTAAAATTATAATTTAATAATCGTCTTTAAATGGGTGGCCCCCACACTGATAAACAAAAGAAACTTTCGGCGGATATCTGGGTATCCAACACTTGTTTTAAGACAATTCAGACATGCTGATTAAAAATATGCAAACCGTTTGCCTCTTTCACCAAGCGTTTTTGAGATTTCGGACATTAACCATTTATATATGTTTAACATTCTATCAAGGCAAACAACTCGCAGACAAGTTACAGTAGAGCAAATATTGCTGAATAGAGTACTAATTATTATAAACTGTATAGCATCATCTAGTTTAAGATATAATATACCTATAAAATACATAGGTATAACATTAAGTTCCTTAATTTAAAGTTAGTTTGGTTTGAATTTCTTGGCTGTAGGCTTGCGTTTGGGCTGAAGCATGGAGGAGTAGTCAGCCAACATTGCTCCACTCCATCGACCCTGATAGCGTGATACCATCACCGAAGTGTCCTGTAGAAAACGTTTGCCATGTTCATCACTGACAGAACCTAAGTTCTCGGGAAACAAGTCGAAATGCGAATTGAGGAGATGAATTTTGAGGGATTGTTGCAACCCATCAAGCTGCACGCACTAATGCACTTCTGCACAATATTTACATAGTCAGGAGATTTATAATTTCCAAGAAAATTGACTACAACAGACTCGAATGCCAACCGTGCATCTTTTTCTGTATTGCTGAGTAAGTCTTCGAAGGGACTGCCTGCAATGATCTTCCTTATTTGTGGACCAATGAACACACCTTCTTTCATTTTCGCATAACTCAACTCTCGAAACTTGTTGGATAGGTATCTAAAAGCATCTGGGTTGTTATCTAGTGCCTTCATGAAGTTCTGCGTGAGTCCCAGAATTATGGAAACGAATTTATTTTTAAAAATCTTCAAAATAATCAAAATCAAAATTTTGAGTTTGAGTTTTGGAAAACAATTTGTATAATAACCTAATATGTGTTACATGTTATATGAAAGGTCATACTTAACAGAGTAAAATGACACCGCTACGACGATTCTAGCACAATTAGAACAGGGCCTAGAGCGATTTAAAGAAGGCCAGTACGGCGTTATTGTAAAAATTCGGCGTTGTACTAAAAAAAAAAATAAAAAAAAAAAAAAATAAAAAAACCTGACGTAATAGAGCAAAACAGTTTTCAGATTTTTAATGAGCATGAAATACTGCATTAGAAAAAGTAAACGTCATACCAGATATCTATGGCTTGTTTATCAGTGTAATCGGTAAGTACCTTAAAAAATTCTGTTTTACTATTTTTCACAAGGCTCTTACACTTGTTGTTTTTGGTTCATTGTAGCACAGATGAGGTGAACCAATGGTGCCTGAAAATGTGAGCAGAAAAAATATACTCCTCTATCTCTATAGGATTGAGAATTTGCGAAGCCGATATCCAGCCATCCTTTACTATCATACTTAATATCACCTTAAACAACCAAGGGTAACTCCATGAATATTTTGGATTCCTTCTTTCTAAATACACCATTTTTAATGTATTCATGAAACCATGAATTCAACAACTCACTCAATCTTCAGATGTTACATAATTAATTGAGATGAAAATAACCCGGTCCTTGGAAGTACAGTATTAAACCACACTTGAGACAGACTTAATTTATTTAGAAGCCTTTTCTTTCATTATTCATTTTGTAATATATTCACAGATGTGGAAGGGCACTTAACTCACTTAATTCAAACATTCACTCCTGAAATTAAACTACTTAATAAGTCTAAATTAACCTGGTTCTTAGAAATTACAGCATTGAACGGCAGATATATTCTTACTCAAGGGAGATTCGGAGAAGCTTCCCTCAGTATTCAGCAGATTTCCCTTAAGCGAAATCAGTTATTAAGTTCGTACTCATGACGTGACTTTTGAAATTTTTCATCCAATGTCCATCGATCCTACCTAGGAGATGAAAAAGGAGGTCTGTTCAAAATTATATATATATATATATATATATATATATATATATATATATATTAAGAAAAGTTTAACCTCCGAACGGAAAGCGTCTGAATTGTAAACAAAAAAGTCAGCCAACCACAGAGAGCTGAACAGATAGATAGAAATATTTTACACCGGAATGAAAAACAATTACTGAAATATATCAGAATATAACATATTTACCTTATTGAAAACTATTTCCTATATCTAATACTGTAATTTACAGTGAATCAGAATCATTTTCTTCTCAATCACTGATAGAGACTAAATGTATATAACAAATTTGTAGTACATGTTATTTTCAATAAGATGGGTTCTATACAATTTTTCGATCCGACTTTTACTGATGGAGATACTTTGAATTTTCGAAAATCCCTCCCACTAAACCCACCCTCCCACTTGACCAATTTCAGCCATTAACAAACTTATTATATAATATCGACCGCTACTTGAATTTGGGAAACTAATCCATGGATGTTTGGATTAATTCCACTGATACAAAGACGAAAAGAACTTTTTTCCAAATTATCGTCAGACAGCCTTGTACGATGATTTGATTTATTAACTTTGATCATTGAAAAGAACTGTTCGCATTTATAAGTACGGCGGATCGCACAAATCTCTTCCCATCTTCCTCATTTGGAGTTATGTAGTGTAATATTTTTGTTTATTTGGGTTTTTCATAATGCCTCGCTGGCCAGTTCAAATCTTACAGCGGCCCAGTTGTTGCCTACATATGTCTTATCGTAATGGTGGCTAATGATCTCCAAGGTCTGTAAACCCAACCGGAAAAAAATTATATATATATATATATATATATATATATGGTGTTGTTGTTTTTTTGGAGGTTTGGTCAATGTTAGTGAAAGAAACTTCTTAGTTTATATATTTCGAGAATTTTATTTTCTCTTTTTCAGGGCAATACTAAAGATACTTAAAAATTACTATACATATTACACTAGAGTTACTGGTTACAGTAACCTTCCCTGTAACCCTCTGAATACCTGAGTAATTGTTGGTTCTTGATAAAAAATAAATCTATTTCAACCTTGAATTAGCACCAGCGTATGTTTTTGCAAATTCAATACATATCGAAAGCTTTTCGACTGCTAAATTAGACTTGATAACTCCGATGAGGAACCCGTTAGTTTCTCAAAACAGAGATAATGGGAGCAGAAATCCATTATGCTTGCTCCAATCATCGAATATGGCTGGACTTTAAATCAGTGAAACAATTCTGCCTGTTATCGGCGAAGCAAAGTTTCTCTTCATTCTACCTTAATGAAAGTGTCCTCATCCACACTTTAGTTCGCCAAACTCAATCACGGCCTTTTACAACTTTTAATAATAGGAAACAGATGAGGGAGACGATTATTAATTTCCAAAATTATTGATTATCTCATTCAATTACGTTATTAAAGGCGCAACTTATATCAGGGACGAATGGTTTCACGTTAAGAGTTTTGGGGGAAAGGGACTCATTTCCGTCATCTTACAGCCCAATCTATGTACTTTGTAGAGATTTTAACGAAATCGCTTCAAAATTACAACCTCAATACCTGTATTCATAAAAGGGAACACTGAAAGAAAATATAAACCCATATGCACTAGTTAAAACAGGCAGTATCACTTATGTCAAAATATTAAAAATTTGGACCGAATAAATAAATCAGGTAGGATCGTAGGTGTTAACGAGAAATTTAATAGGTTGTGTTGATCTCTCCACAAGGATAAGTGTGCTAATAATCCTGTTACGTTTTTATCAGATTTCCCTTTCAGAAATCAGCTATCGAAGCCAAAAACTCAATATTTAATCGTTTTATATAAAAAGAAAGATCAAGTTTGTTTATGGCTGAAATCGGACAAGGGGGGAGGGGATATTTCAAAATTCGAAATATCTCCGTTACTATACGTCTGATCGAAAACTTGTATAGAACCAATCTTATTGAAAATTAACTGCACTACAAAAATTATTATATACATTTAAGTACATATACTCTATCTATATACATATACATATACTCTATCTTGAGTATTTACCGAGATATTTGCATTTTGGCAGTTTTCAGCCTTACCCCCTCTTCCACGCACGTTATTTTAGCAATACTCTGTTATATACTAAACCACATTATTCGAAGCTTAAATACCAAATATTGTTTTCAAGAAACCTTTATTACAGGGGATACATGCAATATATCTATATTGCATATGTTGGAGATTTGTTCTGGTGACGCGCGTGACGGACAATTTAACAGAATTCCCTTAAGCAGCTATAATACAGCTATTGAGGTTGTACTCATGATGTGATTTTCGAAAGATTTCCTCGACTGTCGATTTGGAGATAGGAAAATGAGGTCGGTTCAAAATTGTACGGGTGTCCCATGTTCCCGTGCCACCCCGCTTAAAATCTCCAATTATTTTAGTACAAGACTGAGACTTGGTGTGCCATAATGGGGACCGCTGAAGAATCCTTTCAGTCCATATTTAACCTCCTAACCTTCTCCAGTATTTCTCCCGCTAACATAACTTTGAAATTTCCGTTGAAACGTCCTACTTTTTATAGCGGATTCTTGTGTAGTTTAGTAGTTGTTAAGGGGCGGGAAGCTTTTTAAACGTCACGGGTTTCGGCACCAAAATGTTAAGGGGCGGGAAGCTTTTTAAAGGTCCCGGGTTTCGGCACCAAAATGTTAAGGGGCGGGAAGCTTTTTAAAGGTCCCTGGTTTCGGCACCAATATGTTAAGGGGCAGGAAGCTTTTTAAAGGTCCCGGGTTTCGGCACCAAAATGTTAAGGGGCGGGAAGCTTTTTAAAGGTCCCTGGTTTCGGCACCAAAATGTTAAGGGGCGGGAAGCTTTTTAAAGGTCCCTGGTTTCGGCACCAAAATGTTAAGGGGCGGGAAGCTTTTTAAAGGTCCCTGGTTTCGGCACCAAAATGTTAAGGGGCGGGAAGCTTTTTAAAGGTCCCTGGTTTTGGCACAAAAATGTTAAGGGGCGGGAAGCTTTTTATAGGTTTTGGCTCTAAAATGTTAAGGGGCGGGAAGCTTTTTAAAGGTCCCGGGTTTCGGCAGCAAAATGTTAAGGGGCGGGACGCTTTTTAAAGGTCCTTGGTTTCGGCAACAAAATGTTAAGGGGCGGGAAGCTTTTTAAAGGTCCTTGGTTTCGGCACCAAAATGTTAAGGGGCGGGAAGCTTTTTAAAGGTCCCTGGTTTCGGCACCAAAATGTTAAGGGGCGGGAAGCTTTTTAAAGGTCCCTGGTTTCGGCACCAAAATGTTAAGGGGCGGGAAGCTTTTTAAAGGTCCTTGGTTTTGGCTCTAAAATGTTAAGGGGCGGGAAGCTTTTTAAAGGTCCTTGGTTTTGGCTCTAAAATGTTAAGGGGCGGGAAGCTTTTTAAAGGTCCCGGGTTTCGGCAGCAAAATGTAAGTGCGGGGAAGCCAATATTCCCGGGTTTCGGCACCAAAATGTAATGGCGGGAAGCCTTTGCGGTAATAATAAGAGAGGATTAGACTGAAATAAAATTAATAAAAGAGATAATTCAATAATAAGAAAGCATTAGACAGAAGTATTTACTATTTTATGGAAAGATGAGGGTGAATAATACAAGCTACTATTTGAGTTCTCCAAAGAATCAAAATATTTTAAATAAAGAATAGCATATAAATGTAACCTTATAGTAAAGAACCTTCTATTAATTGCGTGTCTGGCTAGGGGCGTTTTATTGTCCTTCTGATCAATGTTTATCACGTGTTGTCTGGTTCTTCTTATGAGTAATTGTGATGATTCCCATATAGAACTTTTATTGCTATCTATACAGTTTATTTTGTATACAGTATTTTTGGTATATTTTGATTTTAATTTAACTTTTAAACGGCTAAAGCTATTTTTTACACTGTTTGGATATTTCCATGTGATTTGACCAATATCTTTAGATATCGATGTAATCTTCCTGGCTACTGTGGGGTTGTTATTCAATGTACAGTATATTTTTTTTCACTATATTAGCAGATTTCCCTTAAGGTAAATCAGCTATTGAGGACTCATGACGCAATTTTCGAAATTTTTCTTCAAATGTCTATGGAACCTAGGCAGTAGATGACGAAAATGAGGTCTATTCAAAACTTTATATGTATGAATGTATATAGTATATATGTATATGGAGGGAGTTTAGAGAGGGAGAATTTTGAAAATTCAAAATATCTTCGTTACTATAACTCGGATCGAAAAAGTGTATTGAATGAATCTAATTGCAAATTTAATTGACTATAAATATTGTTTTATATACATTTATTCTCTATCTTGAATATTAACCGAGTTATTTGCATTATCCAGTTTTAAGCCTTCAGTAAACCCACATCTTCTATTAGTGTGAATGAAACAATAATACTCTGTTATATAATAAACCACATTATTCGAAGCTTAAATACCAAATATTATTTTCCAGAGACCTTTATTATGCGAGATACGTGCAAATATATTCTGGTGACCCCCCCCCTCTTAAATTCTTCGATTACAAAAATTTGATTGATTGAGATAAAAATTATTCTGATTCATCATACATTACGCTACTAGATATAGAGCATAGTTTTCAATAAAATTAATATGTTTTATTCTGATATGTTTCAGTTTACTGTTTTTCTATCCGGTTTGATGTAGGCAGACTTGTTTGTTCACATTTGAGACGCTTTCCGCTGTGAGGGGAAAGATTTCTTATTACCGTTTGTATTTATTCACTTAATATTCTCGGTGGTGTTGTGTTAGCAGTATGTAGGTTTATCTATTATTAAACTTCACTTCACGCCCCTGCGTGTCAGACTTTTTATTTATTTGCGAAAGTAGTATCCTTTCGATTGTCTATATTTATAGTTTACTTGGCCGCTATGTTTTTTTTGTACACCTTCCGCCTTAGATTAGTTATGTATAGTTTAATAGATCATATTTTCTCAATAAATATAACTAGGAGATCCCGAATCAACATTTTGGTATTTTAATTCGTTTACTTTTGAATACATTTAGGAGTCAATATGTGAATGAAAATTGTGTTTTATAATAGCCTTTGATGGGAGAGATCAGTTGTGATGCTTCTGCTTTATAAACGCTCCCTAATTTTGAAAGTTCTTCTTGAAAGTCGACTTTCATTATTGTAAAATAGAGTTGAAAGAATGAAGCTTCATTAATCCCGTCAAGTAGATTATTACTTATAAGGGAGTTTCTATTGACTACCAAATTATGAAGTATAATATACACTTTATATACTGAGAATTCCTTTAATGGCTCTCAGCACCTATTTAGAGGCTCTTCATGGAAGAATATTTATACATAGACTCTTATCGGGAGAGTTTAATTAATTTTCGTAGAATTAACTTCTGCCGAATTGTTTTCAACATTTCTTTTTAAGTTATTGAAAATTCCTGACGAAAATGAAGCAAGGAATATTATAGTACTTTCTTAAAGATTCGCTTATCCTCCGCAATATTCCAGGAGACTGCCCACATCTTTTTGTTCTTTTCTTTTCCTTTATATTGAAAGACCTGTAAATGATTTCTGAATTTCAGTATTCAATTTCATTCCATTATATACAACATGTGCAATACGAAGAAAAAAAATTGGTAAAATGATACTTCGGCTATAGTCCAATTGCACACGGAGAAAAAAAAGTCCGTCACGCAGGGGCTGCGTAAACTAAGCAGATTTCCAAAGTTATATAATAGAAAAATCTCAATACCAGTGCCGAACAGATACGGAAACGGCCGAACTAGCTTACGGTGGAAGCTCACTACTAGAGCCGAAATCAGCCGATCTCATCTCGTCTGCTATCCGCTCACAATTAATAAAAATGCAAATATCTCGGTTAATATTCAAGATAGAGAATAAATGCATATAACAATATTTTCATTGTGAGGACTTCCCAGCGATGCAGCCTCAAAAATAGAATAACAATATTTATAGTTAATTTACTTTTCAATAAGATTGGTTCTTGACAAGTTTTTTATACGATGTGTAGTAACAGAGATATTTCGAATTTTCGAATATCCCCCCTCTTAACGCTCCCTCCCACTGGTCCCATTTCAGCCATTAACGAACTTGATCTTTTTATATAAAACGGTTAAATATCGAGTTTGAGCGTTAACAGACAAATATTTATATATATATAACAAATATATATATATATATATATATATATATATATATAATTTAGAACGGACCTCATTTTCGTCATCTCCTGGGTAGGATCGATGGATATTTATAGACATTTTTCGAAAATCGCCTCATGAGTACGACCTCAATAGCTGATTTCCCTTAATGGGATCTGCTATTATATGGTGACAAGTAATAATAATTTTTCGAACCAGCAGTTGGGAAATGTGCTTAATTGACGGGCCCTTTTTAAATAATGCCATCCTTTCTGCCAGTTTTAATAATTAGCAAAATATTTAAAAGAATAAACTTGTAGCGAAGCTCTTTAAACGAAATTAGATTGTTGGACTAGAAGAGACCAACCCTTCCTCCCACGTCGTAAGAGTTGTTTTAAAGTTGGAAAACCATTTTCTGGAAGTTTAGCTTGGGAAGGATATTTTAACTTTTCCTATTTTATAAGTGTTTTTAGAGTGAAATTTGAATTGTATTTCTTCATACCACGGGACTAGCTTATTTCTGAAATTTGGCCAATCATTCTGGCGATTCTGCAATCCAAAATAACTAATACATGTATGTAATGGAATATATTAAGTGATATTGTATTGGGTATAGGTAATTATTTTAAGAAGTCCGTCACGCAGGGGCTGTGTAAACTAAGCAGATTTCCAGTGTGCGTCGCGTATTTGCATTTATTTCAAAACGTAAAAATTCAATGGCAACAATATTTGGTATTTAAGCTTGGAATAAAGTGGCTCATGAGTAGGAGTCGGGGTTTACTGAAGGGCTCAAAACTAAAAAAATGAAAATATCTCTCTTGTAATTAAGAATATTTGTAGTATTACATACATTCCATTAGCAATAAGATTGGTTCTACTCAATTTTTTCGATCCGACGTATAATAAAAAAGATATTTCGAATTTCCGAAATCACATTTTGAATGTTCACAACATTGTGGTTATTATGAGTTGTGTCGAAATGTTATAGAACCAATCTTGTCAAACTATTGATGCTCTCCTATTCTTTTATACATTTTTTCGTAACTAAAGTATTTAGAGAGTTATTTTAAATTTATTTTTTTCAGCTTTCAATAACCTCCACCCCCTTCCCGACAACTCTTTTAATCCTCGGTTTTTACATACAATATGTGATATGAGTTCACATGTGTTATACCTGCACTTGGGAAATCTACTTAGTTTACAAAGCCCCTCCGGGACGGACGTTTTCTATTTCTATTATTTGGCCAAATAATAATGTAAAGCAACAATAGTTATGTTGCTATCTGGATGCGACAATGGGCATTGGAAGCCGTAAAAGATGATAATTCCCACAACCAAATCGCTAACAAAGAATTTAGGAAGGTTTCATCAACAATCAACTCGACTCAAAATTTAAATATATATAAATTTATTTATAACTAAAAATGCACTAATAATAAATATATATGAGAATGGCACCTTTTAGCAATATAAAAGGGGGCACTTATATCTACTTAAACTACATAAATTACAATTAAATAACTTAGTCGGTTTATAGAAGTTCTCTAAGATGATACTCTGCCGTGAGAGGTAGTTGAGGCGATAAGCAGGCTGACTAGATCCAAGCTGCGACTGTGTTAATCCCTTCGCGGCATCACACTTTTTATAGCCTGAACCGATGTCGAACTTTGCCCCCGCCGGTCAAATATGCTCAAAATGTCTGTTTAAAGTGATATTATTATCGAAATTCATCCGGAATATTATTTAGTGTATCGATTTTAATAGCTTTGAATGTTGTTATAAAAATACATTGGCGTTATCTACAAAAATAACAGAGCACCGAATTAACTCCAAATTGGATAAAGCTCTAATTTACAGATAAAAACTAGGCATTTAAGTACTCATAAACAATAATCTTAATGAGCTTTGTGCTGCCATCACTCAAAATATAAAATATATGGTCAATTATGATAGTTTTATGTAATGCAATCTCAGATTCATTACAATTACAAGGATTATAAATTAGAATGAAACGCCTAGGAGTGGATAGTTGCTTGTATTTAGGGTTGGAATTCTTCAAGTACAGGGCGGGTGGAGTAAGGTAACCCCCAGGGAACGGCACGGCTCGGACCCTCAGTAACTTCATTTAAAGGTTCACGACTAGCTCTAATAAAACCTAACCATCCGTAATTCGACCCCCACCCCCACCTCCAACCATGGCTGACCATAATAAACGCGGCAACGTTTGTAGGTCCACTCCATGTATCGCATTTCTCAGCTAAATACTGATTTCAAATTCGTCCAGTCATTGGCCAAAAACTATTGGTGGTTTTAAGATTGCTTGCGTACGATTTTTAGATCGGAATAATAATAAGGGAGATATTTTGATTTTTCGATCCCAACTCGCTATATATATATATATATATATATATATATATATATATATATATATATATATATTTCTGTTAACACAGAGGGAATGGACATTGGGGGAAATGTATCAAAAATCGCCTCATGAGTACTACCTCAATAGCTGATTTCCCTTTATGGAATCTGCTAATACTCTTTGTTTATGCTAAATTTATTTTCTAACTAAAATTATTGAATAAAATTTCCTCCTTGGGATGAACGTTTTATCTGCCAGATGAATAATTATCCGCTGGAGAAAAATGTATTCATCAAATAAAATATTTACCCGTCGGATGAAATTTTCAACCGTATCATGAAAAAGTCCGTCACGCAGGTGAGTGACGGATATTTTTTTCCTGAAGTACTTTTATTGGTCCCAGTATGACTTCAGTTGAGAAGGAGTTTAGGGGAATACAAAGCGATTTTAAACAATGTATGGTGGTGCCAATGATTACAAAAGACCGCCTCGCAGGGGCTGCGTAAACTAAGCAGATTTCCCGTGTGCTGCTATAACACGCAAACAACGATCTCATTACACCATATATTCTCTATTTATATATAAATAACCTAGAAAAAAAGAAGAGGAGTGACAGTTACGAAAGACACAACACAAGAAAGTACGAATAATTGTCTCAATACTTGACATATCAAAAAATGGATTGAACATCAATAGCTTAACAAGATCGGATATATATATAATCATACGATTAGACAAATAATTACGAAAATATTTGGAATTTTTCAATTTCCCCATCTATAACCCCACTATTCTTAATCCGGTTTCCATGTATCTCACTAAAGAAAAGTACAATGGAAACCATATTTGGCTTTTTCACCTTGGAATGAAGTATTTCATAACAAAAGAGCTTTTTGTTGATATGACATGAGTAGGAGTGGGTGGTTTACTCATGGCCAAAAAATTGATTTAGAAATATCTATGTTAATATTCAATATAGAGAAAAGTTGTACATAACAATATTTATAGAACATTGCATTTGCAATAAGATCGATCCTAAACAATTTTTGGATCCAAATCCTATTAACGGAGATATTTCGAATCTCCAAATCACCCCCCCCCCGGATCGATTACAGCCGTTATCGAACTCGACCTTTATTTTTCATGAAACGTTTAAATATCATGTTTGGTAACAATTAAAAAAAAAAGTCCCTCACGCAGGGGCTGCGTAAACTAAGCAGATTTCCCACGTGAAGCAAATACAATAGAGAAATCTCTATACAAGAGCCCAACACTTACGGCAAAGGGCCGAACTCGGTTTTGGCGGGATACTCAAAAATCCGTTACCGGCCCAAATTTAATAAAAATGCAAATATCTCGGTTAATATTCAAGATAGGGAATAAATGTATAGAACAATATTTATAGTAAATTTCATTTGTAATAAGATTGATTCTATACAATTTTTCGATCCGACGCATAATAACGGAGATATTTCGAATTTTCCGAAAATCCTCCCTCTAAACCCCCCCCCTCCCACTGGACCGATTTCAGCCATTAACGAACTTGATCTTTCTTTTTACATAAAACGATTAAATTCCGAGTTTGGTAACGATCAAACAAAAATTGCAACCGCTAGAGCGTTAACAGACAAATATATGTATATATAGATATATATATAAAATTTTGAACGGACCTCATTTTCGTCATCTCCTGGGTAGGATCGATGGACATTTGAAGAACTTTTTCGAAACTCGCGTCATGAGTACGACCTCAATAGCTGATTTCCCTTAAGGGATCTCTGCTAAAAAGTCCGTCACGCAGGGGCTGCGTAAACTAAGAATTTCCCACGCGAAGGTTTACAAGAGATAAATATACATACAGGTAACACTACCGTGAATGCTCAGTAAATGTACAATACAAGTTAATAATCGCTACAACTAAAATCGACTGTATAGATAGACTGTTATATCTGAATATAACATATTAATTTTATTGAAAACAATTAACTAAATCTAATGCTGTAATTTGTAATGAATTAGAATCAATTTGATTTCAATCACTCAAATTTTAGTAATCGAAAAACAAAGGAAGGGGGGGGGTCAGCAGAACGTCGACTATATATATATATATATATAAATATATATATATATATATATATATATATATATATATATATATATATACATATATATATATATTACAAAGTAAAAGTTCAATGAAAACAATATTTGGTATTTAGGCTTCGATTAATATGTTTTATAATATAAAAGAGCATTCTTTATATAACACTAGTAGAAGTGGGGGCTTACTGAAGGCTGAAAACTGAAAAATTCAAATATCTCGGCTAATATTCAAGATATAGAATAAATGTATATAACTATGTTTACAGTACATTTAATTTGCAAAAAGATTGATTCTATGCACCTTTTCGATCCGACTTATAGTAACGGAGATATTTCAAATTTTGAAAAATGCTCCTTCAATTAACCCCCCCCCCTCCACCTGGTCCGATTTCAGCAGTTAACGAACTTGATCTTTCTTTTTACATGAAACGACTAAATATCGAGTTTGATAGCGTTCAATAAAAAATTGTGACCACTAGAGCGATAACAGGCAAATACATATATATATCCACAGTTTTGGACGGACCTCATTTACGTCATCTAATATGTAGGATCGATGGGCATTTGAAGAAAAATTTCGAAAATTCCTTCATGAGTACGACCTCAATAGCTGATTTCCCTTAACGGAAATCTGCTTAAAGTTCCGAAGACCATAGATATAAATTACAGAGCCAACTCATTTATCAGTCATACGTTATCAAAACTAATTTTTTCCCTACTCTGGAACGGTCTAAATGGAGAAATAATAGAAGTAGGCTTTGGTTGAGGGCAGCGAGCAAAAGACAAACTGTTCAAGGAGAAAGAGGAACGGTTGTAGATATATGGGATAAAGGAGCAACTGCTATTTGACACGCATAGCCCCGAGCTACAATCTACCATATCTACCTGTGGAGTCTACTCGGAGAAATATATAACCACTCTCCCCACTAGACTCTACTTCAATTTTAGCAGATTTCCCTTAAAGGAAATCAGCTATTGAGTTCGTACTCATGACGAAATTTTCTAAAAATTTCTTCAAATGTCCATCGATCCTACCCAGGAGAAGACGAAAATGAGGTCCGTTCAAAATTATATCTATCTATCTATCTATCTATCTATCTATCTATATATATATATATATATATATTTGTCTGATCAATTTTTGTTTGATCGTTACGAAACTCGATATTTAAGCGTTTTATGTAAAATGACAGATCAAGTTCGTTAATGGCGGAAATCGGACTAGAGGTGGGGGGGGGGTTAGAGGGGGGATTTTCGAAAATTCAAAATATCTCTGTTATTATACGTCGGATCGAAAAATTGTATAGAACCAATCTTATTGCAAATTAAATTTACTACTACTATTTACAATGTCTGAATGTGAAACTTGATGGCCAAGCGTGTGGTCAACAGGTTTCAGAAGCCCCAGGAGAAAATATTCCGTCTCGCAGGGGCTGCATAAACTAAGCAGATTTCCCACACGAATGTTAACAATAGATAAATATAAATACAGGTAAAACTACCGTGAATGTTAAGTGAATAAATACAAACAATGAGAAATCTTTCAGTCAATTTACAACACAAGTTAATAGCCTCTACAACGGATAGCGGCTGAATTATAAACAAACAGGTCAGCCCACCTCGTAGCGCTGAATAGATAATAGATAGACTGCAAAGACAAACAATTATTTTTATAACGTAAGGGACCATATAATTTATTACCACAGAAAGTATTGTGTCTTCCAAACAATGTATGAATAAAAGTTCCTTTCCCTTGATGCGACACAAAGCCCATCGGTGACAGATGTTTTAGGTACTTAATAACCGCTATTAAAAATACTCTTTTGTAAGTCTCCATTGTAAACTGTATATTCATATTAGTACACAGTGGTGTGTTCAGTAATTAAATAAATAAATTCACATTCCTGAGAATAACATTGAATTGCTAAAAGTATAATTATCAAGTAACATGTAAACATAGGCCAATATGAGGTCGGCAGGGAAGCGGCAGTACTGATAGGACAAAGGAAGTAACCCCCACCCCACACCTCCCTATGCCCAGTGGTGCCAACTCATTTAGGATTTCAATCCTGTAATACATTAAATTATATTAACAAATCTGATTACATTATCTAAAACTGTTTCTTCAAATATTTTTAAAGTTTTAATTAAATACACATAAGGGCAAACTGGCGTTTCCATGAATTAATGTTTGGAAGAAGATAAGAGAGAAGGGCAGTATACTTTACTTGATGCAATCTATTACTGGCATTAAAAAAATAACATAGATTTGAGTTAATAAGTATAAAATATTAACATTGATATGAAATCATTTATCCATTCCTATGCAAATTACTTGCTGTATATAATGAAATATTTATGAATATAACATATTAATTTTATTGAAAACAATTTACTAAAGCTAGTGCTGTAATTCGTAATGTATCAGAATCAGTTTAATCTCAATCACTCAAAATTAAGTAATCCAAGAATAAAAGAAAGGAGGGGGGGGGTCAACAGAAATATATATATCTCACAAAGTAAAAGTTCAATTAAAACAATATTTGGTATTTAACCCTGTAACGTAGTGGTCCATGAAATACCAGCTTATTGTTAATATGACATGAGTAGAAGGGGGGGGGGGGTTTGCAGAAGACTTAAAACTGAAAAACGCAAATTTCTCGGTTAATATTCAGGATAGAAAATAAATTTAAATAACAATATTTATAGTAACTTTAATTTGCAATAAGATTGGTTCAATTTTTGGATTCGACGTATAGTAACGGAGATATTTTAAACTTTCAGCATTCCTCCCCTGTAACCCCCTCCCCCTGGTCCGATTTCAGCCGTTAACGAGCATGATCTTTCTTTTTACATAAAACGTCTAAATATCGTGTTTGGTAACGATTAAACAATAATTGCGACCGCTTGAGCGGTAAGAGTCAAATATATAGATAGATAGATGGATAGATAATTTTGAACGGACCTCATTTCGTCATCTCCTATTTAGGATCGATGAACATTTGAAGAAAAATTTCGAAAATTCCGTCATGAGTACGACCTCAATAGCTGATTTCCCTCAGGGGAAATCTGCTAAAATGTCCGTCACTAAGGAGCAGCCTAAACTAAGCAGATTTCCCACGAAAGAAAGAGAAAGGAAATCTGCTATTAAGTGTCAGAAGAGATAGTTGAAGAGACACCTAAGTTAGTATAAAGTAGTAGTCTGTAGGCAAAAAGGAAGCGGTATTGAATAAAGGAGGGGACGAAGGGAGCAGCTACCTGGCCCGTAACTCCATGAGCTTTGACGAGCTGATTTAGTGGAGCCATCCTTTTTATTGGATATAATATATTGTGAAGCGTGGCCAGGCAAACCATTCAATAACCTCAGCGTGAATAAGCCGCCTCATAGTTGGGCCAGCCTTAATCCTACATAGATTCCTCTAATACCTCTCCAGCTCCCGGCCGGTAGTAGCCCCAATAACAAAGCCCTTTCAACAAATAAACCCATTTAAATCTGCTTTGTCAAGCGTTCCCCTCATTTTCACATTCGCCCCCTCCAATACTCCTATTAAATAAATTCACATTATTATAATTACCAAACATAAGTATAACTATTTCCCATACCAACCCTTTGCAAGGTCTGAATGGCCAGGTCGGCAAATGCCGACGGCCAAGAGAGTGCCCTCGGGCCTCAAATGACAAAAAGGAAATCGAAATTTAAAAAGGCATTAAATTTATTTTTAATTAAACCCCAAATAATATATATTTACATTTGTAAATAAAGATCCCTCACATATTTCAGCCATTGTTATGCCTGGATATTCAAAATAGTGGGAACTCTATTACAGGTTTTTAGGAACATTCGAAACAAAATATGAATCTTGGTTGAATAAAACATTAAACTTCCCGATAAGTTTTTGAAATAAGCAAAAAAGATAATAATCAACTAGAATCATTTAAGTAAGTAGTTTTTAGTGGTAAATCAGTTAAAATACCAAAATTCACTGAATTAATTTGTGTAACTAAATATTTATATTTGAGGCATTATTCACGGTATGCCAGTATTGTTGTCATACCTGTCGGTGGAGACCGTCGTCACTGGCTGATGGTCGAGTACAGCAGGCATTGTGCTATCGATACCATGGCAGTATCTTCAAAAAGTTGTACTGTACAATTTTTTGACGGGCTTGAAGATGGTGCCATTTCATCGATAGCACAATGCCAGCTGTACTCGACCATCAGCCAGTGACGACCGTCTCCACCGACAGCTATGACAACAGTATCATTTATACTGGCGGTTCTAACCCTTCATTTGAATTATGCCAGTATATTTACATAAATCGTTTTTACATGGGCATGGTATTATTTATTTTTTCATTGCACCAAGTGGGCGATTATCAGAAGCAGTATTAGAGGGCCGACACAAAGTCATTAGATATCTCTGAGAACACAATACAAAATAAAACTTCTCGTATTGATACAAATATGGATTTAATTAAAATGCTTCACCTTTGGTCAGACGCATATTTGTCAACTTTATGTAAGGTTAGCTCCAAAACAACAATTGAAGAAAACGTTTTATTAATACTAATTTTAAATAAAAATGATTTATTTCTAATTTTCAGTATACATTTTTATTAGCTCGTAAATATCTTATCTATGTTTCCATTTACGTTCTATGTAAGTTTCTAACATAATAAATTTCTTTTTAAGTTAAAATTTTTTTTTCATGTTTGTGTTTTGTAGAAACCTAAAAAAAATAATAAACCTCGTCAAGACCAAAATATGATTTTTGATTTCTTATGCCATATACTTGAGACGGGATTCAAAAATAAAAATGAGTCCCTTATTATAAGTCGGATCAAAACTTTTATAGAATCTATCTTGTGAAACTCCATGAGGGTGCCCTCGGGCCTCAAATGGAAAAAAAAAAAACGGAAATTTAAAAGACAATAAATTTATTATTAATCATAAACCCAAATAATATTTATTTACATTCGTAAAATACTAAGCTCTTGAGTACATATTTCCAATTTAACAAATGTATGATTGTACTTTTTGCAATCTTTCTATTAACAAATGTTATGATTTGTATTTGCACTGACTATGATATTTCTTACAGGTTTTTTATAGAAATTGGTTTTGATTTTATAACTGCCTAACGTGCCCTACATGTTTTTTCACCCCCCCCCCCCCCCCCCCCCCCCCCCCTTTATTATTACAGGTAAATATAGATTTATTTAATTTTTGTAATTGCCTACATAGCCTACAACCTTACAGGGAAATGGGTGTGATGTGAATTCGATATCATCCGCACATATTTATAACATTGTTAAATAAATAAATTGTACAGTGATAAAAACTCTAAAGCCTGTGTGTTTAATTTTGCAATCCAAAAGAACTCTAATAAATAACATTTATTATTTTTGTAATAAAAGGGACAATATATATATATATATATATATATATATATATATATGTGTGTGTGTGTGTGTGTGTTACTAAATAAAAAATTGTTTGTATTAAATTTGGTATCAATCAGTCTGAGAGGTGAGGGGGGGAGGGGAGGGGTCTACCGAGGGCCACAACACAAGCTGCCAGGTCCGTGTTGCTGACCCTTTTGGTACTGTATTCAAACATTGAGATTTAAACCCTCCTTATGTAAGAGACAACTGACGGTATCCTGTCGCGCACTAGCTCAATCGCAAGGTCGTGTGCTCGATGGGTCACCAGATGGCACCAAGTATTGTGTCCTCGTGTGTCACCAGATCAGGCACCAAGTATTGTGTCCTCCCCACCGTGTGTGGGCCTGTTCAAACAGTTGGTCATAGAGCATACCCTAGAGTTCTTGACTCACTGGATAGGAAGGAAGGTTGTGTCTCGAGGGTAGCTTGGACTATAGACTTTACGTCTCAGCAGCCTCATTTTGCAGTCCAGACCCCTGTCTTTGGCATGAAACAATGCCCTAATTTATTTCCAACGTAGGTTTCCAACGTAGGTAGAAAATGGCTTCGTTTACTCGCTTCTCTGTAACAATTTATTTAGAAACCGAGAGCGTTTTCGATGCAGTGCATCTTATCAATTACAGTGCGACACCCCATCATTTCAATTCCTAATGAAGTTCTACACCAAAAAAAAAAATTACTTAACTCTAATGAAGTATTTTAGATTTTAGATAAAAGGGTGAACATAGATAACATGATAACATATAACAATAAAAAACTATATCTTATTTAGAACTTAAATAAACACTAATAAAATCCTTTCATACATCATACTGACTGACAAATTGTTTTAACTTAAGTAAATACATACAGGTAGATATATATAAAACCATCTAAAATAAAAAACTTAACATAGTCTTATTTTAAACAAGAAAGAACATTCTATTGATGGACAAACATTCTATGATGGAGACAAAGGTGAAGGAGAAGGGAGAAGACCTACTACCGAAGGGTCCTGGATGTTGAGCTGACGGCTTCTTGGGAAGATAGAGCTAGACTTCTTCATTCCAGCTAGATGAGGGTAGGGGCTAATGGTACGTCGAACTTGTGTGGGCAAACATCTTTCTTATATCATTTTTCTTCGTCGTTAGAAAAGAACCCAAATTAGAATGTCTTACCTCTAACCCTCTATTAGTCACTTCCCTATCACAAGGCACTGTCATTTTCCTGCAACACCTTTAGGCAGGTGATCGCAACACCTAAAGAACCCTGGTCATGGTTATCCGTCAAACCCTGGTTGCATGGTTTTCCGTCACTTTCACTTGCCTGACCCATAAACCCAAAACAAACACATTGACCCTTGTCTTTATATAACATGCCAACTAAAGACCCTGACCTACGTAATAATACCTCACAGGAAGAGGCAGGATATCTGGTAGACACGATTAGTCTTCTTGCTCCGGTAAGCCGACTTGATGCCAACTCAAAAACACTATAAACAAAACCCAAACCAAAACAACCAAAACAACAAAAAACAAAAAAACCCCCCCCCCCCCTTTGTAGTCGAAATGCTTCTTTGACCCTCCCCCAGCCCACCAAAACCCCCACCCCCCCACCTCCCCCCCTCATCCCCCCCAATCCCCCTCCCTAGTCATGTAACGCCCCCTCAGGACCCCCCAGACCCCCCCCCCCCCCCCAGGCAGGATATCTGGTAGCACGATTAGTCCTTCTTGCTCCGGTAAGCCGATTGATGCCTGCTTTTCACTGCAATGTTGCCTATGCTATTCACAGCCCAATACAATAAAGTTGCTATTTATTTCCAATACCAACTAAGAATAATTTATTTCCTCTACATGTTTCAAGACCTCTGTGACGCCTCTTCAGGAACAATAATGGAGATGTACCACACCAATCGGCTGATAATATCGATACATTAAATTGATGTACAGTATAAAAATAAAATTACAATTACCTACATGTTCGAAAAAAAAATGGGATTACCAGAAGAAGCATAGCTAAATCTACATCTAATCTACTTGCTGTTTATTGAAATATTTAATAAATATACCAAGTTCTTATCTCCGTTTTCCGTTAGAAAATATCCCACTTTGTTAAAATGTCCGTTACGCAGGGAAATCCGTTATACCTAAGTTCTTATCTCCGTTTTCCGTTAGAAATATCCCACTTTGTTAAAATGTCCGTTACGCAGGTTACGTTATATATTATGTTTATATTCTGATATGTTTCAGTTATTGTTCCGGTGTCGGAAAGAAAAACGATAACTGAAAGCCGTTGCCAGATCTGTTTGTTTACATTTGAGACACATTCCGCCGGGAGGGGAAAGATTTCTTATTAACGTTTGTATTTATTCACCTAATATTCACGGTGGTATTGTGTTAGCAGTATGTAAGTTTAGCTGTTATTAAAATTCACGTTGGAAATCTGGTTAGTTTACGCAGCCCCTGCGTGTCGGACTTTTATTAATCTGACAAGAATGGAAGGAGAGTTATAATCCACAGACACCCTCGCACTGCCGAAGTTCAAACTGATGGTGGCAGGCCAATAGAGCGTAAGTTGAAGAGAATTAGGGGGCAGAATTGGGTGGATGGTTGAGTTGCCGGAGGTGGTTCCCACCCAATCCTATTTGAATGGGAGTGGCCCCGAAAAAAAGCCTACACTCAAAACTTTTTCAACAGTCGTTTTACCCCGGGCATGTTATGTTTCCCTACCCACTCCAATAGGTTCTGCTTTAAAGAGTTGGACTCGCCAAAATATTTGATTCTCCACATTTTTTGGCCGCATTATTTCAAAGTATTTTTTCAGATCTTTTCCACCGCTACTCAAAAGCCAAATTTAACCTTCCGCTGGTAACACTACTTTGGCACCTTAGAAAGGTAACATGGGGTGACGAGTCACCCCAAGGGATTATTTAATCAATAAAGGAGATTAATGTTAACACAAAGATTTTTTTACATTTTGACATTTATATAAAATTATTATTAATACAATCGACAACTGAAAAATGAAAAATATATTGAAAAATCACTACTTGAAGCAGTTGCTACACACTTACTTGCGATGCTCGCTGCACGTAGGTTTTCCGCATTTCCTGCAGGCAGTTTTCACTTTTTTTGTCATTTGCTCGTGTGCATAGATGTAATTTTCACGACGAATACATATTTCTAGGTTTGTAAATTGAACATTTCTTTCAACTATAGTTGGGTCAATAAGTAAGTTTAGGGCATCAAGTTCAGATGTGATGTTTGAATAGGGTTTTACTTGAGGGATTTTTACAATATTATGGGCTTTTCTGGTTGGTGGGAATAAAAGGTTATTATGTCATCAACATCACTTTCTTCCTGTAGGATATCTTCTTCACCATTCGAATCATCACCAGAATTTACATTGCTTTCATCCTCTAGTCACTCTTTCACAAATGCGGCAAAATTTGAGTCATTAACATTGCAGGAATCAACTTTATGCAAATGAATGCTAAAAAAATTCTTCAACCGAGAAAGGTAACAGGGGTTACTAGTCACCCCAAGCACGTGATAAATCAGGTAAACAGGCTCTGACACGGGGGCCAACACTCTCAATCGAACAGTACTAACGCGAAGTGAGATTAGCAAGTGACTAAAGTTTGTCCTACCACGTCAACCAACAAAACATGAAAAAATAAATCTACGTGGGGTGACGCGTCAACCCTGTTACCATTGAAAGGTTAATGAGAGAAGGATTTCTAATAATTATTTAAATACCGATCTCTCAAAATTCAATGATTACTAAAATAATGTACAATACATCCATATTTGATAGGCCTTAGGGGGAGTAGACTAGACGGCAGACACTGTCACGAGCTGTATTCAAAAATAATAATAATGAAATTTGAAAACATTTGCTTCGAGAGGTGATATAAAAATTAGAACGCTAGAACAGAAAGAAAACATCGGAATTAAAATATACAAACAAAGGCTCAAAGCTAAGGATTAACTTGAATTGTTGATACCAATACTGGAAATAAAACTGGTTCGGTTAAGAAGTATTTACTTTAGGAGTTCCAATATTATTAATTGATCATTTTCATTCCTCTTTTCCCCTGTTCAAGTGTCCGTCCTAAGTGAATCGTTTATTGACTATTCATGACCAACAGTATGAAAATGGGTAATTCTATTGATTAAGATTATACAAGAAATTCTCATCAATTTTGGAATTGATTTTAAAAAAAAAAAGTTAAATAACGGTGTTTAATACTATATCCATAATTAGTACATTGCTTCACAATTATTTTAATACCTAGTTTACCTTCTTTTAGCTGCTTCTTACGGTGATTTTGTGGTTTTGGATTTCATAACCAATGCACATCAGATACGATACTTCTTTGATTGAATTGTGCAGGAATATAATTTATAGGAATATTCTGATGAAGTTAAGGAGGACATCAGAAAATTCCTATGATATGATCTATAGTTCTTGGAACAAACGAGTTTCAGTCAAAAATGATAAAAGCATGTCTTCCTCATCGTCTCTAAGGAGTTCTCTTAAGTTCGGTTTAAGGTTCAACATGTTCTTGGAAGATTGTATTTTTTACAATGAAGGAGAAATTGTGAGACAGTAAGATGGGCATTACAACAATCGCAGGCTGGTGGGAATAAGCCCTTCAATAAATAACTATGTGTTAATTTTGTGTGTTCAATTCGGATACGGGTAGGAACAACCTCCTCATTTCGGATATTTCTACTTGCAGTATACTTTCGCGCAGTAATTTATTTAATTTTTTGCAGTTTGTTGTCATGTATTTTCGACCAGTCTGACTTCCACCTTTGAAATATGAGTTGATGAAACTCTCGTTTCCAATCATCTGGGGAGATGAAGGTTCCTGTAGTTCCATCTTCTCGAGCACTACGAGCTTCCAATTCCACCATTCCTTGCAAGGCGAAATGTGAGGTAAACCAAACTAGCGTTATGTTTTTTTTTTAGTTTTTTTTTTATGTATTTCCTCTACATAGTAATCCTATGTGGAGGGATTTTATTTTCTGCACATCCCATGCATATTTGCATTATATGTGCATTTTGTCAAAACATTTAACAATTTTATATTATATATATATATATATATATACATATTAAAATGTAAATAAGAACATGAAAATTAAACTTTACGGGTACAAAAAAAAATAAATAAGAACAATTAGGAATACAATTAAATATCCAATAAAAAAATTACATTATATTAATATTATATTATATTTCCTCTCTCAGTTTAACAATAGCATAGGCTATTGTTTTTAATAAATTTAGATGTTTTGAAAGTAGAATATCAGGTCTGATAGGCCAATCGGGAATATGAGTCTTTAACTGTCTTCGTATGTCTTGAGTCAGTCTACATTCATAAATCAGGTGGGTGAATGGCTGTTCAGTGTAACTGTCACATTTACAAGTATTAAGTAAGCGATATGTTTTTCTCTGAGGTTTGTATTTGACCTTTTACCAGGTCTGCGAGGTGACATCGCTACTTTGGGTTGGCAAGGCTTTGGCAGTTGTTCTATATCGTTTATAGCATGGCTTATGGTCATTAATTCAATGGTAAATATTGAATTTCCTCCACTTTTCTGCAATTCATATCCTGCTCCCAGTAATCCACGAGCATCCACTTGGTTTCGACTTTGGAGGCATATGTACAGGCCCTTATTTACTGGTATTTTTTTTATTCAATTCTAAGAACCCATACTTTAAAACTGGTGGTAGCAAATGTCTTTTTTTTGTCGGAATGTAGGCTGAAATCAATTTGAATTTTAGACGGTTTCCAGGTTGAGAAGAAAGATCCTTCACTCTTTATTGGCTCAATCATTCCTAAATCCAATTCGCTCTATAAGTCCTTAATCGTATTTCTCATGTGATTCTCGAGTCTCCTTTCGGTTCAGAACACACTTTGGAATGAAGCAGGATTGTGAAATAATAGTTGCTCTTACAATTTTTTCGGAGCTCAAATACGAAGTGAGTTATTCGTGTATTCTTGTTTTCTACTCACGACAACACATACTGTACAGACCAAGATATTCAAGCCCAAGCAAAACATATGATACTCAATTTATGGCAGATAACTTGATTTGCCACAACTGATAACAAACTTGGAGAACTGAAACATACACTTGGTGAATGACCTTCCTCAAAAAGGCTAATTAGAAGAGAAGAAGTAGTTTTAACGAGGTTAAGAATTGGCCATTCACGACTGACTCACACTTACTTACTGGAGAAGAGGAACCCTACTGCCAACACTGTAACTGTAGACTTACTATAAAACATATACTAACTGACTGCTATCTAAGGACTCACATAGACCTACCATACACTTTGACTGAATTACTACATGACCATAGCCAGTATATAGACCGCGTATTATTCTACTTGAAACATAACAACATTTTCAAAAAATCATAATGTAGAACAATACTGAAAATATTTGCAGAAATGAGTATACTTACGTAAATATAATAAAGAGGTTATAGGGATTTAGTTGATTCGTCACTAAATCGCCCCAGTCGCCAAATCCGATTATTGTAAGAATAAATTAAAAAAAAAACATTTTGTTTTCTGCTTTCAGTAAACCCTCACTTCAACTTATCCTATAGATATATTGACTTAGAAATAGAGATTATACGATTAGCTGAGATCATCAGTTTGTCACCTTGTGCAGAGGATATCTGCTTAGTTTACGCAGACCTTGCGTGTCGGAATTCGTTTTATTTTGGAAATGTGTGTAAATTCGTTGGGTTAACTTGGGCTTTAACATTGTCCAAAGTTACGTCTAGGGAACATAATCCCTTCCTTTTAGCAGATTTCCCTTAAGGGAAATCAGCTATTGAGGTCGTACTCATGACGCGATTTTCGAAAATTTTCTTCAAATGTCCATCGATCCTACCCAGGAGATGACGAAAATGAGGTCCGTTCAAAATTATATATATATATATCTATATATATATATATATATATATATAATATATATATATATATATATATATATATATATATATATATATATATATATATATTTGTCTGTTAACGCTCTAGCGGTCGCAATTTTTGTTTGATCGTAACGAAACTCGATATTTAACCGTTTTATGTAAAAAGACAGATCAAGTTCGTTAATGGCTGAAATCGGACCAGAGGGAGGGGGGGGGTTTAGAGGGGGGGATTTTCGAAAATTCAAAATATGTCCGTTATTATGCATCGTATCGAAAAATTGTATAGGACCAATCTTATTGCAAATTAAATTTACTATAAATATTGTTATATAAATTTATTCTCTATCTTGAATATTAACCGAGATATTTGCATTTTTATGAAGTCTGTGGTTCGTATTATGTCGGCCATCTTCGTCAATTCTCGGCTCAGGCGGAACTTCTTCTAACCTGTCGTTTTTAACCTTACCTTACCTTCTTTACTTCGTGAGATTTATGCAAATACGTTCTGTTCATCCGCCCCCCCCCCTTCTTTAGTTCTCGGACTACTAAAATTTGAGTTATTAAAATATAAATTATTCTTACAATTCAGAAGCCGTTTCAGTTGGATTTCCCTTATGGGAAATCAGCTATTGAGGTCGTACTCATGACACGAGTTTCTAAAAATTTCTTCAAATGTCCATCGTTCCTACCCAGGAGATGACGAAAATGAGGTCCGTTCAACATTATATATATATATATATATATATATATATATATATAGATATATATATATATATATATATATATATATATATATATATATATATATATATATATAGATATATAGATATATATATTTGTCTGTTAACGCTCTAGCGGTCGCAATTTTAGTTTGATCGTTACCAAACTCGATATTTAAACGTTTTATGCAAAAATAAAGATCAAGTTCGTTAATGGCTGAAATCGGACCAGTGGGAGGGGGGGTTTAAAGGGGAGGATTTTCGAAAATTCGAAATATCTCCGTTACTATACGTCGGATCGAAAAATTATATAGAATCAATCTTATTGCAAATAAAATTTACTATAAATAATGTTATATACATTTATTCTGTATCTTGAATATTAACCGAGATATTTGCATTTTTCTGTTTTCAGCTTCTTAGATGAGATCGGCTAACTTCGGGTCTAGTCGTGAGTTTCCGTCAAGAGCTAGTTCGGGCCGTTCCCATAACTGTTTGACTCTCTATTCTGAAATTTCTCTATTGTAAAATTTCACGTGGGAAATCTGCTTAGTTTACGCAGCCCCTGCGTGACGGACTTTTTTCCTCTCCTTGTCATTTCCCCAGTAGCTGTAGCCTGTTACTCTGCTCAATTTTAAGTTTGTAATTGTTATTATTATAAAAGTGCTTTTTAAAAAGGCTTTCACGCATACTTTATACTTAACTGGCTCCCGAACAGAGACTTGGCAGAAGTTTTCATTTTCAAATGTGATCTTTTTCCCACAATTTTGAAAACTTTGGATTTTTATCCTTAACTGCTTATTACCCAAAGTATAGTGAAGCCGTGATCTATTTCCCGAGTCCCCCAATTACAAACTTAAAATTGAGCAGAGTAACAGGCTACAGCTACTGGGGAAATGACGAGTAGAGGAAAAATAGAAAGGATTATAAAGGAAATAAATTCTGATGGTTGTGCTGCCAGCAGGGCGGATGTTCCCTAGACGTAACTCAAGATTCAGCCTCCAGTTACTCTTAAGAGTTCAAGAGATCCGTGAATACATTCTAAATACCTGTTAGTAACGGGGTAATGGAAGAACAAGATGAACGGTTGGGTGCAGTTTGAGCGGGTGAAAGACTTGCTCAATGCAAACATCACTTGTACGAGGGAGAATTGGGAATCTATTGTTCGAATTAACAATGGGAGCTTTAGTATCGCTCTGATTGTTAGATGGAGCAGTGGTCTCCTGCATCAATGCAAGCCAACCTCAGCGGGAGAGTTCCTTTTAGCTGATTTATCTTAAAGCTATTGACTTATACTCAAGACTCGATTTCCGAAAAAAAAAAAAAATCATACGCCCTACTTAGCATAGGATGACGAAAAATGAGGTCCGTTCAAAATTACACACACACATTTACATATATATAAATTTATTAATTCAGGATCACACGCAACTAGGTGATTTGGCTCAAAATTTAACAATGTAATAAAATCAATACAATAGAAAAATAGCAAAAACTGTATCAACAATTAACAAAAATTAAACACGATAAATAAACATTAAATACAAGTAATACAAAGAATAAATATTATACCATACTATAAATATTACATTAAAATAGTACTAAAGGTAACAATTTGAAATGGTTTTATTATAATATATAAATATTAACGGAGATTTTTGGATTTGATAGTTTTAAACCTTAAGTAAACCACCACTCCTGCTCATGTTATATCAGTTAAGAATGAAAAATCTTAATTGATGACGTCATCAAATAACGTGTTTGTTCACAAAGTAATAGTTCAATAAAAACATTTATGGTATTTAACCTTGTATTGAAGTTATTCATGATTTAAAAGCTTATTGTTAATATGAAATCAGTAGGAATGAAACTAAAAGCCAAAAGCAATAAAAACCAAATTATATCGTTTAATATTCAATATAGAAAAATCATGTATATAACAACATTTATAGAATACTAAATTTGCAACAAGATTGATACTGTAAAATTATTCGATTCGGCACGTAATGACAGAGATATTCTGAAGTCTAAATTCCGTCTCTATAAATCCTCTTCCCCAGTCCGATTTCAACCGTTAACGACGTTAACCTTCATTTTTAGATAAATGATAGATCGAGTTTGGTAACTATTAAACAAAAATGCACCATATGTTGCTGTCATCTCTGTTCAAGCCCTGGGAACCGCCACCAGCAAACCATTGCCGTACTTTGACCAGCTAGCAGAATAGAACAAGCTGGTGTAAAAACCTAAACAGTAAGGCTATATTTTATGAGTGCAGGTACATTATTCAAAACTTAAGTATTTTATGGTGTTAAAATGGTCCACCAAAATAAGGAGAGAAGACATGAGTAGAGAAAATAAATCAGTAAGCAAACCTCCTATTTGGTAAACAACCTCAGAATTTCAATAATGCATCATGAGCCATGTAAAATTATCCAGGGTATTTCAATTATCAGTAGTCACCATTCAAGATTAACCATAATAAATTCTACTTAACTTTAGAAGCAACATTCAATGTCCCGTGTTGATTCGTATCAACTCCAAAGAATTGTAATTTCAGTTAATATAAATTCGTTTTTTTCTATCGATTTTCAAATGGGTTAAAACAGTTTTAATTGATCATTCTTCTGACGAATAAATTTTACCTTCTAGAATTAATTTATCATTTGCAAGGCGTGCTTTAAGATTCTGATTCCTTGCTTTATGTAATAATGGCAGTAATTTCTTCCTTTTTTTCTCTAACATCCTCTGAAAAATATATAAGAAATAGTAAATGAGTTGAAAGTAATTCCAATGATGTCATCATTTCACAGGAACGTTATATTGGGCAATGTCTTGCTATGCAAACTCCGATAATAGTCTTTAGGAGAGTGAAATTTAAATATGAATAAGGAGAAAGTCCGTCACGCAGGGGCTGCGTTAACTAAGCAGATTTCCCACGTGCGCCACGTATTTCCATTTATCTCAAAACCTTAAAGTTCAATGAGAACAATATTTGGTATTTAAGCTTCAAATAAAGTGCTTCATAACATAATAGAACATTGAAAATATGAGATGAGTAGGAGTGGGACTCTACTGCAGGCCGAAAACTAAAAAATGCAAATATCACAGTAAATAATCAAGATATTGAAAAAATATACATAACATCATTTATAGAACATTACATTTTCAATATGATTGGTTCCATACAATTTTCGATCCGACGCGTAATAACGGAGATAATAGGGATTTTCGAAATTCTCCCCCTCTAAACCCCTCCCCTCCCCCTGGTCCGATTTCAGCCATTAACGAACTTGATCTTTCTTTTTGTATAAAACGATTATATATCAAGTTTAGTAATGATATATATATTTATATATATATATATATATGTATATATATACACATATATACAGTTTTGAACAGACCTTATTTTCGTCATCTCCTGGGTAGGACCGATAGGCATTTGAAGAAAAAGTTTGAAAATCACGTCATGAGTAAAACTTCAATAGCTGATTTCCCTTTTGGGAAATCTGCTAAAAAGATAAGAAAGTCGCAAGGCTTCAAGATAAAACTTATCCAATACAAATTAAAGTCGAACCAGATATAATATACATTTCCAGAGGAATTCATGTGTATTATTGGGCATTTCAACCATTACCGGGGCCTGGGAAAATTTGGTTCCCTACTGATAATATTTTGCCATTCCATCTTTAGGCACTGATGATAGAGGTATATCCCTTACCTTCCCATCGGATTTGATTTATTTTGTTTTTAGATTAGTTTATATGTATTTCCTCTTATCTACTATATATTATACAAATGAAGGAAATTTTGTGAGATTACACAGAAATGGCAATCTGAACAAGGTGGCCTCTTAAACTGAGAATGATGTCAATCAGAAATTTTGCGGTTTGAGTAAAGGTTCACTACACCTTATTATATATATATGCATAGATATAAAGTATTTAGTAGATATAGACCATTCCACTACCACAGCGACACCAACGTGCTTTGGTATAACAACTCCATGGTCACCCATTCAAGTACTGACCATGCTCGATGTTGCATGACTCAGCTTATTTAAAGTTAGACTCTATCACTGCTATATATATATATATATATATATATATATATATATATATATATATCCATGTGTATGTGTTCGTTTTGATCATTTTTAACCCTTCACAGACAAGGAATATGAAAATTACATTGCAGGCAAGCTGGGTCACGGGTGACCCAGTCATATTTATAGCACATTTTTTTTCATTTTAACAAAAATATTCCAGTTGTTGTTTTTTTTTATATAAAAAAAGAAAGTATAGTTTGAAAAATTTATTTTATTTAGCAATATACATAATATGATAAAAATACAAAAACTCACATTAGTAGGAACTATACTTAAATTAGTAGGAACGTAGACTTCCAGACATTTGGTACCTTTGGTATCCGTATAGGATAAAAGATAAAAATTAAACGAGTAAACTCCTAGAAGGGAAAAAAAGAAGAAATTTCCAGCTATAAAAGACGAGAAAATTTAATAAAATCTTAGTGATTAAATAATTTTCAGTAAGTTATCAGTCTTCCATTTCATCCGGCAGTCCAGCAATAATTTTTCCTACTCTGAACAGTCAAAAACTTTCCAGATCAAAATAAATAGTTTAAACTCTTACAGAAAAAATATATATAAAAAAATACTCTACGGAAAAAAGAATAAGAAAATATGAGGGATAAAAAATCAAAAAAAGGGAATAAACTCTTAGTAATGAAAGTTCACTAATACTTCAAACTCAGAACAATCTAACAATCTTCTATTTCTTCATCTTCTTCAGGTGAGACTCTGGTAATGCGTCGAGAACAAATACTTAGCCTATGCTCAGCACATAGGCTGCGATTACAATGAGCGCAGTTTGATGTACCCTTACGATCTCTTGATTTTTCACAAAAAGCACACCGACGTCTTGAAGTGCTGGGTCCAGGCTGATTCTCAATTTCTTTTTCATCAACTCTCGGAAGGAGGGGAGGGGTACCATGCACTCCCCCTCCCCTCCTTCCGTTACTTTACTCAGAATATTAGTTTTTCCAACCTCTGGGTCACCGGCGACTCAGCCTTGCCTGTGAAGGGTTAAGTTAAGACGCTCTGGATCAAAGAAGTGAACACTCCCTCTCCAGTTCCTAAAAACTTCTTTATATTTTCATATTGTATTCATAATATTTATGTGAAGGATCATTCACCAGTAGAAGAATACACACACACACACACACATATATATATATACATGTGTGTGTGTGAGTGTATATATATATATATATATATATATTATAATGTACTAGCCAAGGTACCTAGCTTCGCTCGGGAAATCATTTGAGACGGACAGATTTTATTTTCTTTTTGGCAATGCTTCTATGTGTACAACTGCTCTTCCCGTCTAGGCACACTTATCCCCGTAAGGGTCCCTTGGGCGACTTATGGAAAAAAAAATTTTAGATTTGAAGAAAAAATGAAAATTAGTCTCTAATCATTCCCTCTCCACTGATTGACACACCGTGAATAATTCAAATCATAATCATGGATAGCATTTATTATAATTAAATATCATCTATAATGTACGTATTTTGTATATACGATCTAGCTAATATACCCGGCAATGCCCGGGAAATCATCGTTGGATGACTTATAGAAAATCGTTGAAAACCCAATTGGAATCGGAATATCACAATTTTTCATTTCAAGGCTCTCTCATAACCCCTTCTCCCGTTTATACCTAAAAATGTTTATGTATCTTATAATCATAGAAGAATTAATGCTAATTCACATTCCGAGTTTTTTTAAGTTCGGTTCAATCGTTAGTGCCCAAAACAATTGTTGGCTTCCGCCCTAGTTTTATATATATCCTATATATATATATATATATATATATATATATATATTATAATAAAAATAATAATGTATGTAATTTTCGTCATTTCCGAGATTGGATCGGTGGACATTTGAAGACATTTTTCGAAAATCTCGTCACGAGTAAACCACCAAACTGGTTTCCCTTGGGGGAGGTCTGCTAATAACTAAAATCCGCAAATGACTGATTAATTTAGATAATAAAAAATACATACTATTAATGAAAGATTTCCAAGTCCATAGCCGACCACGAGTTTAAATACACCCATTACTTCGATTTTGAGAACGTAAGGATAATATAAAAAGAGAGAAATATAAGCAAGAGGAGGATAAAAGAAGAATATGTAGAAAAAGCAGATCAATGAAAAAAGATGTACGATATTTTGAAAACTATAACACAAGTTACATATTAATTATATGTATTTTAATTTATTAGAAACTTTAATGTGATAGTTGATCAATTATAAATATCTCTTTTACAATTTCGACCAGGTATGTCCAACCTGATGAAATGTTGAGGGCCAAACTTCAATGTGCAAATACGTTCGAGGGTCGCTTTTAAAAGTTGTGCATTTTATAGTAGTGTTAATAATTTTTAGCAGATTTCCCTCAAGGGAAATCAGCTATTGAGGTCGTACTCATGACGCGATTTTCGATAAATTTCTTCAAATGTTCATCGATCCTACCTAGGATATGACGAAAATGTGGTCCGTTCAAAATATATTTGTCTGTTAACGCTCTAGCGGTCGCAGTTTTTGTTTGATCGCAACCAAACTCGATATTTAAACGTTTTATGTAAAAATACAGATGAAATTTGTTAATGGCTGATATCGGACCAGTGGGAGGGTGGTTTAGAGGTGGGATTTTCGAAAATTCGAAATATCTCCGTTACTATACGTCGGATCAAAAAATTATATAGAATCAATCTTATTGCAAATTAAATAGGCTATAAATATTGTTGTATACATTTATTCTCTATCTTGAAGATTAACCGAGATATTTGCATTTTTATTAAGTGTGGGTGCATAACAGACGAAGTGAGTTTCCCGCCAAAAGCTAGTTCGGCCGTTTCCGTAACTTTTCGGCACTTGTATGGAGATTTCTCTATTGTATAACTTTACGTGGGAAATCTGCTTAGTTTACGCAGCCCCTGCGTGACGGACTTTTTAAAGATACATATCAAATATGAAATTATACGACAATGTAATTATAATAAAAAAGATGTAGTCGTTAGTTTAGTTGCCTTTTTGTATTAGAATTTCTCCCAATGAGGCGTCGAGTGGACGCGAAACTAGTAGAGAAATAAAAATGATTTTAATATGCACTTGAAGATTTCATTCTTTTGTTGACCTACCGCCATAGATTAGTTAATTAAAATTAAATAGGTCATATATTCACAACATTTTTAATATCCATTATCATCCCATTAATTAATCAAACAAAAAGGCTTTAAATCATTTTGTTGATTAAACATTTTTTTTGTTGTCAGTTCAGAGCAGGAATTTAGAGAGAAGGGATTATTAATTCATGGCATTGGTAGACGGGGACATCACAATTTTTCTTTATTTAGAACAGAAATGTCACATTTCGAGAAAATAAGTCTCTCGTCGTTTTATTTTTGTCGCTCCCGTGACTAAAAAAAATACACTTTGACAAATATAAGTCCATCACTCAGGAGCTGAGTAGTAAAGCGGTTTTTCTAAGGTACATCAATTTAGGGAAACCCATCATTCAATACATATCCAAAGCCTTGGTTCCAGTACCATAAAGTATCAAAACTTGACTATCTTCAGATTTAGGTCTGTGAAAACAGCAAGCAGAACGGTAAATATATCAGAGCATCCTTTAATTATAAAAAGTCCGTCACGCAGGGGCTGCGTAAACTAAGCAGACTTCCCACGTGAAGTTATCCAGTAGATAAATCTGCCCAATAACAACTGTAGTAGTAAGGTATCTCTAAACCTATTCAAGAGGGACGAATAGTTACGGCAACGGCCGCCAGAGCTCTCGGCGGAAAGTCCCGAACATAGCCGACCCCTGCCGACCACACGTATTCAAGATACAGAATAAATGTATAAAAAAAAATATTTATAGTAAATTTAATTTGCAATAAGATTAATTCTATGCAATCTTTCGATCCGACGCATAATAACGGAGATATTTTGAATTTTCCAACATCCCCCGCGAGACCCCCCCGCCCACGGGGCCGAGGTCAGCCGTACACGAACTTGATGGTGGGACATAGGGTGTTATTTAATGAATTTCGTCACTAAATAATTTCCTTTGCCCAGACGAGAATTGAACTCGCCACTCTTGTTTTACCATGTGAGATAAGGTCAACGCTTTAACTCGCATGGCAAACCTGAGCCCCTGAATCCATCATCAAATTATGGCAGGAATCAATGTTATTGCAAATTATATTTACTAAAAATATTGTTGTATTCATGTATTCTCTATGTTGAATATTAACCGAGATATTTTCATTGTTATTAAGTTTGTGTGGATAACTGTCGAGATGAGATCGGCTAATTTCGGGTCTAGTCGTGAGTTTCCCGCAAAAGCTAGTTTTGGCCGTTTCCGTAACTGTTCGGCCCTCGTGAAATTTCTCTATTGTAAACCTTCACGGGGGAAATCTTCTTAGTTTACGCAGCCCCTGCGTGACTGAATTTCATTTTACGCAGAACGCTTAAATATCGAGTTTGGAAACGATCAAACACAAATTTCGACCACTAGATATATAAAATTTTGGACGGCCCTCAACTTCGCCGTCGGACATTTAATGAACTATATGGAAGTCACGTCTTGATTACAACCTCATTTGCTGATTTACCTTAAGGGGAATCTATTAAAAGAACAGATGTAGTCTAACATTTAATAATAATATATATCTAATTATCTAAATCAACGAACATTTCATCATATTCTAATATCCACTTATTAGAAGTAGAATACACAATATCCATAAAAAAGAAGCTAAATTAAGGAATTCAATAGTGATAGGATAAGATCACAGATCAGACTCGGGGCAAGAGAAAACGACTATTATAAAATATCTTCCAATGGCTACGAGATAACATTAAGATTAAAAGATATCTCCATTAAATGTTGACGCGACTCACAATCTATCAGCTTAAAACGGCTTCATTAGATTTCTAGATTAGATTATCTCTAAATTTAGGGAGGCGAAGCTCTGCCTGTAGAAAATAAAATGAAATGGCTTTTAATCTTGATGTATTCACTTTTATTTCTGACGTTTTCCCTAGGCTGTTAGCCCTTTTATTTATTAACTACAGTATAAAGGTCCGTCTCGCAGGAATACATAAAATAAGCAGATTTCCCTTTTAGGAAATTTTCCTCAAGGTAGATCAGCTATTGAGGTTGTACTCTTGACTAAAACTTCCCTCAAATGCCCATCGATCCTACCCAGGAGTTGATTGAAAATGAGGTCCGTACAAAATTACATATATATGTATGTATGTATGTATATATGTATATATATATATATATATATATAAAAGTCTCACGCAGGGGCTGCGTAAAGGAAGCAGATTTTCCTCGTGAATTTTATCAATAGATACATTTACGTATTGGTAGCAAACCACCACCGAGAATATTTTAAGTGAATAAATACTGATGATAGTAAGAAACCTCCTGAGAGGAAGAGTTTGAAATAAAAACAAACAGGTCTGCCTACTTCACACTGGGTAGCAAAAGAATTACTGAAATATATCAAAATATAAAATATTAATTTTATTGGAAATTATGTACTATATCTAGTACTGTAATTTACAATGAATCAGAATAATTTTTGTCTCAGTTAATCAAATTTTAGTAGTCCAGGAATTGAAAATAGGAGGGGCCAACAGAACATCTCCTAGGTCCTAGGATCCATGGACATTCAAAGAAAAATTTCGAAAATCGCGTCATGAGTACTACCTCAATAGTTGATTTCCCTTACGGGACATCTGCTAAAAAGGCATGCATTTAAAAACGTTCATTCCAAATCTTGACGAATATCCAAACACCTATACTGTCACTGACTATTATTTGACACAAGTACTCACTGGACATTAGCCAATCAGCACGGATGTACCGAGGAGTTGAACAATTTTCACCCTATGAGCATCTTGAAGTATAAAGATGAGATCCTTGAAAAGACCCTCAGCCACCAACCTCACAACGGACATCAATAGAGCTTTAAACTCAAACTGGAATCCCATTTTCAGAGCATTGTGCAGTTTTAATAATTTGCACCCTGAAACCTACCTAACATTCAAGATTCCTTTATAAAAACTATGATGCAACAGCCGATTAAGGGTTGGAAACCCTGAGAACATTAAACTATACCAAGGAAGCAAACCTCTATTTCTCAATCCAAACGATCTCTGCCCATTTTGCAAGCAGTATATCAATGACAATAGCCTATACCACCTTCTCCTACACTGTTCAGCACTCAAAGAAAATAGACAGAATATTTTAAAGCCATCCATCTCAACATCATCAGACAATACATAATATTTTAAATATTAGCGATGTCAATAAATTGAATAGGCTTTATACGTTCATTATAGCAGCTCTGAAAAAGTTTGACTCCCTTAATGTAAATGAGTAAACTCATCTCATGAATACTTTGTTAATATATTACTTTTTGTTGAGTGTTTTTGTTATTTATTCTATTGTGCACATTTTCGAGGCGAACATTCGTATAGAACTTGTTATTTTAGCTGGTTTAAAAAAAATGCCATGATAGAGATATTATTGAACAGTGTAAAGTAATTTTACCGTTAGAATTAGTTAGATTAAATTAGATTATAATTATTGAAATATATATTAAAATTAAAAGATATATTAAATTCACTTCATGAAATCTATGCCACTCTTTATTGTAAAAGCATTGTTATGGATTTGGCAGACTCAAAATGAAACAAAATATGTCTGTATTGTTATTATTTGTTCTAGATTCATCTCTAACAAATAAATATCTATCTATCTGTCTACTTACTGGACATGGGATTACTAAATTTTACTTGCACTGGTTCAAAATAATCTAGTCTAAATAACAAAGATTGCCGCTGTGACAGAACGAGTGAACAGACTATAAAATACTTCAACAACACTTGCACACTGTCTACACAGTCACGAAACGTACTGCAACAAAAACTCAAAAACATTGGACATTGATCAATTGATCAAAAGAGTTTATTTAAAAAATATACATTTTAATTAGTAATTTTTCTAAAAGTTGAATATAAAAGCGTTAAAAAGTTAAATATTTTACTAAACGAATAATATGGTAAGTCTCCCCCTCCATTATTCCTTACATCAAAGATAATGCAATAGAATAAGAGGCATAACTTTCTTAATGTAGTTTAATAAATATTTTATTGGATTTGTTACTTCTTCTATATTTTGTGTTTTGATTTTTCATCACTTGTTTGCTCTTGCTTTATGTATTTTATTTGTTTTTTGAGTTTTTGTTTCTTTTTCTCTAATATTTCTGTCATATCGTGGGGTATGTGAAGGTTTTCTCGTTGGATGCAGTCAATTCAACTGACAGCAGCCAATATATTCCACAAATACTAACATATCTAAAACACATCGACATTTACAAAAACATATAATACAAAATAGAATAGGTCTACAGCATGCCTAAAAAGATTTAAAAGGGTTAACTTTTATTATATTCTTTGGACAAGGCACGGATATGAGAAAGAATCAGATATTAAAGAAATATTTTCCATAATATAAAGTACAAAAAAAGGTAAGCACATGAAGGAGTAAATATATCATCCTAATAATGCAAATCACTATCGCTGTGGGGCACAAAACTAAATAAATAAAATTTAAAAAAAATAATATAAATGTACTAGTATATAGGAATAACATATTTTTTTATTAAAACCATTATAAATTATTGTCTTTATTACTAGTCTAATGTTTATTTATGTTTGTTTATCTAATGTTTATTTATGTCTTATGTTTATTAATTGTCTTTATTACTAGTATTTAATGATTATTTGTTGTATTTAATATTTTATTTGTTTTTTCAGTTTTTGTTATTTTTCTATAATTTTGTTTTCATTTTGCATTGTGAAACTTTGAGCCAAATCGCCAAGATGCGGGTGCTCCTGTATAAATAAATAAAAAAAAATAATCTAATATTTATTTTAACAAGAAATTATAAACTTTACATTTCTTGTATAAAAAAACATTAAGTATTATAAGGGTTCATGTTATACGAGTATACGACAAAATAGTATGGTACATGTAGTGAATAAACGCAAGGACAATGTGCAAAGGAATATATATATATGTATGTGTGTGTGTGTGTGTGTGTGTGTGTGTGTGTGTGTGCGTGCGTGTGTGTGTGTGCGCGTGTGTGTTTGTGTGTGTGTAGGCCATATGACGACGGGGTAGAATGTAGATTACCTCACAAGTCCTCTAAGTTTAATAGAAAGAATTAGTGAATTTCAAGTGCATAGAAAAGATTTAAAAAGTAATTCATTTAAAGCAATTGAATTTATTCAATGTGTAAAAGGGAATTTAGAAGAAACCCAGAAATCTTGGAAGACCCAGTGATCTGAATCTGGTTAGTCGGCATCATGTTATTAATACATACACATCAGTCAAAGAAGCATCTTCAAACAAAACACAAAATGTTAGTCTAGAACAAAATCGTTGCTGATGAAACAAGGAAACAATATCAACAATCTGTATACTTTCGGGTTCATTTCAAAAACAAGATCTACTAAAAATAGGCCCTTAATAGTAGAAACCGAAAGTAAATAGGATCTGACAAAAATAGATAAGGTTCTATCTGAAAACAATTGACAATTGACTCCTGGTGTTTTGAAAAACCCAAGCCAAGGCTAATTAGTAAAAAATATTCCCGAGGAAATTACACAACATAATCATATGCCCACATTACTTGAGTAAAATATTGAACTTCACCTCAACGATGAGGATACCAGATTAGTGACAGTATTTCATCTGAGGTTAAATCAAAACAAGAGGCATGCAGTGATTGAGGTTAGCCCTGTTGATAGGAAGGTACTTCTCAACAATCGGGTAAAGCTCTACCACAACACCTGCTGGGCCGAGGATTACCTCTTCATCAGACGATGTGGACGCAAACTGAGCTGCCCCATCTGCGATGAACAGCACGATTTCAAGGAGTGCTCCAAGAAGGGTCAAGCCCAAGAACACAAGTGCATCAACTGTGTTATGTACAATAACCATTGTAAACTCCATCATGTGATGACATACAATTTTGCATTGAGTAAGTTATGCACGCCTAATCCAATTAAGGCTACAAGAAAATACCGAATACTAATGATTTTCCTTCTAAAGACAAAGAAACTTGTTATTCATAACTTTATTTATTTTAACTTCAAATGCACCCTCTCATTATTCACTATTTACATTTTTCATGTAACATTGCATGCACATAACCCAAAATATATCACTAGTAGCCAAACATTCAAACTTTTAGTCAACAGATTATTGTATTTGTCTTATAATTATAATATGCTAACAATTTTTGCTCATGGAATCATATGTTTAACCTATATGATAAGAATCCATGTTCTTCCATACCAATTCTTAAGTAACCTATATGGCGTTTAGCTGAATAGGAAAACACATTTCGTTATTTCAGTTAAATATGAAACATTGTAAAAATTCAGACTTATTTTTAAAAGAATATTTATCTAGGAAGAATATTGGCATATTAATAATACTGGAACCTTTTCTAAAAGGGATTACTATCTTTAAATCGGTTAATAAATATAGGTTCTATTGAGGTAATGTTAATGTGCCGCAGCAATTGTTTTGACTAATAACAACAATGACTGACTTTTTTTACCTAAATACACTGACAAAGATATGACCACCTTACAGATTAAACATAAATCTTTCAACGCAATAATTGTTAGCGCATATTTACCTAGAGCACAAAATATAGAAATTGGTATAAATAAATTATAAAATGTACTTTCGCAATTTCAAACTGAATATATTTTCATTGGACTTGACAGTGACAGTAGAAGAAAATTATGACATTATAAACTTTACAACCAGCGAGGACGGAAATTTGAGAATTTTATTATCCTAAATAATTTAGCATTTATTAACAGAAATGTAGGACTTCCTACTTTTGATTGAAAAAGAGGAAATAGCAACATAGAATTAACACTCACCATCACGAAGCAGAAAACACTTGTTACCTATTGAAAGATCCATAACCACGAAAATTTTCGGACCATATTATTAAGATCATTAACCTACCATCTAAAAACGTCTCTACACGTCACTAAAGATGCTGATTGGTAAAAATTTGAAAACTATCTAACAGCTGAAATTCCTACAAATTTTAAGTGTAACACTGAAAATATTGACATATTTATTACTGACTACACATATAGCCATAACATTGATCACACACTTAACAGATTTCGAAAAGTTTTGGAGAAAACCTGCAATAAATCATTAAAAAGTAATAATAGACACCAGAATAAGAAGATAACAAGATCATTACATGGATGGGATAATAAGCTGAATCAACAAAGAAACACTAACAAAAGTAGATGAATATACCAAAGAATTGTTGACAATGGACTAAGGGCACTGTGAGAGTGACTTATCTACAAACAAAATATTTTTATAAACACAAATTGAAACTAAAGAGAAAACAATTATGAAACGAATTCTGCTCTTACATTGATCTTAGGAACTCCTGGACATGGCCGTACAAATTAGATTTGAGAAACTAAGGCCAATACTATCGTTAAGTTCTATAAAAAAAGATAATGAACTCTATACTACATCCTGAAACATACTTGTATTTACTGAACAAACGTATTGTAATGGACGATAACACAACAAACAATAACTATATCAAAACGATGAGGAATTGCATACTTAACGAACCTAACTCTGATGACTTACCAGTTACAACTCGAGAACTAGATAAGATAATTAAATCATTTAATAAGAAGAAGGCTCCTGGAAATGGTATTTCTGCTGAAATTTTCAATAACGTTTATTTTATTTTATCTAAATTTACTCAAAATATTTATAAAAGATGCTTCGACTCAGGTTATTTCCCCACAAGAATGGAATGTTTCAAAGTTAATATTTATTCCAAAATATGGCAATGAAAATGACGACTTTTCTTTAGTACGACCCATGAGTTTAATCACAACAGGAGGAAACATCCACGAAAACATCATTAACCAAAGTATATCACTACCTATACACCAACAATCCGTTGCATAGAAATCAATTTGGCTTCACTCCTCAAAAAAACACTTCAGATACAACAAACAGTTAATTTTATTAAGACAGCACTAACTCAGAAACAACATGTAGTTCTCATTTCACTAGACATTAAGGGTGCATTTGATAATGCGTGGTGGCCTTCATCCTCAACTCTCTTCTAATAAAGAAATGTCACAAAAATTTATACAAACTTGTTTTTTCAGATTTCACTGGTCGCCAAACGCCCTTAATTACACCCAATTTAATTACTAAAACTTAAAACATAGGAACACCTTAAGGTTCATGTTGTTCTCCACTTCCATGTGACCTAATTATTCATGAACTATTACGTTTAATTAACATGAAACATACTGTTATCACGCAGATGATTTTATAATATTGTAAAAGCAAAGACTCCTGGACAGTCCCATACCATAATTAACTCTATACTAGACGTCTCTGAACAATGGGCTCATAAAAACAAATTGCAATATTGCTTAGCAGATCAAGGATTACTCTATTATTTGACATCAGGTCAAAAGCATACTAAAATCAGCTTCAATTAAATACTTGGGAATACTTTTTGACAGTAAACTAACTTAAAACGCCCACATTCAACATCTTGAAACAAAACTATTGAAACACATAAATCTGCTTTCAATAGCATTGTTGCTATTGATTTGGGGACTACAAACATACACATTACGGACAATTTACTCAGCAGCTATACAACCTGCAATGACTTACGCAATCACAGCTTGGCATGAAGGCTTAAAGTGGCAATACAAATTAAAGAAAATGGAGAGAATTCAGAGACTGATGACTTTGAAGATAATGAAGACATTTCGAGCAATTTCGTATAAAGCTGCTTGTGTGTTGGGTAAAATAATTCCTATTTCTTTTCTTGCTAACCAATATACAAAGTGTAAAAGAAAAAATAAATATACAAGTCATCCAATCATCAGACATAGAACACCCTCTACACTTCTCTCAATGGATACACCCTGCACAATGCCCACATATGTATTTTAATCCAACTCGATAAACTGACATCCAAATATACACTGACGCAAGTAAAGACGGAGATCATGTATGGTGCGCATCCATAATACTTCACAATGATTTTCTGACTGACGTACTAAAATATAGACTAGGACCGTTATGAACAAATAACCAAGCAGAAATATTTGCCTTAGCGAAGGCTTTAGAATACATTGACCTTAATATTACACATTATTACACAAATGACGGAAGTAACCATAAAAACAGATAGCAAAGTAATCTACTTTTTTACAGTCTACTTTTCATGGGTTAAAGCACAAATTGGACAATTCGAAAACGAACTTGTAGACAAAATTGCAAAAGACACATCAAAAAGTGGAGTCTTACCAATTTCATGCCGAAAAATGTCACAAGATCACTTAAAATATTCCATTCGCACAGATTAAAAAAAAGGCGAGAAAGGTGAGCAATCACAGACAAGGGAACGCACTTAAAATCATTTATAAAGGACATTACTCGTTATCTTAAGAGAAGAACACTTAAGACTACTTGACAACATGGATAGTCAAAGACCACGGTACTACCAACTACTATGTACACTGATTTAAACTACGGAACACCAACACATGCCGTTATGACAACATTACTATACTAAGCCCAGATCACCTACTCTCCCACTCTACACGAATAGCACAATGCTGACATTCAATAAATCGGCCTGGCATCGGATAAAAGACATTAATATGATTCGAATTATGAAACTGAGATATATCCTATAAAATCTTGGCACCTTAGAAAAACCGCTTACTACACAGCTCCAAAGTGAGGGACTTTTATTTAATTTGAATAAGCCTTAAAACTCATAAACAGTAATCGTGGAAACGGCTTCCATCATCATTTCTTATCAAAGACATTGACCGTAATTCCTCTTTCATTTCGTGGCAGGGGAAACTTTCCTAAATCCCATGGAAACAGTTGCGGCCCATTTGGCAAGTGGAATTACGTTATGATTTGAATTGGCCCTGATGGAAGGAAGCTAAGTAGAGGGGGAGCTAACTTCTCCACTCCCCACCCCAAGAAACTCCTCCTTCATTTACATATAACAGCCTCTTCAACAAATAAGTATTTACGTATAATCATTTTCATTAATATGTGGGGGCGGTGCTTTATAAGCAGAGGATGTGCTCCTTCAATATGAATAACAAGAACTGAACCTACTTGGAGTTGGTGTGGGCTCCATTGTCGACATTCTCAAACCAACTTCCTGTTACATTTTCCCGCTGGCTGTTGTTCCCATTGTTGTCTGCTTAAACTCTGCTAAATATCAGGCGCTTTAGTCTCAGAAGGACATGAGCTTCTGCCACAATCATAGAAAATTCAGTATGGAAAACAATTTAGGCCCTCAAATTAGAGACTCCAAGCCTCCACAAAGTCTAGAAAATCATGAACCTATTATATTATGAAACACTTTATTCTAAGCCTATATACCAAATATGGTTTTCAAGAGATCTTTATTGTGCGAGACACATGCAAATTCGTCATGTGAAGACGAAATAAATTAAGATTTTATGTTCTTCCGCAATAATGTTTATTTGATGTACACTATACTCGATATTTAACCTTTTCATCCAACACTAAAGATCATATTTGTTCGTGGCATAAACCGGGCCTGGAATAGTGGGGCTAATTCGAGAGGAGAGAATTCGAAAATTCTAAATATATCCTTTATTTTGAGTCGGATGGTAAAATGTTATAGAACTAATCTTATTACACTATTGATGCTCTGCAATGGTCATTTTGTGCATCTTTTCGTAACTCAAGTATTAAGCGAGTTATTCGTGCTTTCTTATATTCACCTACTGTAAACCCTCCACTCACTCATTGCTTTCTTCTCATTGGTTTTCTTACATAAAAATAGGGAAACTGTGATGAGAGATCACAAGTGTGTGACTTTTTATATAATTCTTCTGTTGAATATATTTCCTTATTTTTAAATCGTGGACGACAAATTACTTAAAATTTAAAGTATCTTTTATTTTAACAATTATTTATCCGCATCGTTATAAGAGTCTAAAAAAATTATTGGTGCAGAAGTGATGATAACTTCCCTGTGCATTTCCACCACAATACGGCTGATACAAACCCGTGTATAAATTGGGAGTTGTGTAATTTCTCCTCACTTCAAATCCTCCCAGTATTAAAATTAATGAATTGACGCACTGATAACATTAATGTAACTGTAATCGTTAGAAGAGAATAGCTTGAATAGATCACTCTGGTGTAAGGTTAGGACTTGAGAGGGAAATGCTAATTCATATACCAAGTTTTGTTTCGTATGTTTCAGTCGTTTGTGTCTAATTAAATTGTTGACTCCCGCTGTTATTGTTAGAGTATAGCTCTTTCATATTTCAGTTAATAACAAAAGTGTGTATAACAAACGTTACATTATAGAACACAAGAAGTAACTTTTGTTGAGTAAATGTTTTCCGAAAACCCAGTAGGAACGAAATATCGAAACTTTTCTTTTCTGACCACTCCTTGAGCCCCCACTCATTTTTGTTTCTAGAAATTTTAATATAGCTTGAGGGTGGTTTGTATTTGAGTTACGAAAAAATACACGGGGCAGCAATTGCAGAGCATGAACAGTTTAACAAGATTGGATATATATAGCGAAGGCCTTTTGTTTTATTACATCTCTCTTCGGGGTAGTTTAGTAGTGGAGATGGATGGATTGAACGGCATGGTCGAATTAATACATCTCATACTCTAGTGACGATAGGTGGAGCATAATATTCAATCGGCTATCGACTCATACATCTGCATGAGTCGCATACATTGATAGAGCAGTACCAACAAAAGCCTGGAGGTAGGAGGACGTGCTGTGGATGGGATTAACATAGGCCTACTAGGGGTAGGTAGTCCTTGATGCTTACATACATAACAAGGACCTCACTTGACGCCCACTGGCTAGTCCCGCAATCAGCTAAGCTATGAAGGGCTGGGCAATAATGAGACCCATTCGCAATTGCACACCCACTCCACCACAGTGAGACGAAACGGCGTTTTGGCGAATGAAATCCTATGATAGCGGCTATGGAACTTGCGAAACAGACCCAGACCAATGAAACATACATTCTGATACAGACTAATATCCGAATTTTAGCTTTATAAAAAAATGTCCGTCACACAGTGGTAGGAAAACTAAGCACATTTCTCATGTGCCGGTATAACACTTGTGATCTCATATTCCCTATTCTTATGATACAAATCTATGAGTAAAAAGGAGGGGGGTGCAAAAGGCACAATACAAGAATGTACGAATAACTCGCATTAATACTTGTGTTACAAAAAAAAAAGTCCGTCACGCAGGGGCTGCGTAAACTAAGCAGATTTCCCTCGTGAATTTTAATAATAGGTAAACCTACATACTGCTAACACAACACCACCCTGAATATTAGGTGAATAAATACAAACGGTAATAAGAAAGTAAATCAAATGTAAACTAACAGGTCTACCAATAGCTTTCAGTTATGGTTTTTCTTTCCGACACTGAAGCATATCGGAATACAACATATTAATTTTATTGAAAACAACGTACTATATCTAGTAATGTAATTTATAATGAACCAGAATAAATTTTATCTCAATCAATCAAATTTTAGTAGTCCAAAAATTTAAGACGGGGGAGGTCACAAGAACATATTTGTATGAATCTCGTATTATAAAGGTCCCTGGAACACAATAATTGGTATTTAAGCTTCAAATATGTTAAATGTGGTTTATTATATAACAGAGTATTCTTTACGTAACACGAGTAGTAGTGGGGGTTTACTGAAAGCTGAAAACTGTAAAATGCAAATACCTCGGTTAATATTCAAGATAGGGAATAAATGTATATAATAATAGACTTTAAGATAGAAATAGAGAATATGTGATGAGATGAGATCACAGGAGTGTTGTACGAGCAGGTGGGAAATCTGCTTAGATTACACAGTCCTTGCGTGACGGACTCTTTAAGATAGAAATAGAGAATATGTGATGAGATGAGATCACAAGAGTGTTATACGAGCACGTGGGAAATCTGGTTAGATTACACAGCCCTTGCGTGACGGACTTTTTATGATTGAAATAGAGAATATGTGATGAGATGAGATCACAAGAGTGTTGTACGAACAGGTGGGAAATCTGCTTAGATTTCACAGGCCTCGCGTGACGGACTTTTTAAGATAGAAATAGAGAATATGTGATGAGATGAGATCACAAGAGTGTTGTACGAGCAGGTGGGAAATCTGCTTAGATTTCACAGGCCTTTCATGACGGACTTTTTAAGATAGAAATAGAGAATATGTGATGAGATGAGATCACAAGAGTGTTGTACTGAGCAGGTGGGAAATCTGCTTACATTTCACAGGCCTTACGTGACGGACTTTTTAAGATAGAAATAGAGAATAAGTGATGAGCTGAGACCACAAGAGTGTTATACGAGCATGTGGGAAATCTGCTTAGTTTACGCGAGTCCTGCGGATTTTTTTATATTAGAACAGATTCTGTGTGAGTCCTTACTCCGGGTATTACAATTTTAATAAAACTCTTTCCATGCGAAAACACATTTTCTTTTTTTTTTGTTGGTATGAATCTAGGGGGAAATCTTTATTTGTACATAAGGGAGTATTTCCACTTTAAAACTGACTGTAATCATGAAATGGGCGCGGGAGGGGTTTAGCCGGCAATGGAATTGATTTGTCGAAGCCCTCCCAAGCTTGAAAGACCCCTTTCAGATTCAAATTCAAGGGAGTTTATTCCAATATGAATGAGCTTTCTTAAAGCAGATATGAATCTACACACCCCTCTGCATATCCATCTTATAATTTCAGAAAATAAATGTTCTTCATTTATGATTTTATTTTTTTTATTTCCTTCTCGAAGTAACCCTACGAGATAGTGGTTTATTGTCTACATGTAACGTACAATACCTGTACGCAACTAGTAATTTTTTTTATCAATATAAGTATTTTAAATTTATTAAAATAATTACAATTACAACTAATTCCAAAAATAAAATAAATAACAAATAAAATAAACAAGTATATTAAAAAAAATAAATAACACAAATTATTTGTTATCCATAATAATAATTCCTTAGGCAAATTTATTTAGTGCCTTATTACACATGTAAAATAATTTATGTTCCTTAACAGGCCACTTTCACAATTGTATTTCAGCTGTACTCTGGAAGGTTTGCCTTTGCTGCGTCAGTAGTTTACAGTTGTATAATAAATGTTTGTAGGTTTGTTCCTTTGCAAAGTCACAGAAAAAGTGTGGTTGGTTGGTCAAGACGAAACGATACAAATAGGCGTTTTTCATATCATGTTCCGTTGTGATGAATAAAACTTGGTTAATGTGGCCTGATTGTTAAAATATTAATGATGTTTGGTATAATATTTTTTTATTGTTTAACTCTTGTTGATAATTGTTGTTGCCATTTATGCAGTGTGTTTGTTAGTACCTGTTTTTTTAAAGTGCATTTTTATAATTTTGTTGTAAAATTCTGGAATATTTGGCTGAATTATGGGCTAGTTTTCTAATATTCCCGAATGTCCTTTATCCATGAAAATAAATACGTGTGTCGTTCTGTTGTAGTAGTATAAGTGTTAGTAGTATTGGCTCAGTTAGGGCATATGTGGGCAACAACCGGCCCGCTGTTAGATTTAAACCTGTCCACGAGACGTTTTCAAAAACCCAATTAAACAATAAAAGTCCGTCACGTAGGTGTTGCGTAAACTAAGCGGATTTCCCTCGTGAAGTTTAGTAATTGATAAATCTATATACTGCTAACACAACACCGCCGTGAATAAATACAAACGGAACTAAGAAATTTTTCAGTCAATTTCAATAACATGCCGACAGGAAGCGTTAGAAATGTAACCAAACGGGTCTGCCCGCCTCACCCCGGAAAGAAAAACAATTACTGAAATATATCAGAATATAACATATTTATTTTATTGAGAACTATTTATTATATCTAGTACTGCAATTAATTATGAGTCAGAATAATTGTTTTCTCAATCAATCAAATTTTAGTAATCCAAGAACTTAACACGGGGGAGGGCGACACCTGGACATATTTGCATGTATCTCGTATAATAAAGGTCTCTTGAATAACATATTTGCTATTTAAACTTCGAATAATGTGGTTTATTATATAATAGAATATTGTTCATGTAACATGCGTAAAAGTGGGGGTTTGCTGAAGGCTGAAAACTGAAAAATGCAAATATGTTGGTTAATATTCAAGATAGAGAATAAATGCATATGACAATAATTATAGTACTGCAGGTTTATACATTATTTCGATCCGACCTATAGTAACGGATATATTTCAAATTTTTGAAAATCCTCCCCTCGAAACCCCCCTCCCCCTGGTCCGATTTCAGCCGTTAAAGAACTTGATCTTTCTTTTAACATAAAACGACTAAATATCGACTTTGGTAACGATTAAACAATAATTGCGACCGCTAGAGCGGTAACAGACCAATATATATGTGTATATATACACACACACACACATATATATATATATATATATATATATATATATATATATATATATATATATACACACAGTTTTGAACGGACATTATCGTCCTCTCCTAGGTAGGATCGATGGACATTTGAAGAACAATTTCGAAAATCCCGTCATGAGTACGACCTCAATAGCTGATTTCCCTTAAGGGAAATCTGCTAAAAATATTATACTACTTACTCCAATTGAGGAAGATGAGGAGAGATTTGTGCGTTTGTCAGAACTTATATATGCGAACACTTATTTTCAATGATGAAAGTTAATAAATCGAAACATCGTACAAGGCTGACTGACGATAATTTGGAACATTCTTTACGTCTTTGTATCAGTGGAATGAATACAATCATCGATGGATTAATTTCCCAAATTCAAGCTCAAGTGTCTCATTGATTTGGGTGTCGCTATTTTAGATAACTTTCGTTGTTTTTAATAATTCCAATTTACGATTTAATTATAATGTTGTACCTATTTGTTTCATTTCATTTTGTTATATTAATAAATTGTATTATAGTTACATTGTCGTATAATTTCATGCCTGATACCTAACGTTAAAAATTATGAACACTACATTAAAATGGACTACTTTTAATAGCGGCCCGCGAACGTATTTGCTCACTGAAGTTTGGCCCTCAACTTGTCAAAGGTTGGCCATACCTGAGTTAAGGCCCGATTCCACTGGGGCAACACTGAACGACACGTTCCATGATATTTGTTCCCTAGTGTTAGCTATTGTCGTCGGTCGACCTTGTGGCACAGAATTCAATTCAAAGTTGCATGCCACAATGTTGCATGCGCGTTGTTGCACATGAGTGCGGCACGCAACAAAAGCAATTCCATACAGGCAACCTCAGTTGGCCAGTTTGATACCAAAGGGCAACATTATGTCACTACAAACGATCGCGACTGCGGCATATTTGGTCATCAATAATCATAATAAAAAGAAAAGTCCGTCACGCAGGGGCTGCGTAAACTAAGCAGATTTCCCACGTGAAGCTTTACAATAGAGAAATCCGCCTAATAACAGCTGTAGTAGGAAGGGATCTCTAAACCTATTCACGAGGGACGAATAGTTCTGGAAACAGCCACCAGAACTCTCGGCGGAGAGTCCGGAACATGGCGGGGTTCCGTCGACCACACACACAATACAAATGCAAATATCTCGGTTAATATTCAAGATACAGAATAAATGTATAGAACAATATTTATAGTACATTTAATTTACAATAAGATTGATTCTATACAATTTTTCGATCCGACGCATAATAACTTATATATTTTGAATTTTCAAAAATCCCCCCTAAACCCCCCCCCCAGTGGTCCGATTTCAGCCATTAACGAACTTGATCTTTCTTTTTACGTAAAACGCTTAAATATGAAGTTTGGTAACGATCAAACAAAAATTGCGGCCGCTAGAGCGTTAACAGACATATATATATATATATATATATATATATATATATATATATATATATATATATATATATATAATTTTGAACGGACCTCATTTTCGTCATCTCCTGGGTAGGATCGATGGACATTAGAGGAAATTTTTCAAAACTCGCGTCATGAGTACGACCTCAATAGCTGATTTCCCTTAAGGGAAATCTGTTAAAAGAAAACGCCATGATATTGGATAAGAGAGCTGTTTGTCGATGCTCAAGATATTCAGTTCAATTTGTACAACAAGTTGGTTGCTGACGATGGCGATTTATTTCGAAATTTTACGCGGATGAGCAAAGAAGATTTTCATTACGTGCTTGACAAAATCTCACAACGGATAAAAAAAAATCTGATACCAACTTGTCTTGTATAAAATAAATCCTAAAACAATGGAGTATACATTTTTAAAGATTAATAATTGGATGAGGAATATGACTCGTCTGAAAAAGAACTATAGTAGGCTGTTAAATCACTGCCTGTATGACCCACATAGGATAGAGTTGTGAATTATCAGTCGAAATACGTTGTTGATATTGGGTTGATATTTCGTTGTTGATATTCGGTACAGACTGCTGAGTAGTTAAAGGAAGATTAGGCTGAGATTGGAGTGATGTAGCTCTAGGGTCGTCATATTTTCCCGTATCTGCATCGAACAGTATGATATGTTCGATAACATTTTTAGTGTATTCACTATACTTCCGATGCTTAGAGGCGACATACTCCCCATACACGGTGCTCGCATCCTTTTTGTCATTAATGGCAGTCTGCAAAATGGCATATGCCTCATTCACTCGTTGATCGTCCACTTTTTTTTTGCGTTTTACCTTCAGGGGAGATTTAAACACATTGATAGATGGACGAGATGCTGATGGGGACGGAACTGACCATTGTGATGGTGAAAGAAGCAAATTATCAGCATCTCCTCCGTGTTGATCCTGTAGAACATACTTGAAAAGAACTTTATTATTATAGTATTTTATTATTCCACAACTCGGGAGAATTGTCATATTCTTCGATAAACGAAACCGTTTTTTCGTTGGTCCAGTCGGTCATGTTGCCTGATTTTTGTTGCACTGATCCGCGGGCTGTTGGATAGGCGGCAACAACGTTCAACACGATCTATCATGTCGCATGATGACGTAATTGAGAGGCGACAACGGTCAACTTGTAGCATGCGGCATTTTTTGTCGCCTTGTGTTTCCTGTATGGAAAGACAGTGTGCAACATGCGTCATTGCCGCATGCTACATGTTGCACAAATGTTGCCCCAGTGGAATCGGGCCTTTAGGAGGTCTTGGATTGGACTCTAGGAACTGCACTACATAAGTGTATTGCGGGTCTTCCTACATACCGCATAAGGCGCCGTAATCTAATATTTCTCAAAACGCAGCTGCTGGAATCCTTGCCAGTTCTGCCACTCTCCGGCAGTTACTTGCCGCCCTCTGTTTGTTATCTCTGCTCCCTACTTTCTCAGTTTTGCTAACCCCAGCTCACCAATTTAGAGGGAATAGTTACTCTGGAGCCCCGCACTACATTAGTGTATCTTCCTACATTCCGCATAAGGCGTCATACTCTAATATTTCCCAAAACCCAGCTGCTGCAATCCTTACCAGTTATCAGAGTTGGGCAGTAATTAAATACCTTTGTAATTAACTACTGTTTCAACTAATAAATACTAGTTATGTAATTGCAACTACAGTTACAAAAATGTAGTTGCATTTTCTTGGTTTCGCAATTACAGTAATTGTAGTTGGTTTTCTTAAAACCAACTACTAGTTGAAATAAAATGTACTTATAAAAATAGTTACAATTAGTAGTTGTAATTGTAACTGTAGTTATTGAGTAATAACTACAACTACATATAGTTCAGCTGGTTTTACGTTCCAAAGAGCGAATATATTTTGATCGCTTCCATATAAATATTTACATTCGTGGTGGTGATGAATGCACAGAATACGTCAAACAGAATATGCCAGAATAACTCAAGGTGGACGCTCCTATCAGCACACTCTCTTGTTTCGGCGATCGCCACTAGTCCTCGCTCGTGATAGTGAGGACGAGAACTCCTTATTTTTTGGTGCAAAGGAGTAGAGAGATTATTTTCTTTTGCCACGATGGCAAACGCCCCAAAATCCTGTCTTACAAAAATTCTGAGTTAAGAGTAATTTTAATGGCTAATTTTTTTAAATTTTATAGTTAAAAAGTATTATTTAATTTGATTCGACTCGGGAAAATATAAAAAGGAATATATCATTATCGTTTATTAAGGAAAATATATTATTTTTGTTAGTTTTCATTTATTTGCATTAAAATTATTTTCAGTTATTATAATAATGTAGTAGGTATCTGTAATATAATAAACTTTTGAATATAAAGACATTGGATGTAGTTATTTCTTAACAGCCTCAACTACTTCAGACAGTATTTTACACAGTTTTTTAAAGTAACTACCCAAGTCACTGTAGTTGCAACTACAACTACAGTTACAATTACTAACTGTAGTTGTTTTTGGAACTACTGATTTTCTCAACTACTAACTGTAGTCGTGAAATTTCAATTACAATTACTTTAGTTGAAAAATGTAGTTGCTCATTACCAATAACTAATTACATTAGTAGTTGCAATTGTAACTATATTTCAACTATTGTAGTTATAACTTGTAACTTGTAATTGTAATTACAATTTTGCCCAACTCTGCCAGTTACACCACCCTCCACCGTTTTCTTGCTAGCCTTTGTTTGCCTTCTTTGCTCACTATATTCTCCAATTTTGCCAACCCCTACACACCAATTTTGAGGTAATAGTTACGCAAGAGACCCGCATTATATCAGTGTATTGCAGACCTAAATAGTCGAGAAGGCACCATTAGTCAATATTTCTCAAAACCCAACTGCTGCAATCTTTGCCAGTTATGCCACTCTCCGCCAGATCCTTGCTACTCCTTTTTGTCATCTCTGCCTCCTACTTTCTTCAGTGTTGCCAACCCCTACCAACCAATTTTGAGGTAATAGTTACTCAGGAGACTTGCATAAGTGTATTGCAGATCTTCCTAAATGCCCCACAAGGTGTCAGAAGCTAATATTTCACAAATAGCAGCTACTGCAATCCTTGCCAATTGTGCCATTCTCCACCAGTAACTTGCCCTTTCAGTATTTTCCAACCCCTACTTTCCCAGTATTGCCAACCTCCACTCTCCAATTACGAATGCCCACCTTAAGTAAGCCGGTAATAATGCATTATAAATGCGACATTAATATTATTAATACATTTTAATTAAATAATTCTTTAACGTTAACTCATTTCGCATTCAAAAACGGAAGAGGTTAATACATTTTCTATGGTTAATTTTTATATGTTGTGTATGTCCTCCCCCCCGCTCCCCAGCATAGGAGCATAATGCCTCAGTCTCGGAGGAACCAGAACTTGAAGTAAAGTTGAAATCCCAAAGACTTCGATTGCAATAATGATGCGTACCGTGGTAGTCTATTAGTGTATAGTAAGTCATCATTTAGTGCTGAATACATATCCACCAATTGTCGAAATTCTCACATACGACAGGTAAGTGGAGTAACATTGGACGGCTCATTAACCCTCCAGAAATTGCACCATGAGCAAAATATTCACAACCAGAAGAAAAAAGCTATATCTATTATTATACAACTTTGGCAATAGTGTTGCCCTCTCCAGCTACACCTTATAACCTTCTCTTACCACTCTCTTTGACTTCCAATCATTAGTATCAGCTGACTGGGGCCAGGTCAAGGTTAATCAGCAGGAGTAGTGAAGTGTGTGTGTTTTTTTCACAGTGCGAGTTTTGGCGGAACGTTTATTTGGTTTATAGTGAATGTTTTTGTCATCAAGCGAGTTCTGGTGGAACCTTTTTTCATTTTTAATATAAGAGTTCTTCTCATCAAGCGAGTGCTTTGGTGATTTACAGAAAACTGTTTTTCTATTATATAGTTTCATCCTATGCACCTTTGAACTTAGAAGTTGTTTTATTTTCGAGGATGACGTCTCGAGAAGGGGTTTTGGTTCAAACTGGCTTTGACTCAAAATGCTATTTGGGCGGCCCACGTTATATGGTTCTAGTACCCCGTCGCAGTTTTGTGCCTTTTGTCCTAGGAAAAGAAACGAAAGAGTTGCTGAACATGTAGAAAAAGTTTGTAATGAACATTCCTTTGTTGTATGTTCTTCTTGTGGAGAACAAAATTTTAACTAATTAAGGAGCTTGGCATAATTTTTCTTCAAAACAGAATACCTGCACTATACATTTTTAATAATATTATTATTTAATAATAGCATTTGATGTTTATAATAATTAATTTTTTTTTGTTTAAAATATTTTATTTACCAACTTTTTTTGAAGGAAATACGTGGTGTGAGAAAAATTCTCAGGTCAATCATTTTGACGCGAGTTCTGGAGGGTTAAAGTTGTAGGCTGTCTGCTCATATTGTCTAATGCCTATTAGTCAGCTTATACAGGCTACGGAGGGATGGCTTTCTAACAACTCTGCTCTAGAGTAGAATTTTGTCCACGATTTTATTGGTAGCTATGGAATTTTCCCCAAGATAGTTTTATTCTTGGATGGTCTGGTAGTAGAATGCAACGGGAAACCACTGCTTATTGTAGTAAACATCTTTATTCCCTTATTGGTTCTCATAGAAATCAGGATTACCTGTTCACGGAAACAACTACCAGGGACAGCCCACAAATGCAACAACACACACACACACACACACACACACACACACATATATATATATATATATATATATATATATATATATATATATATGATCCTACACACATTTTTATTTCCTTGTTCAAACATAAAGAAGTAATATAATGGCGAAATATTTTGTTTTTTGAAATTTCAAAGGAATTGTTTTGAAAAAGGAAATACATGGTGAGAAGAGATCAATAGTGTGTCATACCAGCACGTGAAAAATCTGCTTAGTTTCCTCAGCCCCTGCGTAATGTATTTCATAATCATATTTTGTTAAAGAGTGCTCATGCACATCGAAATAAACTCCCTTGTATATGAATCTCAAAAGAGTTCATCAGATGAGCCGCGTTTTAAGCAGATTTAGCTGATTTCAGTCCTTAAACGAAATCAGCTATTTTCGAAAAAAATCCTCAAATACCCATCGATCCTACCCAACAGAGGTGACGAAAATGAAGTCCGTACTAAACTCGATATTTAAACGCTTTATGTAAAACTAAAGATCAAGTTCGGTTATGGCTGAAATCCACCCAGTGGGGGGGGGGGGGGGGGTAAGAGAGAGAAGTTTCGAAAATTCTTAATATCTCCGTTATTATGAGTCAGATTGAAATATTGTAAACAATAATCTTAATGCAAATGTTATATCTGAGACTTGCCTAAAATTAAACAGGAAACCTCCTAAACGACTAACCCAGAGGCTATTATCGGACTCCATAAAATTATATGATATGTGGTTGTTTAAAAATTAAAATACATGGAATGCATTTCTTAAAATATATATTAAAAATATTGACAATTATGAGAGAAAAAAGGAGGATAACCGAAAGTTGTACAGAAGGTTTTAGTGGGTTGTTGAAATTTTGAATAAATGGAATTTTGATTTTATGATGCTGATTTAGTTCACGCCGGATGGTTAAAGATGACAAAAAGAAAACATCGGTTTTCATGCCTACACTCCATTAATGGCCCAAAGGCCCACTTTAAGGAGCTTAAGCGATAATTAAAAGTCTCAGACTAGAAAAACTGTCTGCCCAGTGTCTCGACTAGGAGTCTCTGTGGTTCCTTGGATCACGTTCTTTAAGTTCCTCGAGTCACCACTAGATGGCATGGGACTGCACTTTTCTGAAGGAGTTCTGTCTTGATGCACTGATTCGGTAGTCGTCTTCCAGTGGAAATACATTTATACTAGAACTAGATACAAAAGCGCTCTGGAGGCCAAAGCAACCACACGGTTATGGCTTAGGGTGAACTGTAGAGTACTGGTCGTTAGTTAGAGGGAGTTCAACGATGTACTGACCTTTTGGAGTCCTGGAATGTGTCCTTCGGAAATGTACCTCATAGTACACATCGAGTGGATTTTTCCAAGAACTCCATGAGTTGAGCCTCATCGCCGTGATGCAATTCTGTGAACAGAGCAGCACCCCCGATGATGCAGATCTTGGTTTGCACCCGATGACATTCGTCTGAATATAAAGGTCGTATATCCCTGCTGCATAGGCAGCTCCCTGAGCTGAGCACTGGATTAGATCGCATCCTATCATGCCAGGGCATGTGGAACACGTTAGCACCGGATCATGCAAGATGGTTGGTTCAATATGTTTCCACCAAGCCCTGAGATGGAACCAGGGAAAGGATAGACAGTTGTTTCCAATTTCCATGCTACCTCCTTTGACATGAAAGTTCGCTGCCTGCCAGAATCCAAGACAGCGCGAACAGGTGTGAATGCTCCGTGTTTAGCCATTACTAAGGCAGTGACTATGCCTAATTAGACAGTGGCTGTGGGATTATGGGCATAACAAAATAGGAGGAATAACAAAATCCAATGAATGAATTTTGTTGGGTTGGTGTGGGGGATTCATGGGAGGTCTTTCTGTATTGGATCTCTTCATCGGGCCAGGGTTTGTCATTTCTTAATGGATGAGGCTGTGGTGCCGTTGACTGCAGAATCTTCAACTCACTTTTGTAGGACAATTTCTCACTGGATGTGAGTCACTAAGACAATTGTTGAAAGGAACTGTATCCTACTTCCCGGAGATCCTAGCAGGATATTTCGGAACTATATTGTCGGCCCTAGGTTTTGAAGTTCCTGTATTGGGACATGCTTCAATGTCCTTAGAGAGCTTCAGCGCATTTTGCTGCCGTCGCACGAATCTGATATTGTCATCAGAGGAAGAAAAATGTGAGCCTGAATTGTTTGCTATTTCGAATTGTCTTTGGATCCTCTCGTCTAGCGCACATAAGGCTAGCTGAGCAAGAATGGAATTCGTCAGGATCTTCCAACATTAACCTTCAATAGGCCTCAATGCTATCAGCCACTCCCGAAAGAAATTTTGTATAGCGATCAGCTGTCGAAAATAACCTGACGCTGGAATCTAGACTACTCTGGGCGAACACGCTGGTCAGCACGGGATGGTTGTCATGTGGTCTTCAATTTCTCCCAAATCAGGTGATATGAAATATTGCTACTAAGTCAGCAGGTTCTCCTTTAAGGGATCCTATTAAATAATGAATTTTCTCGACATCAGTGAGGGCAATTTGGTTGTGCATTATGGAAACAAAGGTATCCAAGGTCCAAATCGCCTGAAAATTGTGGGAAGGATATCTTGGGCAGATGAGCCTTGGGAGAGCTGCACATGGTGTTGATGAGCTGAGTTAAATCAGCTTGAACTGAAGTTGAAGGTGGATCTAACTTCATCTTGTTCCGCGTGCTGAATGAGATAACCTCTACCTGTTGTCAATTCTCTAAATAGTTCATCATAAATAGTTTGTAGATATAGTGTTCATCTTAAAGGAACATCATTATAAGAGTACCTCAGACTAGAAAATTTGTTGTTCAGCGTCTCAACTATAAATCTCTCTGGTTCCAACACTCGGAGTTGGCCCTGTACACTCTGGGGACTCTAGACGTTCCGCGAGTCACCACTAGATGGCACGGGAATGCAGTTCTCTGAAGGAGCGCCGTCTTGATGCACAGATTCGGTGATTATCTTCCAGTGGAGATACATATATACTAGAACTAGATATAAAAGCGCTCTGGACTCAACAGCAAATTTAACGTTCTATAAAAGTAGTATAAAAAGGGGGTTTCTAGGCCACTAGTTTAACTCACTTCAACTACTTTAACTCATTTTAATGATTATTTGAGAAATTAGTAAAATTAGCACGTGAGCATTTTTTTAAGGATTTAGGGTATTTTGAAAAGTGGTCTAGAAACCCCCTTTTTATACTACTTATAAATTTCTTCTATCTATCCCTTCTGTATCATGAATATTAGGCGAATAACTTTGGATTTTTTAGCTTTCGGCTTTCAGTAAACCCCCACTCCTACTCATGTCATATTAACAATAAGCTGTTATATCATGAACCACTTCATCCCAAGGTTAAATAACAAATATTGCTTTCATTGAATATTTCTTTTTGAGATACATACGAATTAGTTGTGTGTTAACATCCCCATTAAGATTTTACTTTCTTGTCTCGAAAATGTTTAATTGATCTATACCATACTCGATATTTAACCGTATCAGTTAATGTTACACAGTCTAAACAGGCCTCGATTTTTGGAATGAAGGTTTTAGCAGATTTCCCGTAAGGTAAATCAGCTATTGAGGTCATACTCGTGACGTGATTATCGAAATTTTTCTTCAAATGTCCATCGATCCTACCGAGGAGATGACGAAAATCAGTTCAAAATTTTATATATATATATATATATATATATATACTTCTATATATATATTTGTCTGCTACCGCCCTAGCGGTCGCAATTATTGTTTAATCTTTACTTAACTCAATATTTAGTCGTTTAATGTTACATTAAACAAGAGAAAGATCAATTTTGTTAACGGCTCAAATCGGACAAGGCGGAGGGGGGTTTAGAGGGGAGGAATATTTGGATTTTATAGTATTCCACTTTCAGTAAACCCCCACTCCGACTCATGTCATTTAAGCAACACGCTATCATATTATGAGCCACTTAATTTGAAGCCTAAATACCAAATATTGTTTTAATTAAACTTTTACTTAGTGAGATATATGCAAATACATTCTGTTGACCCCCCCCCATATATATTTCATGAATTGTTCATCTTTCCAGTCTAGAATAATACTATCTATTCAGCGCTGCGAAGATGGCTGTCCCTGCTCTTTTTTTTACAATTTAGACGCTTTCCGTAAATTGACTGGATGATTTCTTATTACCGTTTGTATTAATTCTCTTAACATTCACGGTGGTGTTACCAGTAAGTAGATATATCTATTGTAAACCTTCCCGTGGGAAATCTGCTTAGTTTTCGCAGCCCCTGCGTGACGGACGTTTTACCATTGTCTGTTCTGTCCCACCATTCTATCGAACATTATCTTTTTTCAGTAGGTAATGTATTTTTCACTAATTCTCATTAAATTTCAAAAAGGCAAATTTAAGTAGAATGAATGAGTATGTGTATATATAGTATTGAATAGAATAGGTGATATCCGTAAATGAACTGACATCATAATGGGTTTCCCATCGAATATAAAGATTGCATTATAGTAATAAATCAATCCATTTACTATAATCAAATTACAGTCACATTATTGTTATACGGATAATGGCTATTGATCGAATGTTGACAAATCTATTATCGCCTTTGGGGTCAAATGAATGTGGTTTCCCGTGAGACTATTCCATGAACTCTTCTTTGTTCTTGGCTTATATTCCACCATTCTGCTGCAATTTAATAAAGGATAGAAGCCGAAATAAAAACACCGACACTTAGGAGCGTTAACTAAGCTGATTTCCCACGTGAGTCCCTTATTTTCGTTTATCTCAAAACGTAATTGTTCAAAGAGAAAAATATTTGGTACTTAGGCTTCAAATAAACTATTTCATATTATCCCAGGACAAAATTCGTCCCTTGACGACCATGCAATTAAAAACAGCCATAAATTTGATTTTGAAAATATAAGTATAATAGAAAGAGCTTAAGCAAGAGGAGGATAATAGTGAATTTGCACATTATAAAAGATGGGAAAATGGTGATCAAGAAGAAAACAGAAATAAAACATGTGAATAATATATATTTTAATTTATTAGAATCTTTAAAGTGACAGTTACTCAATTAAAAAGTTAACATATACTATTTAGCATACACTTCATTGGGGATAATCGACATAATTTCATTTCGTGACGTATCAATATAAATCAGCTGACTTGAGCCGCCATACTTTGTAAGCCATTGTCCGACTGGTACAGCTAGTGAGTGGAAGACCACAGAGAAAGATGTTGCCATTAGTTTAGTTCCTTTGTGTTGTAATTCTCCTGATGAGGCGTAATATGGACGCGAAAATAGTTGAGAAATAAAAATGATTTCAATAATCATTTGATGTTTTTATTTTTTGTTAGCCTTCCGCCTTAAGTAATGTTGAATACGTCATATTTTCACAATAAATTAATGTATTTATTAAATGATATTACATATTGCTAACTATACAGTTCTGAAGTGCTCGTTTCCTCCCACATTCGTTGAAATCAGCCTTCCGTACTGGGGTGGTCCATGTAAGTGAGATTCCCAAAGCAGGTTTTAGTCAGTTTACTATGAATCGCTTATTTTCACGTCCAACTCGATTATTTCGCGTCATAAATTAAAATCGATTACCTTAAGATAAAATGCTGTAGAATATATGATTAAAATATTTAATTTCATTTTTTTTTGTTTATCGATTTTTCTATTTTTATAATGAGAATATTATCCTTTATTTTTCGTTTCATATTATTTCATATATACATTACATGTTCCAAAGAATGGGAAAAAGGGGACCACAAGAGCACTCGGTGGTTTTAGCAGATTTCCCTTACGGGAATTCAGCTATTGAAGTTGTACTCATAACGCGAATTTCGAAAATATTCCCATCGATCCTACTTAGTAGATGGCGAAAATGAGGTATATATATATATATATATATATACTTATACTTGCTCAGATACCCGGCGTTGCCCGGGAAATATTTGTAGACTCACTAATAATGGTATTTTTATAGCAAGACTTCAATGTGTACAATTACACTTTCCTCGACGACATTGTTTTTCCGAGTTAACGAATCCTAAAGGGTAACTTTTATGGACTAATAGAATAGAAAAATTTCTATTCTATTAGTCCATAAAAGTTACCCTTCATAACTAAAATTAGTTATGGAGAATAAATGAAAATGTGTTCCAAAGCTATTCCTCTCCACTTTTCTTGACTCGCCGTTTTTAAATAATCCATACCATAAAATTCGGTTCAGCAGTTTTTGCGTGAAAAGGTAACAAACAAACAAACATATATACACGAAAGAATCAAAATGCAGTTATGGTGTCATAGACATGTGAAACGAAAAAGTATCGTGAGATTTCGAGAAAAAAATCAATGTACAGACAGAGACTACAATTTTATATATGTATATATATATATATATATATATATATATATATATAAATTTTTGTTTAATCGTTACGAACTCGATATATAAGTGCTTTATGTAGAAAGAAAGATCAAGTTCGTTATCTGCTAAAATCGGACGGGCACACTGGAGCGAGTGATGGGGTAAGCCGGACATTCATTAATATCTCCGTTTCTACTGCTCCTAGAATATTGATTCTTGTGTCATTTTAAAGGACATCGAATACTCTATTGAACTACCTCATCATAAATTTGTTTAAGCAATTTTTCCAGATGCGATATAACGGTAGGATGAATTTTAAATGTGTACATACAGTACTGTAATTGAATCTTCTAGTATTCTTAGAAAGAAAAAAATCAGTTGGTCATTTAAAAAGTTTCTTCCTTATATCTTTCAAGGAAATAACAACAAAAACAAATACTACTTACTTCTACTTTGAAGAATACGATAAATGAATTTGCTTCCTTTAATTACATTTATTTTTTTAATCAATAATGCTAACTTTAAACGGAGTTCACTTTATGACAACTTGGACCTTTTTTAAAAGGACAGTAAAAATATTTAAACAAGAAAAACACGTATTTAACTATTTCTTCGAAAGTGAATGGCGGCGTCAATTGCGTAGAGTAGGAGGCGAGGGAAGGGTCCGCGGGAGGTATAATGCGTCTTCCGCACCGAAAGTGTTAACACTAAAAGTAAAATATTTAATGAATAGGCAAGTTTAGGCAAGATCTGACGAGGAGAGAGAATTTCGAAAATTCTTAATATCTCCGTTATTGTGCGTCATATCGAAGATTTGTATAAAAACAATCTTGTTCCAAATTTAATGTTGTTATGTACATTTTTTATTATATTTAGTATTAACCGAGATATTTGCGTTTTTTTAGTTTTCGGCCTTTTGTAAACCCCCACTCCTACTCATGCCTTATCGACAATAAGATGTTATATTATGAAACACTTTATTTGAAGCCTAAATAACAAATATTGTTCTCATTGAAGTTTTACGTCATGAGATAAATGGCACAGACGCAAATGGGAAATCTGCTTAGTTAACGCATCCAAGTGACGGACTTTTTCCTTCTGAAAGGGATTATCTAACAGCAAAGACATCAGGATGAGCAAAAATAATTCCACTCAAGCCCAGACATTCTAGAGCCAACCCCGTATATATTTATATTCATGAACTGTAGTTTAATAACCATAACTGTAAGTCGTAAAGACGCCAAGATAAATGACTGAAACAATAACAAGGGTTGTTAAAGCGAGGCAGGTAGCTTTTGCAAAGAGTCGGAGACAAGAGTCATATCTCGTGCATAAATCATTGCTTGGCCAAACTCGGAAAGTTAATTCCAATTGTCCACTTCAGTCTCTGGCCTTCTTACCTTCTCTGCTTTCCATACTTCGTAAACTGTAACTAGTCTGAAGGCAGTATCCTAGCTTAAAATAGCTAAAAGTCCGTCACGCAGGGGCTGCGTAAAATAAGCAGATTTCCCACATGAAATTTTACAATTGCTAAATTACCTTTTTGTACAATTAACACCACCGTGAATATTATGTGGCAAGGAGAAATCTTTCGGTCAATTTACATTTCAATAACCTCCACAACAAAAAGCGTCTGAATTATAAATAAACAGGTCTTCCAACCTCACAAAGGTGAATAGAGACGTGGAAATATTCTTGACAGGAAAGAAAAACTGTTACTGAAATATATCTAAATATAATATATTAATTTTACAAAAAACTATTTACTATATCCAGTTCTGCAGTTTATGATGTACCAGAATAATTTTCTTCTCAATCGCTCTAATTTTAGAATTCCAAGAACAAAAGACGGAGGGGGAAGTGTGGTCATCAGAACGTATTTGCATGTGTCTCATCTAGAAACGATTTGTTGAACATAATATTTTGTATTTCGGCTCGAGACATAAAACGATTCATGTTATGTTGGCTTATTCATAACTTGCGATGACAAAGGAGGGGGATTTATTGAGGCTGAAAAATTAAAAAAAAAATCGGTTAATATTTGAAATAGAGAAAGAATGTACATAACAACATTTATAGGTAATTTAATTTTCAATAACATTGTTCATGCACAATTTTTCTATCCAACTTATAGGAGATATTTCAAAATTTTCGAAATTCCACTCTCTAAACCCCCTCTCCCACTGTTCCGATTTCCCCCATCAATAAACTTGATCTTTATTTTTACATGAAACCATTAAATATGGGTAGGATCGATGGACATTTGAGGAAATGAGTACGAACTCAATAGCTTATTTCTCTTAAAAGTCAGCTAAAAAAACATTATAACATCAGGTATGCAGATCCTGTGGAACAAATACGATTTCTGATAATGCTCACAAAGATAAATCTTTCGTGAATAGCCAATTATTTTCAGGAGTAGAACTCTTCATCGCACTGCCCGAATGTATTATATTTCATAAATAAAAGAAAATATTCTTTCTTTAAAAATAAATCTAGGTACGTCCTGTCTGAACGATGTTTTTGTACACAAGATTAATATATAGAAATAAAAAAGTTAAAAGTATTAAATAAGACTCCAATATATTTGACATACAAATTATTCATGATCAGGTATGTTGTCTCTATTAGGACACAAATTTCTCACCTTTTATGATAAGCGTCACCTTTATATTAACCTGAGACTTATAACAATTCATAACACTAAAATAAAAATGAATGTGACATATTTAGATCGTAATTAAGACTATTATTACGACATTATTAAAACTGTTAACAGAACCAATTTAATATATGTTATTATAAAATTAATAGTCATCTGCTAGGTAAGATCTAAGAACATTTGAGGAAAGTTTTCGAAAATCGCGTGTGAGTATTGTACAACTTCATAGCTGATGTCCCTAAAGGGAAATGACTAATAATAATTTTACGAGTCCCTATGAAGTTTTTAAGATTGACAGTGGAAAAACGCCTTGACTTATTCTATCATATTGAAGAATTAAGTATGAAACTGAAATCGCTTTGTTTCTCATTAAAATGTGTTAAAAAATACCTTCCAATGGAAACTCTGTTATTAATATACTATGGATATTTCCACAGTTGGTTAATTGTTAATTTATTGTGTTATGCATTAGGGCAACTCCCAAAAATCATATTTTTATTGCAAAAGGGAGCTATAAGGTTTAGGCACAAGATAAATTGGAGAGACACCAGTCGTCCACTTTAACTGATTTCCCTAAAGGGAAGTGCCTACTCTCAGCAAGTTGAAATGAAATGAAATGTGTTTATTTCCATTGAACGTTATCATAACATAATAGGATACGTCAAATACTTGTTTTTTTCTATTGAATAAACAATTTTCTAATATTATGTCAATTCTTTACAAATTATTGAAATACATTTATACTTATATAATACATACTTTAAAATATTAGGTCAAATTCTAAGAATACATAGAATAAAATTCATCAGGTTAAATAATTATATAAAATAAATTAGTTTCATTAACTATCTTAATACAACTCTAAAAATGTAACATATACTGTTTTATTTATTCATATGTAAATTTAATAAAGGATGCCAAGCTTTATAAATAGTGGGAAACTCGCCCCACATTAAAGGGACAATGTACCTGATTACAAATTATTTCAGACCGATATACATGACAAATATTTAGTAGCTTTATTTAATAATTTAACATTTTTAAAATTATTCATCCTGTGTAAAAAAGCATCCGTCATACATGAAGTTCTTTAATTTATTTTTAAACATAGATTATTTTGTAATAGATTTAATTCATTCGGGAAGAGCGTTTAAGAGTTTTACTTCTCAAGATGACAAGCTTTTCTCGAAATATTTACGTAGGTTTGGGCTTGAAGCATATTCTTGCATCTAGTTTTATGATTATGTGTTATACTATTTTTGTGAAGCAAGTTCATGTTTTGTTTCACAAACAATATCCATATATATATATATATATATATATATATATATATATATATATATATATATATGTGTGTGTATATATTGAGGGAAAAGTTATTTTTTGACTCCTTAAAAAGTGGACGACTGGAGTCTCTCGAATTTATCTTGTGCATAAACGTTATAGCTCCCTTTTGAAATTAAAATATGATTTTTGGAGTTGCTCCAATACACTAACCGATGGAAATATCCGTAGTATAATAATAACAGAGTTTCCATTGGAAAGTATTTTTTAACACATTTTAATGAAAAACAAAGCGATTGTAGTTGCATACTTAATTCTTCAATATTACAGAATAAGTCAGGGCGTTTGTCCACAGTCAATTTTAAAAACTTCATACGGACTCGTCAAATGCCCCGATTATTATGTATTATTTAAGTTTATTATGCATGAATATTTTCAGAAATTGAATAGCATAGAATTAGAAACATTGCACCAGCATACCAAATATATTTTTGACATTACTATTATTATTTTTCAATTATGCCACGATTAATTTATTTTTTTTGGTTTATTTTCAACGATTTCTTTATTATGTCCTAAATATCCAATTATATTTATACTGTCTCGTACGAAGTAAAAGAAGTATTGAATCGCGAAAATTTAAGTTCCCCGATTTCATCTGAATTTTTTTGTTTTGTTCTTCAGTCAACCCATATTAACTATTTACGGGGAAACCTCTGTGAATGAACGTTAGTATGTATCTCGCATAATTCTAAAATCCGTCAAGCAGGAGCAGATTTCCCTTTGGCTGGTATGATACACTACTGATCTCAGCTTATTATTCTTATTTTCCAAAAATAACGGAGAATTTTAAATTTTAGACCAAACCCCCTATTCCTGTTTCGTTTTGTTAAGGAATATGGACATCAGAGTTGAAAGAAACGGATAAATCTAGAGTATAGTATTTATCAAACTAACATGTTCAAGTCACCAGTGAAAAATCTTTCTTGATAACGTCACCACGTGACGTATTTGCATGTATCTCGCGCAGGAGAAGTTCAATGAAAATAATAATTGGTATTTAAGCCTCGAATGAAATGGTTCATGATATAACACCTTAATATATATGATATTATTGAGGAAGGGGGTGTTTCCTGAAGGCTGAATACTAAAACATGCAAAATTCTGGGTTAATAATCGAGATGGTGAAACAATATACGTAAAAACTTTTATAGGGCATATAATTTGCAATAAGACAAATTCTATTCAATTTTTCTACCCGACTCACAGTGGTCCCTATGGTTAAACCAACTATTTTTTTCTTAAGCAAGTATATTTTCTTCGTTTCCACATTAATCCTGAACCTTGACTATATAGTTGGATCATTAATAAGGTACAGCTTCTTGGAGCTACGTTAATTAAAAGTTGCAAGTTTCCAACATCTTTATTCATGTTATTTAACGTTCCTATCAAACGACATATAATTTACATAAGTTTTAATTAATCTCTCTCTGATTGTAAATAGAATACACAATGTACGGACAGCCTAACAGTTATAATATCCATTCATATGAACTCGGTATAGAGTTTTAAATACAAACACTTTTTGACACCTATTACTCATATTTGGGAAGGTGTGAAAAAGTTAACTCCAGAATCCTCACGATGATTTTGGCATCAAATGTTAGAGGAACTATCTGAGAATCGAATGGTGTAATGTTCGCAGTCGGAAAATGACAGCCATAGGATCGAGAGGAGAGTTTCTAGAGAAAACCATGAGACAACAGCTCGAAGGGAGCGCTACCTGCTACCCCCATCTCCGACTCCTAGGCTAAACCTTTCCATACTTATCGACAGTTACAAAACGTTCAGTATTCCTTTCCCAACGGTATCGTATACACCAACTCATTTCATCCTGTAGGTATATTAAATATCGGTATTTCATTTATCTAAGAGGAATGAGTTTGAAGTCATTTTTTGTTCTTAAGTATTATTTTATTATTTAATTTTACATTTATAAAGATATTTACATATGTATAATACTTTCCCTTAGCCACTGTATGTAACAATTAGTAGAACGATAAATTAAATTTAAGTGACGAGTATCATTTACTGCTTTCTTTAGATGTAATTAAAACACATTTTATTTTTCGTGTAGTAAATAAGTATTCTTGAGATATAATTATTCATTTCATCATTTCTTAAGTAGGAAAAATAAAATGCCGAAAAGAAGAGATTTGGGACATTTGATTTTTAATTCAAATTCAAGCTGTCAATTTTATAACTAAATTCTTATTAATTACGATTTGTCAGAAAACGAACACATAAAGAGCCAATTGAGCGTATTACACCACAATTATTTAGTTAGATGGAGAAAAGCCTGCTCCTCAATAAAACGTTTTGAGGTAAAATATGCACCAAGGTCAGATGTTGAATTTCATGTTGAGTTTCAACCTAAGTAGGAAGCCAGCCAGGAGAGAACAGGAAAAATTTTGAGGAAGCCAAGAAACGGGCAAAGTAGAAAATAATCAAGAGGGAAGCAGATAGATATCTTCAGAGCCACAAGCAGCTTTTTACAGAATATTTTTAAAAAAAGTAACAAATTTTGAGTTATTACTATTTTCATCAATATTAATGCGTATAATTACAAAAAAAACATAACGTTTTAACTAAAAAAATAAAAATAGTAATAATATAGGAATATCCCTTTTTTGTAACATAAAAAATACGAAAGTACTAGAAATGTGAGAGTACCTACCCTCTCCCTCTACCCCCAGCCCAAGCCTTAACCCTCCGTTAGTCGCGGCGTCCTGACAGGTGCATCTTTGAGGTGTTTTTCTAATAACTTCCGATTGTATAAACCTAACGACTTCCGCCTCCAGCAATGCTTCTAGCTTCCCTTCCTCCTCAAAACAGCATAGTTTTGACCTTCGAAGTTTGTACACAGTGCGTTCCTTGTGTTAAAATCACCCCACAGGTGCACCGCGACCAAAGTTGTAAGTTTTTCAATTTCTTTTATTTCTATATTTAATCTATTTACCTTAGACATATTCATCATTTGACGTTTGTAGTGCCTTGATTGTTTTTGAATAGTTAAAAATACCTACAAAATAAGGAATTCACCTCTGAGGTGACCGCGACTAACAATGCATTTTTAAAACATTTTTCAGAAATAATGGACTAGGAAATACGTATTTTTTGACTTGTGTAATCAAAATGATATTGCTAGACTCCACCACCCATTATTGGATCCTTTAGAAGAAGACGATAACATACAGAACGACATAGATTCGGAATTTGAAGACGGCTTGGAAGAACGGGGTATAGACTCAGAGACTGATCAAAGTGACGTGGCATCGGAAAGTGATGGGGAGGATGAGCAGTCACACGAAAAATATGTTGCATTGAGAAGTGTGAACAGAAAGATTGTTGACAGTTATAAGTGGAGGAAACCCCCTTTTCCTTTGCGTAAAATAGGAAAACAAAATGTATTGACACACCTTCCAGGAGTGAAAGGGCGCGGCAAAGGAGGTTACTAATGAACTTAACTGCTGGTTCTGGCTCTTTGATAAGATGATTATTAGTTTATTGTGCATTCCACAAAGGAATTTATAAAAATCGTTGAGCCAGAATTTTCTAGGCAGAAGGATGCCAAAGTGACGGACTTCACAGAAATAAAAGCTTATATAGATAGGCCTTCTTTACTTAGCTCGCACATACAGAGGAGCGAGAATGAATTTAGAAGACTTTATGTAAAACATGTTGGGCAAGAAACTCACCTGAGTTGAACTTGAAAGCACTAAAAGATTCGACGTGAAACGTTTTAATTTCCTTTTTTATCATAAATGTTTTCTTGTATTTGCTATTCCTGCAGTAATCAAATGAATAAGTAGTTCTCAACTATTCTTATTACACTTTATTTATATATGTTTTCTAGTAGCTAAGTAAGTAGTACCTAACGAATTCATATTCATAAATTGCTTCATGTTACCTGAAATGAATTAATATTTTTGATAGTTGTAAGATATATTCATGTGTTACTTCGCTAAGTTTTAAAATAAAATAGGTCTACTATTTGTTCAGATAAGTATTTATATTTGTTTAACTCTATTTTTGCCCTAAGAAGCAGTTTTATCAACATATTTCTCCATCGTCACCTCATAGGTGACCCGCGCCTAGAGTCGTTTGGAAATGACCCGCGCCTAACGGAGGGTTAAAAAACCTAATACAATATATCTAAAACACCTTTTCAATCCTGCTATAGAAATTATACAAAGTTTGAACGAGATCCGCAAACTAAAAGTTTTTTTTGCGCCATGAGGGAATCGGGACCACTGTGGAATGCATTGGAACAGAGTTATCGTATATCGCTTTCAAATGAAATAAATTTAAATTAAGTCGCAAGCAAGCACTTTTGCTTATTGGGTTTAATTGGCGTACAAGGAATCGAGTTGTGTTCGAGACAGATTTTTACAAATATCACACGGTTTGATAACAAATAAATTACGTCCTAAAAAAGGAAATTTCATTCCTTTTGATTTCGAAGAGGGGGAGATATATCCCTTGATTTTCTTTTTCTACCCCGTTTCTACGCCACTGCCCTGATACTGATTAAATGCTACAATATTTAGAGTCTTGCCGCTTAATCGAATGCAGTATTTAGGGGAGGAAATGGGAGAAACACACTTTTCCACTCTATCCCAAGATTAGATTACTTTCAATCTGAGGGCGAATTGATGTTGGCCCTGCCTGCATATCCTAACCCCCCCCCCCATTCTTCCCCCAGGTCGTCATCAGCAATGTGTCTTAAACCTAAAGTTAAGAAGAGGTTAGGGAAACTTTTCTCTCTTTGTTTTCTTTTTATCTTTTTGGTTTTTCTTCTTTTTTTCTAGCGAATTGACTTCAGGATGCTCTTAATAAGGTTTGTTTAGTCATAACCGTCGATCGAATGTTAAGGAAATGAGTTGAGGCCATGCTAACTTTAATACATGTATATATATATATATATATATATATATATATATATATATATATATATATATATAATTAATAAAATTTAGCTGATTTCCCGTAAGTTAAATCAGCTATTGAGGTCGTACTCAATACGCCATTTTCGAAATATTTTTTCAATAGTCCATCGATACAACCCAGGAGATAGCGAAATTGAGGTCCTTTCAAAATTATATGTTCAAAATATATGTAACGCTCTAACGCAATTTTTGTTTGTTCGTACCAAAATATCGAGTTTGGTCGTTTACGTATAATGTAATAAGAAAGATATTTTGTTAATGGCTGAAATCAGACTGGGGGAGGGGGGGTTTAGAGGGGAGGATAATCGAAATTCGAAATATATCCCTTACTACACGTCAGATCGAAAACTTGTATAGAAGAAATCTTACTGCAAATTAAATTTACTATAAATATCAATATACTTTTATTCTCTATCTGGAATATCAACCAAGATATTTAGTAAGTGTGTGGGGATAATAGACGAGATGAGAGGAGATGAGAGACGGCTATTATCGGTACTGTTCTTCAGATCACGCCGAAAATCAGATCGGCTGTTTGCGTAACTGTTTGGCTCTCGTGAAGTTGGTTTAGAGACTTGTGTAAGCTTTTACATTGTGAGATATATGAAAATGCGTTCTGTTGGTCCCCCCTTCTTCAGTTCTTGAACTACTAAAATTTGTGTTATTAGAATATAAATTATTCTGATTCATTATAAATTACAGTACTAGATATAGTAAATATTTTGCACTAAAGTTAACATGTTATATTCATATATATATACACTAGAAATTGTTTTTCTTTCCGGTGAAGAATATGACCGATTTGTTTACATTTCAGAAGCTGTTTCTGTTGGGAGCCTATTACAATTAGCTTAATGATTTCTCATTATCGTTTGTATTTACTTACGGTGGTGTTGAGTGTTGGCAGAATGCAGATTTCTCTATTGTAAAACTTCAAGTTGGAAATCTGCTCAGCCCTTGCAAGACGGTCTTTCATATTTCATAATGGGCATAATAACCACGAAGTTAATTGCCCAAACAAACTTCCTACCTACCACCTATATATATATATATATATATATATATATATATATATATATATATATATATATATATTCAGTTTTTAGCGGACTTCATTCTCTTCATCTCCTGGGTAGTATCGATTGGCATTGAAGGAAATTTTTCAAAAATCGCGTCATGATTATCACCTCAATAGCCGATTTCCCTTATGAGAAATCTGCTAAAAAGTACAAATCTATATTTATAGAAAATTAAATTTGCATACAGATTGTTTTTTAAGCAATTTTTCGAACTGACCCATAATAACTGAGATATCATCAATTTTATTTTTTAAATCGCATAAATCATGAGCAACAACCTCGGTAGCTGATTTTCCTTAAGGTAAATCATCAATAAAAGTAAATAAAATCATATTTATATTTATAACTTAATTTATTTAACCTATACCGTGCATCCAATAGGCCCGTCACCCAGGGACTGCTTTATCTAAAAGATTTCCTACGTGCGTCACGTATTGCATGAGCATTTATCCCCTACCAGTCCGATTTCAGCCATTAACGAACTTGATCTTTGTTTTAACATAAAACGTTTAAATATCGATTTTGGTGACAAGAAAACAAAATCTGCGGCCGCTAGAGCAATAACAGACATATATAGTTTTGAACGAACCACGTTTTAGTCATCTCCTAGGTAGGAATGAGGGACACTTGAGGAAATTTTAGATAGACGTGTCATGAGTACAACCTCAATAGGTGATTTTCTTTAAGGGAAATCTGCTCAAACTAGTGCCTATAGAGTGGAAATACTAATTTCATCTAATCATGCAGTAGTTTATCTTGAGCCTTCTGCATCAACGCTCTCATTTATCCTTTCCGGATCCTCCAATCTCCTTATCTATAATTTATCTGCCCACTGAAATTATCATCTACCCAATATAATATATGCCTTTATAAAATTGACAAGAATACATATATAACTACCTGCCTATTTACGACCTTCTATTATTACTATGCTTACATTGATTGGAATATTATAAAAACATTAACTTCAGCATGTGACAAAAGGTCAAAACCGTAACCTGCACTATTAGCAGATTTCCCTTAAAGGAAATCAGCTATTGAGGTCGTACTCATGACGGGATTTTCAAACAATTTCCTCAAATGTCTAGCGATCCTACCTAGGAGACCACGAAAATGAGGTACATTCAAAATTATATATATCATCATCATCACTGGCGAGGGGACAGGGCCTCTTGGAGCTTTGACCACCAGTCATCTCTGTCCTGCGCCGCCATCTTCCAATCCCGAATCCCCAGCATGGATCGGGCATCCTCGGCCACGCCATCTATCCACCGCAACCTTGGCCTCCCTCTCCGTCTTGTGCCATATAGCACCTCTTGCAACATCTTCTTGGGGATCTTGTCTTCTGACATTCTCGCCACATGTCCAGCCCATCTGAGACGGCTTACCCGGATGAATGTCATTATATCCGCATCTCCATATAATGTCATAACCTCGGCATTAGTCCGTCGCCTCCAGATCCCATTTTCACAGACGCCTCCCAAGATCTTCCTCAGAATCCGCCTCTCAAACCTAGCCAGAGCTTGTTCCTGCTTCTTATTAATTGTCCAGCATTCCGAGGCATATGTTAAGACTGGCCTCAGAAGTGTCTTATAGAGGCGGATCTTTGTAGCTCGAGATACCACTCGGCTTTTAAAATGCTCCAGCATTAAAATTAAATATATAGTGTTGCGAAAATTGAATACATGAATAATCCTTCAGAGAGAGAGAGAGTCGCGTATTTGGGAAGTGCGAGATAGATCAAAGAAGCCGACAGAGAGTCTAGGCCTTACGAGACCCGTCTAGACCAGACATCGACGGCCCAGCCAATTCCCCTTTAATGTATGCCGGCGACCTATATAAAGAACCTGGCCAGCCACGAGCAAAACAGTTTTATTCTCACCTGTCTTGATGTTCACATCAGTGCTCCAGTGCGACTTCGTGCAGTGCGGTAAAGTGTTTTTATAAGAAGAACAGTGTTGTGCCGTGACTGTAAGTAACAGTTTAGTGCCGTGTTTAAGACAGTGCAGTGCCGCGAAGTAAAGGACAGCGCAGTGCCGCGAAGTAAAGGACAGTGCAGTCCCGCCTTTCTGTGAATTTCAGTGACCGTGAGTGAATTATTGGACTGTGTAATCAGAAGAACAGTGACGCTATCAGTGTATACTGTGAGTAGTAATTAAGAATAATTACCAAGTGTATTGTGCATAGTGAAATAAATTGTGCAGTGATAAAAACTGTGAAACTTGAGAGTATTTAATTTTTCAATCCAAAAGAACTCTTATTAAAAACGTTTATTACTGGTTTTTGTAATAAAAACGTAACAATATATATATATATATATATATATATATATATATATATATATATATATATATGTGTGTGTATATATATACTCCATACTCCATATTTCAGCCTTTAGTTAACCCCCATTCCTATCCATGGACTGTTAGTAATATGCTGTTATATCATAAACCACTTTATTCGTCACTTAAATATCAAATATTGTATTCATGAAATTTTATTGAGTGGGATATGTGATATTCGGTGTGACATCATTTAAGATTTTTCGTTGTAAACTGCATGAATTTTTATTTGATCAACACCACACTCGGCACTTAACCGTTTCATGGCAGGCTAAAGATTATAAATAGGTAATGTCTGAAATTAGCTTTATGGAGGGAGAGTTTTTTTACAGAGGGGAATAATGTGAAGTTCGAAATAACTCGGTAACTATGAGTTGGGCAAAATATTTTGTTGGTATTTTCATTTTATTACAACTATTGTTTTATGAATGTTTGTTCTGGCTTGATTTTTTTAATTTATGGACATCACATCATAGGTGATTTCCCCCTTCAAAAGTCAAAAATTTTACAAAGTGAAATAACAGAAGTAAAATAAAAAAAGAAATAACTACAAGAAACAATAACAAAAGTAAAATAAACTAACACTTTATAAACGCAAATAGTAACGAATTCAAGTAATTATAATCAGAATCTAAAAAAAAAATGGTGATCAACACAAGTTGGTGAATGATTAGTAGGAAATGAATGGTTGAAAATAGTGTTAGCTAATGATTGTCGTAATGTCCCCCTTCAGGGTAGCTGTTGTATATACGAATATATATATATATATATATATATATATATATATATATATGCATATAATACAATTAATGCATATGATTTGAAATGTTGTTGTGTATCCCCGACATAATTTGTATGTTAAATTTTGTGTAGGTAAGAGAATATGTTGTTAATGTATGTGCTGCCTTCCGTCAATAGTTCTTGTAATTCGTTGGGGAAGTCCTCGTGTTGTAGTCTTCGGCAGTCTGTCATTATTTGTCTTATCACCAAGGGAATGTTGCAAGTTTAGCAAGTCGGTCTGCCAGTCTTTGTCATTAAGTATTTGATCATTGAGTGTGTTAATTTGGTGTGGCCGATTCTAAGTCTCGAGAGAACTACGTCTTCTCTGCTAGAGTTCAGGAAACTTGATGGCCACATACAAATTGTTCTAAATAGTTGGTAGTTTGTTATCAGTACTTGTGTTAGTCCAGTCGGTTTGCCTAAGATGAGGTGTTTTGTTTGTCTTGAAATGTCTTCATGTAATACTTCTATTTCTTGGTATTCTAGTTTTTCACCTGCTTCCCCCCCCCCTAAGTCCTCAGTCCCATTCAGTCCTAAGTTTTCGTGTCTTGGCAACCAATAGAATGTAGTGTGTTTATCTAGACTGATAAGCTGATTTTTTGGGCTATTGGGTGATTTGTGTAAATATTTTGAAGTGTTTGAAGGGAACCTAAAGATTCTATAAAAATGATATTGTGTTTGCTTTGTGATGTGTGTGTATTGTTGAGGGCCAATAGGATACCTTGGAGTTGGGTTCCTAGAGTGCTGTAACAAGAAGCCAGTGTCTGCCTCATTACCTATCCCTCTCTAACTCCAGCTGAGACAACTCCCTTCTCGTTTTTAGACCTATCAGTAGACCACACAGTCAGTTCCTGCTTTCCGTGTAGACATTTGTTTAATTGTGTTCGCTAAGTGAATTTAGATAGTGAATCAGACTTTTTAATTTTTTTTTTGTTTATTATTATTTACGTCCACTTTATGCTACTATGGCTAATCGGAACGGGTTGTCTACTGGTTACTACCCATTTCTAGCTAGGGTGGGCCTAAGGAGTATTTAATGAGTCCGGCACTAAATAAATTTCTACTGCCTAGGGCCCCTTTTTAAATTTTGTGAGTGATGAGTCTGTGGTGTATCGAATAAGCTAGGGAGTCTCTCAGTTGCTGTTTGAGGACAAATATCAAAGTTTGGAAGTTTTAGGTTGTTCTTCAACGTCTTGTAGCGTATTCTTAATGGATGGTTACGAGTTGGTCTCCCTTCATATAGATATTTGTACTCTAGTATATTTTCAGTGCTCGAGAGGACGATAAAGTTTTCATTATAGAAGAATAGATCAATCCATTTGCTTTAATGAAATTACAGCCACGTTTTATATATATAATGCATAGAAAGGCAATTGATCGAATGTAGACAAAATTATTATGGTAGTTCGCCTACCCCTAACTTAACTAGTAGAACGTGTAGATGTGATTAATTAGCGGATTTCCCTATGGTAAATCAGCTATTGAGATCGTACTCATGACGCAATTTTCGAAATTTTTCTTCAAATGCCCATCGATTCTTCACAGGAGATGACGAAAAGGGGTCCGTTCAAAATTATATATATATACATACATATATTTGTCGTCTTCAAAGCTCTAGTGGTCGTAATTTTTGTTTGATCGTTACCAAACTCGATATTTAATCGTTTCGTGTAAAAAGAAAGATCAAGTTCGTTAATGGCTGAAATTGGACAAATGGGAGGAATTTCAAAAAATCTCCGTTATTATACGTCGCACCGAAAAATTATAGAATCAATCTTATTGAAACTAATTACAATTAAATGTACTATAAATATTGTTATGTACATATATTCTCTGTCTTGAATATTAACCGAAATATTTGCATTTTTCAGCCTTCAACAAAACCCCACTTCTACTCATGTTACATAAACAATACTTTGTTTATTATTATTTACGTCCACTTTATGCTACTATGGCTAACCGGGACGGATTATCTACAGGGTACCACCCTTTTCTAGCCAGGGTGAACTTAAGGATTTTATTTAATGAATTTCGTCACTAAATAAATTCCTACTGCCCAGAGCGGGAATCGAACCCACCGTCCTAGGTCTACCACGCGAGATTAAGACCAACGCCTTAACCCGCACGGCCAACCTGGACCCCAAAAAGAATACTTTGTTATATAATAAACCACATTATTCGACGCTTAAATACCAAATATTGTTTTCAAGAGACCTTTATTATACGACATATATGTAAAAATGTTCTGGTGACCCCCCCCCCCCCCCCGTCTTAAGTGCTTGGATACCAAAATTTGATTGATTGAGGGAAAAATTATTCTGATTTATTATAATTTACAGTACCAGATGTAGTAGTTTTCAATAAAATTAATATATTATATTCTGGCATATTTCTGTAATTGTTTTTCTTTCCGGTGAGAGATTGGCAGACCTGTTTTTTTTTCGTTTCAGACGCCTCCCGTCGGGAGGTTATTAAAATTGACTGAATGATTTCTTATTACCGTTTGTATTTATTCACTTAATATGCACGGCTGTGTTGTGTTACCAGTATGTAGATTTAATTATTGTTAATCTTCACGAGGGAAATCTGCTAAGTTTACGCAGCCTCTGCGTGACGGATTTTCTTTGTATTAGATAGTGCTCCTTATGAGCCGTCGAAACAACCTGCTGATAGTATGAAACACTTGAATTTATTCGGCCACATTCTCTGTAAGTTAACTATCAGGTATAGTTTAAATATATTCGTATGGATCTTGAAAAAGAAGAGCAGTCTGTACTCAGATGTAGAGTACCAACGAAAATTAGACTTTCAATACAGAAAGCGACCAGCTAAACTGAAAGGGTAGTAAGAACAAGACTAATTGGAATGTAGAAAGTAGTATAGACAGAGCGAAGTTGGTTATCTCAAAAGTTTAAAATTTAATGAAATTGGACGAACAAGCATTTCAAAAAATAGCGATATTAGAAATCAAGACGAATACGACAAATATTAAAAAAATATAAACTGCTATAAACATGATTTTCTAGTCAACCGAGTTGAACTCAATATGAGGGACGAAATTAAATTATATTCTGAAAGGGTCAAATCTGGTGTAAAAAGAGAGCGAAATGGGATGGGCGATAAAGCTTCTAAATCAGCAGTAAAAACAGAATCCTTCCATTAACGGCCCACAATTAAATTTCGACTACTCACATTATGCAACTAATACACGCTGACACATTAACTAAATAGAATATGGCACCGAAACAAAGTAATGCTTTCCGATTTATCCCATTTAAAAGTGATTTACAAGCAATGACTGGTGTTATTAAACTTAACACACGATTACAATTTAACAGAATCAAAGGAGTACAAGGTATTGGGTAGGCAAATAAGTCCTTTCGGTATTTGAGGGTGAAATAAAACACAGTGGATTATAGATATGAAATTTATTTTAAACTACAATATATTGACCATTATTTAACATGACTTTTTCCCATTAGTCCACCAGCTGTATAATAAATACCGTGTTCATAGATTGTCTGGGGTTTATTTTTAAAAAACTGATCCAAATGGTTTTTGATGTCCTCTTCCTTTTGGAATTTCTTTCCATTCATAGAGTTGTGCAGAGAGCGGAATAAGTGGTAGCCACTTGGAGCTAGAGATGGTGAATAGGGAGCCTGGGGCAAAAGGTGTCATCCAAGGCTCAGTAATTTATTGCCAGTATAGTAATGGACATATTTCGCATTGTCTGAAATCCCCCCTCCAACCCCCCCCCTTCCACTCTTCGGATTTCAGCTGTAAACGAACTTGATCGTTCATTTTACATAACACGAATAAATGTCGAGTTTGGTAACGATCAAACAAAGATTGCGACCGCTAGAGCGTTAACAGACATATGCCTAATATATATATATATATATATATATATATATATATATATATATTGTTGTGAAAATTAAACACATGAATAATCTTTTAGAGAGAGAGAGAGAGAGAGAGAGAGAGAGTCGCGTATTTGGAAAGTGATGGCACGTTAGATCAAAGAAAATCGACAGAATGTTCTAGGTTCCCGGTACTCATTAACTTCAGCCAGTGACGTCGAAATAGTCCAGACAATTCCCCCTTTGATGTATGCCGCCCGCCCTATTATAAAGAAGGGCTAGCCGCGAGCGAGTCAGTTTTATTCTCGCCTCGTCTTGATGTTCACATCAGTGCTACAGGTTGCGACCTAGTGCTAAGTGCGGTAAAGTGTTTTTATAAGAAGAAACAGTGTTGTTGCCGTGGACTGTAAGTAACAGTTTAGTGCCAGTTGTATTAAGTACAGTGTAGTGCCGCGAAGTAAATGAACAGTGCAGTGCCACGAAAGTAAAGGACAGTGCAGTGGCCGCGAAGTAAAGGACAGTGCAGTGCCGTCTTGTTGTGAATTTCAGTGACGTGAGTGAATTATTGGGACTGTGTAAATCTGAAGAACAGTGACGCTGTCAGTCTATACTGTGAGTAGTAATTAAAGAACAAATTAACAAGTTTTATATGTGCATTAATCCAAATAAATTCTGCATGTGAATAAAAAACAAACTGTGAAACATCTTGCGAGTATTTAATATTTGGAGGCAAATCCCAAAAGAACCTCTTATTAAATAAAAAAAACGTTTATTACTGATTTTGGTAATACAAAACGTAACAATATATAATTTTGAACGGACCTTATTTTCGTCATCTCCTGGGTATGATCCTGGGTAATGTTTCCTTAATTTTTTCCTTAAGGGAAATCTGCTAAAAATGGAATATCATCTCGTCCCCAGATTTGCTTATCTTCTTAACCGTCATTTATTTCATCTTATAGACATATTCTAAAATTTAAAATAGTGGTAACCTGTATAAATACAGCACGTAAATGGCAGAGTGGTTTAAACAAATGCTTTTGAATGTATGGAGTTTTCCTTAGTCACTTCAGAACATAGTAGGAGGAAAAGTGTGCTCATCACTCAGTCGTGTAATTGGCTTACAAATTGAACCTAATGGGATTATAATTTATAAATTGAATTCCGTATTTACTTGGAAGTGTAAATGATTATTCAAAATATTTCGCCTCCATGCCTTTCATGCCTTCACGTTTCCCTTAACCTATTTAAGTTTTACTAATGATACGAATTTCGTCAAACTTCCTCAATTAACCATCGATCCGACCTAGAAGAGAACAAAAAGGAGTCAGTAACAAATTATGCATATAATTCAGTCTTTTGCCACTCTAGTCATCTCAATTTTTGTTTGATCGCTACCAAACTCGACATTTAAGCTGTTTTTTGTAAAACTAAAGATCAAGTCAATTAACGGCTGATATTGGACTGGGTGAGGGGGGAGAGTTAGTGGGAAGGAATTTAGAAAATTTGAAGAATCCTCGTTATTACATGTAAAATCGAAAACTTGTATACAGCCAATTTTATTTCAAAAGTTCGAAAACTCTAATGGCATGTTTCATTTCCAGATTAAGTTCGTTAACAGCTGAAATCGGACAAGGGGGAGGGGGTTAGACGGGGAGAATTTCGAAAATTCTAAATATCTCTATTACAATGCGTCGGATCGAAAAATTGTATTGAACCATTCTTATCACAAATTTAATTTTCTATAAATTTTGTTATGTACATTTGTTCACTATCTTAATTATTAACTGAGATATTTGCATTTTTTAGTTTTCGGTCTTCAGTGAACCCCCACTCCTACTCATCACATATAAACAATATTCCATTATGTTATTAAACACTTTATTTGAAGCTTAAATACCAAATATTGTTCTCATTGAACTTTTAATTTTTGAGATGAATACAAAAACGAGACGCACGTGGGAAATCTGCTTAGTTAACGTATCCCCTGCGGTACGGAGTTTTTATTTTTATCTTAACCCTCCGTCGGGCGCGTGATCTCTGAGATACACAGTTTCTAGAAAAATATTTGCCACTCCTCCTAGCAGAGATTGGTGGTGTAGTGCTTCGAGTTATGTGGTTTAGAGGTCCCCCCCCCCTAAAGGTCAGTAGTGTCACTGCGTTTGATGGAGTCGTGTATTTCACTTGTAATTCAGTTTAATCTCCTAGATACCACGCGCCCGATCTCGGAAGTTTTTTTGAAATCTGTATTTCATAAATATATACATCAATTAACTTTCTCTTTATTGAATGAATTATATAAACCAATTTTTCTATTATTTTGTTCATACATGAGCTTTCAGAAGAACTTATTCAAGAAAATATTGTACGACGCAGTGACAACAGTAGACGTTTACCAACCGAACTAGGGACGAAATTTGGGTAGTACAGAGGCTCATTGAACCATACATTGAACTCAAGTACAGAACAGCATAAAAAAAGTCCCTCCACTACAACGAACTAAAGCAAATGATGTAAACCAAGCAAAACTGAAAAGAAATGTAGGTTTACTCATTATTCTTGTGAGATTTGCAAAAGCAAAATTTGTTTACAACATAGTTCCACGCCTTGTCCTAATTGTAATGCAGCTCTGCAAAAGAGATAATAATTAAACTGGTATTTTTAAAAGGATTGGTAGATTAAAATTTAGATGATTTTTAATAAGTCTTATCTAAAAGTGATTTCGTGTTACTTATTTTTGAATGAAGTTATATTTAGATATTTTGTTTATATTGTTCACAAACTGGAATGAATTATGAATAATTAAGACATGTGCATTTAAACTATTTCTTTTGGTATTTGTATGTTTTAATTATATTTTAAAAATTATCGTCCACGGTTTTAATAACAATGAATCTATAACCAACTTGGTTATATTATCTACCATGACTTTTTTATTACAGTACGTGTCAATTTTGAAAATTGTTTACTGCTTTCAAACAAATACTTCCTCAGATATGATTTATAATTACACACTGAACATTTTAATGCAAAATATATATTAAAAAACTGTATTTCCGTAAAAACGGTTGAGTTTGTATCTCTGAGAAACACGCGCCCGAAGTCGGAATATTTTTGACGCGCCCGACCGAGGGTTTAAAGGAATAGCCCCTGAAGAAGTGGCAAATAAGCCACGAAACATGTAGGGCAGTTTCAATAAAGCTTGCGCCGGAAAGAAATGTTTTTTATTGGAGGCCCTTGCCATCAAATTTGAAGAATATATCAATTAGAAATGACCACATTTTATATCATCCTATGTAGGATCGATGGACATTTGAGGAAGATTATCAAAAATTGTATCATAAGTACAACCTCAGTAGCTGATTTCCCTTAAAGGAAGTCCGCTAACAAATTGGGAACTCAATGTAATTCTTTAGAAATAAGAGTTTTTTACAAGGATTATTTCGGGCCCTGCTTTCAGGCTCAGGACCTTTTTTGGGATTTTTACTCTAACTTATATATGCTTTCCACTTTTCAGGGAACTTCCTGTAACATATAAGCTCCTTAATTATTATTCATTTCATTCACGTTAACCAAAGTTTAATATTTAATTACTATTTATTCCATTTTTGTTAAAGAAATGTTGCACTTAAATTCTTATTTATTTTATTTTTTGTTAAAAAAAGGTTATTTTCTAATTATTATTTTGTTTCGGTACATATTTATAATAAAGACTTGATTAAATAAATAAGAAATTTTGAGGTACTACTACTAGTATCTTCGAAATTCAAATAACTAGAGCTTCTAAAGGATAAATTACGCTTCTCGGGTTTCTTATATTTCCTACATTCAGATCACCGAATTTTTCAACTATGATTTTGAAGAACGAGTATAAACTTGTGAGTTACTCTGAGTTGGTATTCTGGCAGGTGGAAGTGACTTCTAATGTAGGTAGGATGAAAAAATGTAGGCTACGCTTCCACTATAATATTATAGTGGAAGCGTAGCCTACATTTTTTCATCCTACCTACATTGTGAGTTACTATCGATTGCAACAATTTTCCAAGTAAATGTATATCATTATCCTGCAAAAAAATTCTGATTAAAGTAAATAACTTTGAATACACTAAAATTAATAAAAGAAATGTATTCTCATTATTTTATATTAAAGTAGACGGTCATTGTTACATTTGTCGTATTAACATTTGTAACTAATAAGGTGTGGCAATTTTTAACTCATTTTTCTATGTGCAAGGATAATTTGTCATTTATACATTTTCAACTGATCTTACGTTTATCCGGGACCAATAATCTGTCGCTTTGCAATTAGTTCTGGAAATACAATGAAATCATAATTACAACTCTGATGATAATGAATTATTTATTTAGCCTTAATGCGGCATAGACTATTAACGTTGAATTCCTAAAGGTTTACTTCTCGTCTATCATAATTTCCCTATTGCCCATAAAGATTAAATGTTATTTATTTACGTTCACTTTGTGTTACTACTGCCAATTTGGACGGGTTATTTACATGTTACCAGCCTATTCTAGCCGGGGTGGGATTGACGATTTTATTTAATGAGTTAGTCAATAAATAAATTCCTGATGCCCAGACGGGAATCGAACTCACCATTCTAGGTTTAACCCTGTGTTATTAAGACACACGGCTAAGCGGTTAGACATACGGCTAACGAGAACCCCATTCAAAAAATATTATAATGTCATTTTAAACAAAGATAATTCTTCAATATAACTAAGTTATAAAACTACTCCAGAAATGCTAAGTTACTACAACGCTATTACGAAGATATCGTGATATCTCACTCTGCAGAAACAAAATGTATCTTAGCCACAGTTAAAACAATTACCAATTCCAAAGTTGGTACGTCCATAAATTTACAAAACGAAATTCATCCCCATAAACATAAATTTACAAACTCAATGCTTATGCCACCAGCCAATCTCAAAGGACTAAATAAATCTAGATAATTTGAATACGACTCATTTAAGAGATGCTCCGTTTGTAATGATAAACTATTATTGAAGTAGTATATATATTGTAAGTTTTGGGCCACAGGATCAGAAATGTTTACTTCAAATTTTTCATTTTAATTCGAATCCTTTATTTTCCACAAGGCCCAAAACTTAGAAAGTTAAAACAGAGGGCGTGTGTGTGTGTTTTGTGTATCTATGTATGTAATTAAGTATAGTTTTTAGAATAATTATACCATTTTATCTGTGTACCATGATATGAAATTATTATACACAGATGTAATGAGATATAAATTGTTTCATTAAGTGCGTTCTGTGCGCACACAAACATTTATATACAATGCGTATTTGAATTAATTGCCATTAAACAATGAACTGATTCTTAAACTCTCGCTAAATCTGATTTGATGTGACATATGTTAGATTACAAATATTTAATCATTATAGGCATTAATATTTATTATAGTATTGTGATAAATTGATTTTTTTTTAAATTGATATTTGATGAAAATAAAAAATAAAAATTTTATCAATTGACTGACGCTATTACAGGAAATGATATAGAGCATTCAAATTGTAAAAGTTGGTGTTGTGGTTTTATGTTAGTGTTAAGTTTCTTTTTAACCAAAGTATAAAATTTTGTTACTTTGTGCGGACTTTTTTTTCGAAATATAACTAACATTAAAATATTATGCATATTTTAAACTCATTTTTAATTACTAATAGTTTTAAGGATAGTATACATTAATTTATAACAGTTTAATAATGATAATTGTGCTAGTTTTACGAAATATTTAATAGCTATTTCTAAATTCGGCTGCATAAAATTTCTTACAACTAGTGAATAATATTTTCTCGTATTTTAAAAGAATTTTAGCATAAAATCCTACATAATGCTAACTAAAAAAATTGTACTGAGTTATGACTTTCATACTTAGGTTTTACATTTGTACGCACGACTGGAAAAAAACGATCAAGGATAAAATAAAATATTTTTGTAGAATCTACTAGTTTATTAAAGAAAAAATATATCATATTCCAGTAGAAACTAAAAATCTGCAAGGAAATATTACCTACATGGAATAGTTCATGGAAAATGGATGTAAGAAATTCACGTTCTATCAAAAAAAATGTTGACGTAATTTTCCAAGCTCAATGAGCTCATATAACATTATCCTGTGATTTAAAACGATAAGACGTATATTAGAATAATTTAAAAGATTTATACTTTATTGAAGATAAAAGTTCTACACAAATAGTTGAAAATGAGATCACTTAGGAAGTGATCGTAAAACAGATAGTAACCTTCTACTCAATAGGATAACAATAAAGAAGGGAGTGGGTTGAACATTTTTCTTATTCTACTAATAAATCTGACTGGTATATTATTTATCTACACTTGTAAAGAATGTATATTTAATTCAAAATTATTTTTTTTTATAAATTAATGCGTTAAATTTTTTAATTGTAATAGAGATATATAATGTCGAAAATATTTTTTTTTTTTTTTTAAGTCCTGGAATATTGAGAATTACTGAAAAAAGACGGTATAGGTATTTTTATAAAATAAAAAATAATACATAATTTGAGTACCTGCGAACGGAGTTAGAATGAAAACAACTACTATGGGAGCAGACATTCCCTTCCTGGGGCAGGAGAGCTACTGTGTGCTTGGCGGGCTGTCGGGCCGGCGCGTTCGATAGGGGGTGGGAACCCACTTCCCTAGTCACCCACACAACTCCTACCCTTATACCTCACCCCTATCCTCATAGGCATATCCTAGCAGAGCCCTTAAGATTCATAGAAAAGTCCTTCAATCGGGGCCTGAGAAAACTAAGGAGACTTCCAACGTGCTGGTGTAACACAGTTTTGGCCTCATATCACAACATATTCCCTATTTCTGTAATTAAAAAAAAATGTCTAGTACTGTAATTTATAATGAGTCAGAATAATTTTTATCTCAATCAATCAAATTTAAGCAGTCCAAAAACTTAAGAAGGGGGGGGAGGGTCGTCACCAGAACATATTTGCGAGTATCTCGTATAATAAATGTCTCTTGAAAACAATACTTGGTATTTAAGCTTCGAATGATGTGGTTTATTACATAACCGAGTATTGTTTATTTAACGTGAGCAGAAATTGGGGTTTGCTGACGGCTGAAAAATGAAAAATCCGACGTATGGTATTTTGGAATTTGGAAAATTCTCTCCCTCTAAATCCCCCTCCCCTTGGTCTGATTTTAGCCGTTAACGAAGTTGATCTTTCTTTTTACATAAAACGAAACGACTAAATATCGAGTTTGGTTACGATTAACCAATGATTGCAACCACTAGAGCGGTAACAGACACACACACACACACACAAACATACACCCACACACACACACACACACACACACACATATATATATATATATATATATATATATATATATATATATATAGTTTTGAACGGTCCTTATTTTCGTCATTTTTTAGGTACGACCTCCAAAGCTGATTTCCCTCAAGAGAAACCTTCTAAAACAACAGATGAGTAGAAGGGAGCTGTGATTCTGGAAGGGGGGGGGGGTTATTGCAGGCTGAAAACAAAACGGCTCACTGAATACTTGAGTTACGAAATAATGAATTGCACAACAATTGTGAACCATCAATAGTTTAACCCTTTATAGGGCACATTTCGATGGCTATCAGGAAAATTATATTTCTCTAAAAATGGTGTTGTAGAGTCGGTTTAGTATAGTAGAGTAGTTTACAAAAATTGGAGAATGAGTTATTGGAGTGGCTGCTATAGCGGTCCTTGCCCGTTAAGGGATCGGCCTGCCCGGGGATTACTGGCTGACCTACCCAACTCCTCTCCCGGCAGGGAAAGGGATCGGCTCATTTACTTGTATCATGTAGTAATTTCTTTTTATGCACAGATGTTATGATTTTGATTTATGTTCCATTAGATAGTTTGGTACCCAACTGCCCCACTGAATATACTGACAATTAGTGGAAATCCACGGTTTTTCTTCTACTTATTATATAATAATTTTGATGACGACCATTTTATTATGTGGGATAGAGAATTGATTCCTACAGCTTTTGGTCTGTTTTTTTTTTCCGCCAGAGGATCTCAAATCCCAAGTTAATTTTAATCTTTATTGACTAGAAATACCATTTCCTCCCTCAAATTTCCTTATTTTAATATAGAACCCTCATTTTTCATTTCATTTCGAGATTATACAAAAAAAATTTCATCTAGAACAAACCCCTCATTTGGAATTTTACAAGAAGTAAAACATACTTAATGATTATACTATAGAGAGGTTTTTCGTACTAACACAATCCCTAAGTCTATAATTTATTATTTTTTTAAAAATATTTTATTTGGATTAGTATGAGCTGGACCTGAAACTAAAATAATTATATATATATACCAATTATTATTCTTATTCTGGACCCAATATTATTTATATATTCTTCAAATTTCATGGCAAGTGTCTCCATTTACTTGCTCCTGCGCTTTGTGTCTACAACTGAATAGTTTCATTTTTGCATAAAATGTTTGAATTACCTCCTCTTCTCTGTTTCAGCCAAGACACGCAATGTTTGTTATCAATCTAATAAACATATTTCCTATTGGTTTTTCGGGAAAAATATGCACATGGCAATAATAGTTTATTTTGTTATTAAGAGTAACTTTTGTTATATTCACTTTGGTCTTATAACGAAGTGTAAACGAGATATACATTAAAAACTAACGCGGGGCCAACGATTTTATTGGGCACAAACGATTGAACCGAATTTCACAAAACTCGGTATGTGAATTAGCATTAATTCTTCCATGATTATAAGCTATATTAAAATGTTTAGGTTCAAACGGGAGTGGGGGTAATAAGGGAGGCTTGAAATAAAAATTCGCGTTTTTTCATTTTCTATTTGTTTTTCGTCAAACGTGCACATAGAAAAATTTGTATACTTTGTTATTCAGAGTAACTTTTGTTGAATTCACTTTTGTCGTAAATAAAGCAAACACGGGATATACGCTAAAACTGTAGCTGGAGTCATAAATTTTATTAGTGCTTATTTAAGTGTTTTTAATAAATGCATATTATGACAAATGATGTTATTTTTTAGTCGTATGTGTGATAGTTCTAAGTATGACTCGGAATAGTGCAGTTATAAATCTTTGTCGCCCCCTTGTCATTTATTTATTTTCCCTAAAAAATGACTTCGTTATTTATTTGCAATAGAAATGTAAGTTATAAGAGCATTTTCATTATTTAATTTGTATAATTGATTATTTAAACAAAGTCATGCTCAATTTGTACAAGGAGTGATAGCGGAAGTTGTCGGGATCATACTATTTTATTCTGGTAATATATTATCTCCGATATCTTGATATTATTGAAACAAATATGTACTACGAGTATCATAGCAATTAAACGTTAATGGTAATTCAAATAAAGGGTTAGAACCGCCAATATAAATGATACCATTGTCATACCTCTCGGTGGAGACCGTCGTCACTGGCTGATGGTTGAGTACCGCTGGCAAGCGCTTTCGATGCGATGGCATCATCTTCAAGCCTGTTAATAGTTGTACTGAGTTGGTTGTCCGTCAGTCAGTGGGTTTTATGCTCTGTTCACCGTATTAGTTGTTTACGTTTAGTCCAGATCTGTTTACTTATCACTAAGATCTGTCAAACGAGGGATGTTGATGTTCAGGTATATTGTTTTCGTGTGGTGGGTTCTTTACGTTTTAAATCGAGGTCTGTTTACTTACCACTCAGATCTGTCAACGGGTTGTGCTAGTGTACAGGTAAATTTTTATGTGTGGTGGGTTGTTTACGTTTTATTAGATCTGTTTACTTACCATTCAGATCTGTCAAACGAGGTGCGTTTAAACTAGTGTTCAGGTAAATTTTTATCGTGTAGTGGGTCCTTGTCCTCATCCGTATGGGTATACGGACGGATGATAGGTAGATACGAGACCACTAGTGTGTCTTATGAACATAAGGGAAATCTGCTCAGTTTACGCAGCCCCTGCGTGACGTAATATTTTACTTAGGAATAGATAGATACGAAACCACTAGTGTGTCATATGAACATAAGGAAAATCTGCTTAGTTTACACAGCCCCTGCGTGACGTAATATTTTACTTAGGAATAGATAGATACGAGACCACTAGTGTGTCATATCAGCATAAGGGAAATCTGCTTAGTTTACGCAGCCCCTGCGTGACGTAATATTTTACTTAGGAATAGATAGATACGAGACCACTAGTGTGTCATATGAACATAAGGGAAATCTGCTTAGTTTACGCAGCCCCTGCGTGACGTAATATTTTACTTAAGAATAGATAGATACGAGACCACTAGTGTGTCATATGAGCATAAGGGAAATCTGCTTAGTTTACGCAGCCCCTGCGTGACGTAATATTTTACTTAGGAATAGATAGATACGAGACCACTAGTGTGTCATATGAACATAAGGGAAATCTGCTTAGTTTACGCAGCCCCTGCGTGACGTAATATTTTACTTAGGAATAGATAGATACGAGACCACTAGTGTGTCATATCAGCATAAGGGAAATCTGCTTAGTTTACGCAGCCCCTGCGTGACGTAATTCTTTACTTTGGAATAGGTAGATACGAGACCACTAGTGTGTCATATGACCATAAGGGAAATCTGCTTAGTTTACGCAGCCCCTGCGTGACGTAATATTTTACTTAGGAATAGATAAATATCAGACCACTAGTGTGTCATATGAACATAAGGGAAATCTGCTTAGTTTACGCAGCCCCTGCGTGACGTAATATTTTACTTAGGAATAGATAGATACGAGACCACTAGTGTGTCATATGAGCATAAGGGAAATCTGCTTGGTTTACGCAGCTGCTTGCGTGACAGGCTTTAAGATTTATCTATTGTTGGGCTACTAGAGCTCTTCTTTTGAAGTTGGAATTGGTGAAAAGGGGTCACGATCTATTTCAGGCCTCTTCCGGACCTGACCCAAGCTGCATCCTCCCCCACATCTAGGTGCATCGGATGCACCTGTTTTATTTATATCAGAGCATCACTCAAACTTCCTCACTCTACCGTAGGCCTTCTCTACTCAACGCCTCATTTAGCAGATTCCCTCAAGGGAAATCAGCTGTTCAGGTCGTACTCATGACTCAGAATATATATATATATATAAATATATATATATATATATATATATATATATGTGTGTGTGTGTGTGTGTGTATTTTTGTCGGTTAACGTTTTGGCGGACGTAATTTTTGTTTGAAGGAAACCAAACGAGATATGTAATCATTTTATGAAAAAAGAAAGATCAAGTTCGTTAATGACTTAAATCGTATAGTGGGAGGGAGAGGTTAAGAGGGGGGATTTTCAAAAACTCGAAATATCTCTGTTACTATACGTCGGATCGAAAACTTTTTTAGAAACAATCTTATTGAAAATTAAATGTACTATAAATACTGTCATATACATTTATTCTCTATCTTGAATATTAACCGAGATAAATGCATTTTTCATATTCGGCTATTGTCGGTTCTGCTCATGCGATTCCGTTGAGAGATACGGGTATACAGTTTTGAACGGACCTCATTTTCGTCCTCCACTAGGTAGGATCGATGGACATTTGGAGAAAAATTTCGAAATTTCCGTCATGAGTATGATCTCAATAGCTGATTTTCCCTTAAGGGAAATCTGCTAAAAACCGGTGAGTAGAAGAGGAGGGGGGGGGGTTACTGAAGGCTGAAAACAAGAGTTTAACTCATTGAATACTTGAGCTACTAAACGAAATGCACAAAACAGCAAATTTAGATCATCATAGAAAATAGTTTAACAAGATTGGTTCTACAAATTTTTATGGGGTCACCCATTATAACCAAAATATTAGCAGATTTCCCTTAAAGGAAATCAGCTATTGAGGTAGTACTCATGATGCGAGTTTCGAAATATTTCTTCAAATGTCCATCAATCCTACCCAGGAGATGACGAAAATGAGGTCCGTTCAAAACTGTATATACATATTTGTCTGTTAACGGTCGCAATTTTTGTTTGATCGTTACCAAACTCGATATTTAATCGTTTTATGTACAATAAAAAGGAAGATCAACTTCGTTAATGGCTGAAATCGGAACAGGGGGAGGAGGGGTTTACAGGGGGGATTTTTGAAAATTCAAAATATCTCCGTTATTATGCGTCGTCTTATTGTAAATTAAATTTACTATAAATATTGTTCTATACATTTATTATGTATCTTGAATATTCACCGCTATATTTGCATTTGTATTCTGCGTGTGCTCGGCAGGAGTCGGCTATGTTCGGACTTTCCGCCGAAAGCTCTGGCAGACGTTTCCGTAACTATTCGTCCCTCGTGAATAGGTTTAGAGGTTTCCTACTACTACAGTTGTTATTAGGCAGATTTCTCTATTGTAAAACTTCAAGTGGGAAATCTGCTTAGTTTACGCAGCCCCTGCGTGACGGGCTTTTGTCGTATCCTCCCCCACTATTCCATGTCCGATTTCTGCCGGTTAATATCATTTTATATATTTGAACATTCCGAATAGGAATGATAAGAAGTAATGTCCTTTTTAAACGAGAAACATTATTTGCTTGACATTGTACCAGTTAAGACATAGTTCGTATTGCAAGAAGAGATAGTAATAACCTAAGTGCAGTTCAACAAGAGGAATAAAATTTTAAAGAGGCAAATAAACCCTGTTCAAGAGCCACCATAATTCATGCTTGAATGGTAAACTTTTATCAGATGGCGATCCACCAGACATGATTCGTACTACTCCTCATCTATATATTGACCTTTGATTCCCCACAACTGGCGCTACTTTCATTCTAAATTCACTTATACACCTTTGCATTAATTGTGTCTGATGCTCTAATTGATATGACCAATCAAAACGGTGCATGAGATCGAGAAGCAATCCTTCGATTTAGGATTTCCTAAAATTATTCAATATCTCGATTTTAGTAGATTTCCCTTAAGGGATATTTTCATTTTAGCAGATTTCCCTCAAGGGAAATCAGCTATTGAGGTCGTACTCATGAAACGATTTTCGAAAAATTTCTACAAATGTCCATCGATCCTACCCAGGAGATGACAAAAATGAGGTCCTTTCAAAACTATATATATATATATATATATATATATATATATATATATATATATATATATATATATAAACTGCTCAAAAATGAATAGGGATATTGGCTGTTTTGTGGTATGTATGGGGCCTAGCATATTTTATTTTATTTTTTTATAAATATCATTAATATTTATTAGAAATTATTGTCTTTTCCCCCCATAAAAAAGAAATTTAATTAAGATCGATTTAATTAAAATTAATAGGATAAGAAAAAATAACCAATATCCCTATTCATTTTTGAGCAATATATATATATATATATATATATATATATATATATATATATATATAATATGTATATATTTATTCATAGATAGATAGATATATCTATATATAAAATTTTTCTTCAAATGTCCATCCATCCTGCCTAGGAGATGACGAAAATGAGGTCCCTTCAAAACTCTCTATATATATATATATATATATATATATATATATATATATACTAGCCAAGGTACCCGGCTTCGCTCGGGAAATCATTTGAGATGGAAAAATTTTATTTTGTTTTTGGCAATGCTTCTATGTGTAGAACTGCTCTTCCCGTCTAGGCGCACTTTTCCCCGTAAGGGCCCTTGGGCGACTTATGGAAAAAACATTTTAGGTTTGAAGAATAAATGAAAATAAGTCTCTAATCATTCCCTCTCCACTGTTTGACACACCGTGAATAATTCAAATCATAATCATGGATAGCATTTATTATAATTATATAACCCCCACTCCTGCCCGTCCCTAGAAATGTTAGTATAGCTTATTATAATATAGACGTTAGTGCTAATACGCATATCGAGTATTATTGATTTCGGTTGACTCTTTTGTGCCAAAGAAAATTGTTGACTCCCGCTATAATTTTTAGCGTATGACGCCTTTATACTTCGGTATACGACGATAGTGTATATAACAAAATATTCTCTAAATAACAAAATAAACAACTTTTCTCATGTTCATGTTTGCCGGAAAACCCATAGGAAACGAAATATCACTATTTTTAATTTCAGGCCTCCCTTATAACCCCCACTCCTGCCCGTCCCTAGAAATGTTAGTATAGCTTATTATAATATAGACGTTAGTGCTAATACGCATATCGAGTATTATTGATTTCGGTTGACTCTTTTGTGCCAAAGAAAATTGTTGACTCCCGCTATAATTTTTAGCGTATGACGCCTTTATACTTCGGTATACGACGATAGTGTATATAACAAAATATTCTCTAAATAACAAAATAAACAACTTTTCTCATGTTCATGTTTGCCGGAAAACCCATAGGAAACGAAATATCACTATTTTTAATTTCAGGCCTCCCTTATAACCCCAACTCCTGTTCATCTCAGAGAATATTAATACAGCCTAAAGTCTAAGTTGGGTTAGTAGTAATATACATACCAAGTTTCATAAAATTCGATTCAGCCGTTTATACATGAAAAGGTAACAAACAAACAAACAAACATACACGAAAGAAACAAAATGCAGTTATGGTGTTATGACATGTGACACGAAAAGTTATTGTGAAATTTTTGAGAAAAAAATCAATGTACAGACAGAGGTTACAATTTTATATATATATATATATATATATATATATATATATATATATATATATATATATATATAGATAGATAGATAGATAGATAGATAGATAGATAGATAGATAGATAGAGATAGATTGATAGACATATATTTATATACATTTGTCTGTTAACGCACTAGTGGTCGAAACTTTTGTCTGATCGTTACCAAACTTTAGATTTAAACGTTCTACGTAAAAATAAGTTCAAGTTCGTATTAACGGCTGAAGTTGGACAGGGTTTAGAGGGGGGAATTTCGAAAATTAAAAATATCTCCATTACTATAAGTCAGATCGAAAAAGTATTTGGAACAAATCTTATTGCAAATTAAATGATTTCTGAATGTCATTATATGCGTTTATATATATATATATATATATATATATATATATATATATATATATATATATATATCTGTTAACACTCTAGCGATCGTAATTTTTGTTTAATCGTTATCGAACACTTGCACTTGTGTCGGATCGAAAACTTGCATAGGACCAATCTTATTGCAAATTAAATTGACTATAAATAATATTAAGTTCATTTATTCTCTACCTGGAATATTAACCGAGATATTGGCAGTTTTATTGTGTGTGTGTGTGTGTGTGTGTGTGTGTGTGTGTGTGTGTGTGTGTGTGTGTGTGTGTGTGTGTGTGTGTGTGTGTGTGTGTGTGTGTGTGTGTGTGTGTGTGAATAAGAAATATTAAGTTATTAAGTGTGTGGATGAGATGAGTTCGGCCGTTTCCGTAACTGTTCGTGATCTCGTGAAATTGGTTTAGAGACTCGATACTACTACTATTACTAGTAGGCAGATTTCTCTATTGTAAAACTTCACGTGGGAAATATGCTTAGTTTACGCAGCCCCTGCATGACGGATTTTTTTTTATTTTTCATCCTTCTGTAAACCCCCACTCTTACTCTTGTCATATTATCAATAAGCCGTAATATTATGATGCACATTATTTGAAGCCTAAATACTAAATATTGTTCTCATAGACATTATACGTTTTGAGATAAATGCAAATATATGACTCACGTGTAAGATCTGCTTAGTTGACGCAGCCCCTGCGTAACGGGCGTTTTTTGGTACCCCAAATATTAAGCAAGTTATTCGTCCGTTCTCGTTTCCAGCTTTCAATAAACCCCCGACTTCTACTCATCAGATTTGTATTTATAAACGGAAAATATACTGTGACATGTGATCATGATCATGAGTGTGTCATAGTAGCTGCTTAGTTTACGCACATGCAAGTCACGCTCTTTTTAAGAATTATAACGAAGGAAGGGGTTTGTGCTAAACGACCCCCGTCATAAATCTCTGGAGAAATGGATATATATATATATATATATATATATATATATATATATATATATATATATATATGCATGCCGTTTGTGCCAGATCACTCAGTCTGCGTTTGCCCTTCAAGCACAACACGTGCCTAAGCTTATGTCTCTTTTAATCAGTATACATATTCCAACCGTTGATTTCATTTTAAGCAGATTTCACTTAAGTGTAATCAGCTATTCAGCTTGTACTCACGACGCGAATTTCGAGAAATGTTCCCAAATGTTCATCGATCTTACGTTAAGGTGACGAAAATTAGGTCAGATCAAAATTATATCTATCTATATAAATTTGTCTATTAACGCTCTAGAGGTCGTACTTATGACGCGATTTTCGAAATTTTTCTTCAAATGTCCATTGATCCTGCCTAGGAGATGACGAAAATGAGGTCCGTTCAAAACTGCATGTTTATATATATTTGTATGTTACTGCTCTAGCGGCCGCAATTATTGTTTAATCGTTATCAAACGCGATATTTAGTCGTTTTATGTAAAAAGAAAGATAAGTTCGTTAACGGCTGAAATCGGACAAGGGGGAGGGGGGGGGGGGTTAGAGAGGAGGATTTTCGAAAATTCGAAATCTCTCCGTTACAATACGTGGATCGAAAAATTGTATAAAATCAATCTTGTTGCAAATTACATGATCAATAAACATTGTTCTATACCTATTTTCTATATCTTGAATATTAACCGAGATATGTGCTTGTTTTAGTTGTCGGCCTTCAGTAAACCCCCACTACTAGTCATGTCATATTAACAATAAGCTGTTATATTATGAAACACTTTATTTGAAGCCTAAATAACAAATATTGTTCTCATTAAACTTTTACGTCATGAGATAAATGCAAATACCCGACGCAAGTGGGAAATCTGCATAGTTTACCCAGCCCCTGCGTGACGGACTTTTTTTTTATCGTTGCCAAACTCTTTATTTAATCCTTAAAAAGGAAGGACAAGTTTGTTATTGTACCAAATCGGACTAATGGGTTTTAGAAAGGGGGTGGGGGTACTTAACCAATATTAACCTAGATGTTTGGATTTTTTATTTTTCGTCCTTAAGTAAGTGGGGGTCCTACTCATGTCATATTAATAAAAGTCCGTCACGCAGGGGCTACGTAAACTAAGCACATTTCCCACAGGAAGGATTACAATAGAAAAATCGACATACTGGTAACACCACCGTGAATGTTAAGCGATTAGATACAAACGGTAATAAGATCATTCAGTCAATTTAATAAGATTTTAAACGGAAAACGTATATAATATCTAAAACAGAAGTAATAATAATATCTACTATTAAGTTAATAATATCTATAACGGAAAGCGTCTGAATCATAAACAAACAGGGCAGCCAACATCGCTGTATAGATAGAACTATTCTAGACCGGAAAGAAGAACAATTAATGAAATATATCTGAATATAACATATTAATTTTTTTAAAAGCTATTTACTACAGCTACTGCAGTAATTGTAATGAATCAGAATAATTTTTATCTCAATCACAGATATTTTAGTAATTCAAGAACAAAAGAAGGGGGGGGGGGTCAACAGAATGTATTGGATTTATCTCGTATGAAAAAGGTTTGTTGAAAACAATATTTGGTAGTCAACCTTGTAATGAAGTGGTTCATGATAAAAAAGCGTATTATTAATATGACACGAGTAGGAGTGGGGGTTTTACTGTGAGCGGAAAACTATAAAATCCGAATATCTCGGTTAATACTCATTATACGGAAAATATGTATAGAACAACATTTATAGATCATCTAATTTTTAAAATATTTAGTTCTATATCATTTTTTTGATCCGAAGTATAGTAACGGAGAAATTTCGATTTTTCGAATATCCTCCCCTCTAACCCCCCCCCCTCGCACTAGTCCGTTATATATACATACAAAATTTTTAACGGAGCTCATTTTGGTTTCTCCTAGGTAGGATCGATGAATATGGATATTTGAAGGAGTTTCGAAAATCGCGTCATGAGTACAACGTCAATAGCTGATTTCCCTTTAGGGAATCTGCTAATAAGCAGATATATCATGAACCTCTTTGCTCTAAGCTTAAATGCCAAATATTATTTTCATGCGACCTTTATTATTCCGAAATACATGCAACTTCGTTGTGCGATGCCCTCATCAATTAAGATTTTACGTTCTTTTCTCAAAAATGTTTATTTGATCAAAACCATACTCGATATTTAATCAAATTTGGTAATCTATTGATGCTCTACAATTGTTATCCTATGCATTTTTTCGTAACTCAAATATTAAACGAGTAATTCGTATTTTCCTTTGGCAGCCTTCAATAACCTCCTCATCGGGTTTTTTACGTAGAAATAGAGAATAAGTGGTCAGATGAGAGCAGTAAAAGTCCGTCACGCAGGGACTGCGTTAACTAAGTAGATTTCCCAAGTGCGCCACGTATTTGCGTTTATCTCAAAAATTAAAAGTTCAATGAGAACAATATTTGGTATTTAAGCTTCAAATGAAGTACCTCATAACCTAATAGAATATTGAAAATATGAGATGAGTAGGAGTGGGGCTTTACTGAAGACCGAAAACTAAAAAATGCAAATATCTCAATAAATAATCAAGATATTGAAAACATGTGCATAACAACATTTATAGAACATTATATTTGCAATAAGATCGATTCTATACAATATACTCTATATTCTATAATCTCCTCCTAGTCCGATTTCAGCCATTAACGAACTTGATCTTTCTTTTTGTATGAAACGATTATATATCAAGTTTTGTAACGATAAGACAAACATTGCGACCGCTAGAGCGGTAACAGACAAATATATATATAGTCACACAGTTTCGAACGAACCTCATTTTCGTCATCTCCTGAGTAAAATCGATGGACATTTGAAGAAAAATTTCGAAAATGGCGTCATGAGTACAACCTGCAAAATGTGATACCAGCGCCTAAGAAATATGCTTAGTTAACGCAGCCCCTGCGAGACTGACTATTTTTGATATAAGAATTGTTCTTAGAAAAGAGGTAACGTTTATAACAAAAAAAAACCATTAATGGAACAAAAACTTTATTCTTAAAACAATTACAAAGACTTAGCATGTTTTACATGCTCCGTACAAAACATTACTGGTGAAAAACGTCATTTAAATCAACAGAATATCTACTATTATTAATGTTAGTTCACTACAAAAAATAGTCTACTTAAACTAGATATACATTTGTAAGGCCACAATCTCTCAAGGATGGATTTACAATGAAAGTCACTTAATTTTATTAAGTGATCAAAAGTGATAGTTAATTCTTATGTGTATATTTAATATACAAAAAGAAAATGAACTGAACACAAAATCTTGGCACAAAAAAACATGAGAAAAGTAAAATATAAAAACGGATATACATATTTTTTTGTTGGTAATGACAAAACACTAACCTTTCTTAAAATCATTGGCAAATTATCATTGGCGATTTTAGTACTGTTTTAAATATTAAAATTTGTGTCTAAATATACTGAAACTATTACTCAGACATCACCAGCGATACTCCCTCTTTTTTTTTTTTAAATAATGTACCTCAACTAGTTGCAGAATTTAGTAATCATATTTGAAGTATTAACGAATACTAACGAATTATAAAAATAAATATGTAAACAGCTTTAGAAATACACAAAATTAAATTATGTAAAATAAATGTTACATATATAATAAAGTGACATACTGGAGATATACGACCTTAAAATGAATAGGTGTATTTAATGATCTTAATATTGCCTTTAGGGTAGTTAAAAGGTTTTGTAACTTTTAAAAGAAATAATTTGTAATATATTTTCTTCTTTGCGATAAAGATTTTCATTATTATTGTTCAAACATTAAACATTTTTTTTTACGATTTAATCTATTTCGTCTAACAATTTAATCTGTTCAATCTATTTCACTTAAAAAACAGAAAGCAAAAAATATTAAAACATTTAAATAAGTTTCCGTTCTATAATTTTTGAATAAAACAATAATAACACAGTGATTGTCATTTTTAATCGCCAACAAAAAAGAGAGAATTTATTACAATTTAAGATCCCATTAAAAAACAAAAAATCCTTTTAATTTTGTCATTTGTAAATCCCACAAAAAGAATAAGATCTTTTTTATATCCAATGAAGTTACAATATTTTTGAGAAATGTTTCTACCTGTTAGTTACTTCTAAACGTCTTAAACATATGGATATGATATCTCAACAAAAAATCTTTTTTGATTGATGTCTGCGTTATAGGTTAAATAATTTATAATATTGCTTCTTCTTTGCGATAGAGATTTTCATTATTATTGTTCAATCATTAAACATTTAATTTATGATTTAATCTATTTCGTCTTACAATTTAATCTATTTCGTCTAACAATTAATCTGTTTAATCTATTTCACTTTAAAACAGAAAGCAAAAAATATTAAAACATTGAAAAAGTTTCCGTTCTATAATTTTTGAATAAAACAATAATAACACAGTGATTGTCATTTTTAATCGCCAACCAAAAAAAAGAGAGAATTTCTTATAATTTAAGATCCCATTAAAACAATAAAAAATCCTTTTAATTTTGGCATTGTTAAATCCCACAAAAAGAATAAGATCTTTTTTAAGTCCAATGAAGTTACAATATTTTTGAGAAATGTTTCTACCTGTTAGTTACTTCTAAACACCTTAAACATATGGATATGATATCTGAACGAAAGTTCTTTTTTGATTGATGTCTCTGTTATAGGGTAAGTAATTTATAATATTGCTTCTTCTTTGCGATAGAGATTTTCATTATTATTGTTCAAACATTAAACATTTTATTTATGATTTAATCTATTTCGTCTTACAATTTAATCTATTTCGTCTTAAAATTTAATCTGTTTAATCTATTTCACTTTAAAACAGAAAGTAAAACATATCAAATATTAAAACATTGAAATAAGATTCCGTTCTAACCAAAAACCATCAATTTTTGAAAAAATAATAAGTAACAGTTACAGACCGTTTTCACAGTAATGATCGTCATTTTTAATAGCCCACAAAAAAAAGAGAGAATTTCTTATAATTTTAGGTCACATTAAAAACAATAACTTCTCTTTCGATTACAATTAATTTTCCGTTTTGTAAATCCCACAAAAAGAGTAAGACCTTTTTTATATCCAATGAAGATAAAATATTTATGAGAATTTTGTCTACCTGTCAGTTACTTCTAAACATATTAAACATATGAATACCTGAATAAAAATGATTGATGTCTGTGATATAGGTTAAATAATTTATTATATTGCTTCTTCTATGCCATAAAGATTTTCATTATTATTGTTTAAACATTAAACATTTTTTTTACAATTTAATCTATTTCCCCTTATAATGTAATCTATTTCACTTTAAAACCGAAAGCAAATAGCTGATTTTCCTTAAGGGATATGTGCTAAACAGATTCAAACATAGAAATAAGTTTCCGTTCCAACTAAAAATCATCAGGTTTTGAATAGAGATTTCATTATTCTTGTTAAACATTAAATATTTTCTTACGATTTAATCTATTTCGTCTCACAATTTAATCTGTTTAATCTATTTCACTTTAAAACAGAAAGCAAAAAATATTAAAACATTGAAAGTTTCCGTTCTAACCAAAAACCATAATATATAAAAGTAGAATAAAACAATAAGTAACTGTTACAGACCGTTTTCACATTAAGAATTCTCAATTTTAATCACCCACAAAAAAGAGGGATTTTTTTATATTTAAGGTCACATTAAAAACAAAAACTTCTCTTTCGATTACAATTAATTTTGTCTTTTGTAAATCCCACAAAAAGAATAAGATCTGTTTTATAACCAATGGATGTTACAATATTTTTGAGAAACGTTTCTACCCTTGAGTTACTTCTAAACTTATGAATATGATACCTGAATAAAAAATGTTTTTTGGTTGATGTCTGTGCAATAGATTAAAATTGGTTTCACAAACACCATGATCAAATATTAATTATCATTTGCCGTTTTAATTTGCCAAAGATATATTATAGTATGATTCCTTGAAATTTACCAACAAACTAACCTAGGATTAAAAATATGGCACTTTTCTGTTGGTAAGATTTCCTTTTTCTTTTTCTTTGTTTCAGAAAAAGGAAATAATTATACTCTAAATAGATGTTAGTAAAAAAAATATAATAATAATCTAAAAGGGAGTGTAGGATGAATCGAATGGAAACTTTTACTCTCATATGACAAGTTTCAAAATGACAAGCATGCTACTTCATTATTGCGAGTTAGAGCAACCAGCCTTTACTATTTCATACAAAGCGTAATTTGTTATGATTAACTTATTAGGGTTTGCTGAATTTAGAGTGATTGTAATTTGCACTTAATAGAGTTCTATTCATATAGTTTCAATCTGACTTAAGTACTTGAAAACTAAATTTTGATTTGATTTTAACTCACAAATGAATAAGCTCCAAATGTGAATAAAAATTTGCATATAGGCAATTATTTTCCATAAACAATATTCATCCCAACTCATCCCTTTGTGATGTAATGTTAGTTATGTAGAATACTAAATCATCTAAAAAATACACTAACTACTCACACTAAAGGAAAAATGTAATAGGATTATCCCTTATTTAAGGTAAATCATGGTAATTAGGATAAAACATTTATTCGAACTTCTTTTCTTTGTCTGATAAGTAAGTTCTAATGTTTTGACCATGATTTTTTTTTTTTATGCGATGGCAAACTACATTTTGAACTTTCAAATGCTGTAGTAGAAGTCAATAATTGTTTTTGTCTTTTTTTAGTTTGTGACAAAAAGTATTAAAACATTGAAATAAGTTTCCCTTCTAACCAAAAACCATAAAGTATAAAAGTTGAATAAAACAATAAGTAACTGTTACAGATCTTTTTCACAGTAACAATTCTCATTTTTAATCACCCACAAAAAAGAGAGAATTTTTTATAATTTAAGGTCGCATTAAAAACAAAAACTTCTCTTTCGATTAAAATTAATTTTGTCTTTATTTTAATTAATTAATTTTATGCGATGACAAACTACATTTTGAACTTTTCAAAAGTGCTGTAGTAGAAGTCAATAATTTTTTTGTCTTTTTTTAGCTTTGTGAAAAAAGTATTTATACTTTCTTTCAAGCCCACTGTCACAAATTTGTACTATCCCTAAAATTGGGGAAATCTTGGATGGATTGGATAAGAAATGGACTCAAATGGAAGTTGTACCACATGACCAAACCATGGACGGACATCAACAGTTCGGTACATATAAAAAGAATATGCGATGGTAGGAAGGCCACATGGAGTTCTCAAAGAACTCGTGAAAGGCCCAGGCTCATTTGTAACAATTATATTGCGGAGCTGGGTTCGGCAAGAGGAAAGGCCTCGCCTGAAATAAGAGGGACTACTCTAGAAAAAGACCAGTAGGTTGAATACTTCGAGGTAGTCTCTCAACAATTAAGAAAGCATTAGGGGTTGGAGAAGAAAAAGAAGGAGAAGAATCAGAAATACCGATAGATATAAAAAGTGTACCCAATGAAACTATTAACCATTCTCAATTAACACGATCATGTTAACCAATAATAAAATAAAATAGTAAATAATAATACCTAAACTTATAAATTAATATGATCTGGCAAGCAAAGTAAAAAAAAATTAAAATTACAATTAAAAATAGGACAACAATTCCAATCAATACAAATACCTTTACAAATATGTTTCATGGAAGGAAGAGATGGAATTACAAAATCAGTCTTTTATAATGAAGTCTCTTGGAGAAAATATTCCACTACTAGAATACAAAAATATAAAAAACGCATCTTCCTCCATTTTCAAAATGTTAGAGTTTTCAAAGCGTTAGTACTACAAAATTTACAAATACACACAATTTTTGACAAAAATACATAATATACAAGTTTTTTAGAGGTCGAATGAGGTAGGTTAATTTCATTCAGTCAAGTTTACTACCTCAACTATGATCTCATATATACATCATTGGTAATTTTAAAAAATAATATACAAAAAACCTCAGTCTATCCAAGTGTCAATACAAATTACACTTATTTAGGTTTTGGAACCGTATATCATGATTTGTTTTCAATGACGATAAAATGAATAATAAATCGTACATCATTTACAATTGAATTAAAAGTTTCCAGTCTTTTAAATTTTAATTTGAAATATCAAATAATATACGTCAAATACGTTAAACGTTTACAGAATTGACTTTAATTTGACAATAATTCGTATTGGATTTTCATTTTCGTTACATAACAAACATAGGAATGTATTACAGAAAGACCTTTAGGCTACTGTCCGTCACATTTGTCAAATTTACAAATTACACAATACTACTTTTATGAGGAAACTGAACTGTTGTTATGAATGATAAAAAAAAAAAAAATAAATAAATAAATAAAACGAGAATAAGGAATGAGATGTGTTAGTATACCCCTTCACAAAATTGCATCTTCAAACATAAAATTATGTATTTAGCTCCTTAGAGTCAAATGAGGGAGCTACTTTTTATGTACTGAGAACCAGCTTCTGAAATGAAAATTAATAATATGAAACAAAAAAATTCAGAATAACTATTACTTCACAATTTTGATTTCTACAATCGAAGGATAACTTTTATCAAATAGTTTCTATCAAAAACATTAATCGATAAAAATTATTGGAATATTTTTATACAAAATAAGCAAAATGTAATTTTTATTTTTAAATAATGTTTTACGTAATCTTTTGTTGTAATATACTTTTGTTGATTTTTAATATGACCACCATTGTTAGTTGCGACAAATATACACTGTATTCAAGTTTAAATAAAATAAGATAAAAAGTAGTTTTTCCTTACAACAATTTTTTGGGAAATCAATTATTACAATAATTTTGTTGCAAGCTTTAGAAAAAATATTATGTGAAAATTGTTTTCAAAAAATTTAGAAAAATAATGATTTTTTTTTGTTTTTTCCCCTCGAAAATAAAAATTAAAGTTTTTTCAAAACTGTTTAAAAATAGTAATTAATTGTTATTTTCGGTCCTTGCTGAGAATTGTTTAAGACAGATCGTTACATACTCTCTGAATTTATCAGATTCCAAATTGATTGGGTTCAAAAATGTCTTAGTGAAATTTAAAAAAAATATTGATAAAAATTCAGAAACAGTTAATTATTTATGTTAACACTTTTGGGTACTAAAAGAAAGCTTAGAAAAGAGTAGAGTATGAGAAAGAGATAGGGGATCAAGAAAGGATATAGGATTACTCCCTAGAGGGGGGGTTCATATATTCTGGATTTGTGGCAGCAACTGGTGTTTTATTGCGGCGCCACCAAGACGGGCAGAAGCATCGGAGGAGCATAGCGACATGTTTGTACCTCCTCTGTTTGTCAGACCAGCTGAGGACATCGGGGCGAGGAGGTGCTGGATGCTCTGGGCAGGTGACATCCCCGGGGTTGCGAGGCGGCAGAGGGGGCGGCGTGTCGCTCCTACCATTCGGATTTATGATACGGACGTCGGCAAAGACATGGCTCACTGAACTGGCAGGTCTTCTGAAAGCTGAAAACAATAGCTCAACATTAGTGGGATACGGCTGCTAGGTTAAAGGGGTGTTATTGGGTTGGCAAATAATTCCTCTCGGGTTTTAAGCGCGAGGTAAAGCTCAGTGTATTATAGACATAACATTTATTTTAATCTACAATATATTGACCATTATTTAATACGATTTTTCCCCATCCTTCCACTAACTGTATAATGCCATGTTCATAGAATGGCAGGTGTTTATTGTTAAAAAACAGATCCAAGTGGTTTTTGATGTCCTCTTCCATTTTGGAATTTTTTCCCATCTTATTTGGAAAATTGTTTGTATTGATTTCTAAAGCAATTGCTTATTTTAGTTACAAAGTTTTTAATGTTTCCTTTTTCTTTCATCAATACTAATAATAATATGTTTATTTTTAAATTACATTCTTAAATTTAACTAAAAATTGTAAAATTAATTAGTTTTTCAAAAATCCCCAAGAAATTTTTTTTTCTAAAACTTGTCTCTTTTTATGTAACACCTACACTCTCAAAGGTATTTTGAAAGAGCAGAAAAAAATACACCATAATGAAGCATTAGATCTACAATAATTCATAAACCACCTGAAAAGTTATAATGATGTAGAGGATACCAGATTTTGCAATGAAGTAGATCATTTAAGTTCAGAGACATTGAAATTCCTTTTGCTGGTCCTTTAATACATTTTTAAAGACGCTGAAATTGTGACAATCAAAAATAGATGTTATTAGCAGACGGCAACATTTGGATGAACATCAACCGTCTATGGTGCGTTAAGGTTGAAAAATAGCGCTGTACGGTGAAACTAGAGATGGGAGACCAACAACATTTTCCTCTGATATTTTTTTTATTAAAATTTAGCTATGAAAAGCATTTGATCCGGTATATATTGGACGCACATGCACACATGTATGTGTTCATATATATATATTCATATTCTTTCCATTCATGACCGGAATATCTGGCAATCATTTGGAGCTAGGTCTGGTAAAGAGAGAGTGACCAATGAGGTGTGAGGCCTAGCGTTGTCTTCCTGGAACACAATACATTTCCGATTTACCAGTACTGGGCGTTTATTTTTAATTGATTGATACAATTTTGTTAATTGTGTGCAGTATAGTTTCAATCAATTCTTTGTCCTGATGTCAATATCTCATAGAAAATAGCACTCTTGAAATCCCACCATATGGGAAGCATTATCTTCTTTGGATGCAATCCGGGTTTTAACATTCTTCTAGGAGCCTCACTACTAGCTCACCTAAATTATCGTAAAATATCCAATTTTTGTCTCCAGCCACCGAATTGTTCAAAAATGGGTCGTTTTCTTGCTCTGTTGACGCAAACAGAAATGAGTGTTGCCAACTTGACTTCGGTTAGAAATTGAGGGACCCAAACATTAAGCCCGGAATCATAGCCGAGCTTGTGCAAATGATTTTTTACGCTTGTGTGGGGCACATTTAGGACCACAACAATCTCTTGCACTGTTTGAGTGAGATTTTGATCAACAATGGCCTTAACATTGCTCGTTTTAATTTCATGTGGGTGACCAGACCATCATTAATGCCAAATTTTCCCGAATGAAATTTGAATAACCAATTTTGAGAGGTGCGTTCGGTTAATACATCAACCCCTCAAACATTGCAAATTTCTCTATGAGCTTTTGCAGCACACCTACCTTTTTTAAAATAATACACCAAAATATGCCGATAACGAATGATATTTTCTTCCATATTCACAGTTCAATAGCAGACACAATACTAAGCTAGTTACAACAAGAGTTAACAGATATAGTTGTTGACATAATACAAACAGGATAAACAAACCACCTTTGGAATTAATCCTTCAGATAAAAAGTGTATCATAGTCACATACAAATAAACAGAAAAACCAAAAGGACTTATTAGCCAACCCAATATATACGTTGTTCTTCATACTAGGACGAACTATTCAAAGTCTCAATCAAATGAAATGATTCTTATAATAAATAAAAACGTTTTAGCAACAACATAAAAAAAAATGCTAAAATAAATTTGGTAAGAGAAATTACTACTTTCCTTAACTCCCCGTGCCACCCCACTTAAAATCGCTAAAGCGGAGACTTGGTGGGACAGAATTGTGACTCCTGAATAATCTTTTGGGTCCATATTTAACCTTTTAACCTTCTCCAGTACTTCTCCAGCGACCCTAACTTTGGAATTTCCAATGGAATTCCACACATTTTATGACGGATTCTTGTAGAAAATCAAATTCTAAAACGAGTGTATTAATATATTGGAAAATACATATACAAATTTATTGGAAAATACTCAGACATAAAAGTTGGAGCCAAGAAAATTATCTATGAAATATCTCTATGGGAAGAGGAATTAATTCTGAATATAAAAAATAAATAAATAAATCGAAATAACGCCAAAGTATTCTTGTTGATTCTTCCCTGGAAGATGCCACACGATTTTTGCAAATTTCCCTTAAATTATTGTATAGAATGAATCTTATTGAAAATTAAATTTACTATAAATATTGTTATATACGTTTATTCTGTATCTTGAATATTAACCGAGATATTTGCATTTTTATTAATTGTGTGCGGATAATGGAAGAGATGAGATCGGCTAACTTAGGGTCTAGACGTGAGTTTCCTCCAAAAGCTAGTTCGGCCGTTTCCCTAACTGTTCGGCTCTCGTGAAATTTCTCTATTGTAAAACTTCAGATGAGAAATCTGCTTAGTTTACGGAGCCCCTGCTTGGCGGTTTTTTTTTTTTAAATGGATAGCTATGGATAAATTTTGCTTGAATTTTATTTATTTTTATTTTTGACCCTTGTTATGAAGAACGTATAAAATATTGGGTCCAGAATAATAATAATAATTATGTATGCTTACTCCTAAATGAAGCAGAAGGAATGGGAGTTTTGGTCCGTATAGAGTGGGATTGGGAACGCTGCAACTGTGGGCGCGGTGTCTCGAGACTCTCCGTCTGGGTAGATTGAGATTGAGTGCGTCGTGGCTTCGGGGTTCGAGTCTGTGTAGTCTGGCTCTTTCTGCGCTGCCACTCGGAATACACAGTGTGCAGCTCCCTCGGATGACAGACAGTAGCCTGCATCTCGGCATCCCTTGTTCGAGATAGAGCAGGCAGTGTTTGAGTCGAGCCCCTCTCTAGCTCTGACGCCCCTAGCCCATACACACGCCGGACAAATGAAGACTTATGCGGCACTGGTGGTGGATAACCTGAAACTAATAAACATTCATGTTAGCATATAGTTAATGTAAAGGCTATATACCTGCTGAAAATGATCACCACTAGATTTACCATGTTGTAAATTTATTATACTACTATAAAAAAATGTATCAAATTACCGCCCTATTAGTTTAATTTCAGTTCTATCAAAATTTTATCTAAAACCTTACAAATGAGTTACCAGTTCACCAAGGAGATACCACCGTGAATTTTAAGTGAACAAATACCACTGACAATGAGAAATTTTTCGGTCAATTTACGTTTTAATAACCTATACAATTACTATATATTACTCTACTCATTGATATTACTATATACTCTAATTCATTGAGTTGTTTACGTTCCTTCGAAAACATTTACAACATGTATCCCTTAATTATTCAGATGAAACCATAAAATCATTGGACGTACAAACAACGTGAACAAACACGTCAATAATGCTACTCTGAGACAATCTTCTGACTTTAACTTACTGACCCTACCAGACTTACATTTACAAATATTACAGGCAATATTAAATGAATGACAAAAATTTTGGAATTGAACATCAGAAAATCATCTCCGAGAAATAAAGCCTTGTATAAGGAAGTGGCCATCCAGCAGACGTGACAATAGACGAGACGAAGTTGTACTAACGAGACTTAGGATAGGACACTCACATTTAACCCACTCATAGCTCATGACGAGAACAGAAAGACCTCTCTGCAGAACATGTCATCAACCATTAACCATTAAACACATACTGACTAACTGCAGGAACATTGAATACTTCGAAACTCCACAGAACATGTACGAACTTCTTCGTTATTTGCATAGAAATATTTGTGTAGACAATAACTCTTTCCAATGTATGTATTTATAAAATTACCTGGATGAATTATAACAGTTTCATTGGACATTCCAAATCGTTGTTAATTTTCAGGCACCGGTAACAGGTTGCATGAAGAGCAAAGTATATTGCCTTCCCACCTCTCCGAAACATTTATTAATCAGAAATTTTAATTTTTCCTTAATGTATTTAGTACTTTACTTAACTAAAAAATGTAAATTACATGAATCGACACTTTTAGTATTGTGGAGATAATGTAATGTTAATTGATAACATGATTTAATGAAAACAGAACGGAGATCTGAAATGAGCAGTAGTTTAGTTTGCTATACTGAGTGGTGGGAGAGAGAGGGGAGCATCCTCTGTGGAACCTCTCTGTCTAATTTGAATACTGGGAGGATTAGAAATGAGAAAGATTATTTCATTGTAACTTATGGGAAACTGTACAACTTCCAGTTTGTTCACTGGTTTGTGTCAGCCTTATTATGGCCGGAATGCACAGATAATGTTATACTCACTTCCCTCCCCTCTCGACTTAACGTGACTTTTGTTTAAATGTGATTTGATGCTTATACTTTAAGTAATGTACTATTAAATTCAGAAATGTGAATTTGATTATATCTCATAAATAAATTATTTAAAAAAATTAACGCAAGGAGAGTGAAGGTTCTGGGGAGGTGTGCCCAGTTAAATTTAGTATTTAATAACACTGCTCCGTTGATGTGTTATACCTTCTGGACATTATAAATATAAAGTTTACTTCGTAGACACGCAATAGAGTATATTAATAATGGCTATTATGTACAAAGATTAGCTGACATCCTTGTACTTTCGATAGCATTAGGGAAGGAAATTTTTATTCTAACATATCTATAATCTATAAAATAATCAAGATAAATATTTATTATAGATAATAATCAATAACATTTTCAATCCAACTCATAATACCGGAGACATTTTGAATATTCGAGGACCTCCCTCTAAACCCCTATTCTTGGTTCTATTTGAGAAACTAACAAATGTGATTTTTAGTGTTGAATGAAACAGTTAAAATCGAGCATGGTATAGATCAAATAAACATTTTCCAGTGAAGACATTTTAATTGATGGCGTAATTACACTACGTATTTGCCGATGTCTCACATAATGAAAGTCAGTTGACCAAATTATTTAATATTTAAGCTTGATATAAGACTTTTCATGATATGCAAGCTTATTTTTATGCAAAGACTAAAAGTGGAGATTTACTTAACGCTGAAAATTTTAAAAACATGACAGAAAAATAAAGATATTAGAAAATAACTGAATTAATATTCGAGATAGATGAAAGTTCACAGCAAATTAAATTTGCAACAAGATTGGTTATAGACAATATTTCAATCCAAATCACATTAACAAAGATATTTGGGATTTTCGACTTCCTCCTCTTAGCCCCCCCCCTTGTCACTGCCTAATTTCAGCTATTAACTAAATTGATCTTTAGTTTTACGTAAAACGTTTATATATCGAGTTTGGAAACGATCAATTGGAAATTTAAACAAACGTGAGTGTGTGTGTATATACTTATTTATTTAGCGCACTCTTGTTCGTCATCTCCTAGGTAGGACAGATGGACATTTGGGGAAATTTGTCGAAAACCACGTCATGAGTCCAACGCCAATAGCTAATTAAGGGAAATCTACTTAAAATGAAATCAACGGTTGGAATATGTATACTGATTAAAAGAGACATAAGCTTAAACTTGTCTGGTGCTTGGAGGGCAATAGCAGACTGAGTGATCTGGCACAAACGGCATTGATATATATCCATTTCTTCAGATATTTCTGACTTGGGTCGTTTAGCACAAACCCCCCTTCGTTCATTTTAATTCTTAAAAAGAGGCGTCACGTGCATGTGCGTAAACTAAGCAAACTTCCCAATTGCCACTATGACAAACTCCTGAACTCATCACACAGTATATTTTCTATTAATAAAAATCCGATGAATGGAAGTCGGGGTTTATTGAAAGCTGAAAACGAGAACGTTCGAAAAACTCGCTTAATATTTGGGGTACCGAAAAAAGTTCGTCACGCAGGGGCTAACTAAGCAGATCTTCCACGTGTGCCACGTATTTGCATTTATCTCAAAACTTAATTTTTCTATTAGAACAATATTTAGTATTTAGGCTTCAAATGAAGTGCTTCATAATATAACGGCTTATTGTTATATATGGACAATACATTTGCATTAAGATTGACTTTATACAATTTTTCGATCGACGCATGAGAGATATTAAGAGTTTTCGAAATTCTCCCGTCTTTAAACCCTGCTCCCACTGGTCCTATTTCAGCCATTAACGAACTTGGTCTTTACTTTTACATAAAATGTTTATATATCGAGTTTCATCAACTAAAAATTGCGATCAAGTATAAATTGCTAGCGGTCGCAATTAACAGACGCGTTAACAGACAAAGTTATGTATATATATTGTTGTAATATCTGTCGGTGAAGACCATTGTTACTGGAGTACAGTTGGAAAGCGATTCCGATGCAAAGGCACCATCTTCAGTTGTACTCTAGTGTGTGTGTGTGTGTGTGTGTGTGTGTGTGTGTGTGTGTGTATATATATATATATATATATATATATATATATAGTTTTGAATGGTCCTCATTTTCGTCATCTCCTGGGTAGGATAATGGCCATTTGAGGACATTTACGAAAATTGCATCATGTGTGCGACTTCAATTGCTGATTTCCCTCAAGGGAAATCTGCGGAAGTAAAAAAGGGGAGAAGTTAAATTTCTTAAAACAAGTTCTATTTTATTATATTATTATTATCGGCTGTGTGTAAGAAGTTCTTACATTTTATGTGGAGTCTCTAAGTATTCAATGTTCCTGCAGTTAAGCTGTGTTTAATGGTTAATGGCATGTTCTGTAGAAAGGTCTTCTTGTTGTTATAACTATTTCTTTACTGTTATAGTTTTTAAATGGAATTTTCAAAATTTACGACCGATTCTGACAGTGTTTAATAGAACCGCTCTCTGAGTCTCTTATTAATTGAAAATGTAAATATTTCGTCGAGTTAAGTCCAATTTTTGGAATGAAGCCATTGGTTGATATTACGATTGCAGTGACAGGGATTATTTCGATAGCTAAATACTGGTGCTTTTTTATTTCCTCGGAATAAGACTTAAGGATATTCTCATCATTTGGTACTGCAATATCAACGATGTCAGCTTATTTTTAGCAGATTTCCCTTAAGGGTCGTACTCATGACGCGATTTTCGAAATTTTTCTTCAAATGTCCATCGATACTACCTAGGAGAACTCAAAAAAAATTGTATGTATATATATATATATATATATATATATATCTGTTAACACTCTAGCGGTCGCAATTATTGCTGTATCGTTACCAAACTCGATATTTAATCTAATGTAGGTAGATGAAAGAAATGGCTGCACATCTACTGATTATTAAACACATAATAACAAATTATAAAAATGACAGAGCACTTTCGATGCAGTGCATCATCATCAGTGCCCGGAAGTCCTGGATGTTGACCTGCCGGTCCTTAGAACTAGACTCTAGTTCCAACAAGAAGATTTCTTCTTATCGTTTGTATTTATCCGCTTAACATTCACGGTAGCGTGTGTCAGTAAATAAATCTACATACTTGTATGTAGATTTATTTATTGTAAACCTTCCCGTAGGAAATCTGCTTAGTTTACGCAGCCCCTGCATGACGGTCTTTTTTCCTTTATCAATGACAAGAATATGGGGCTTATTATGATGGAAAGTATGGTCAGTCAACATCCCTTCGCCCCAATACTTTTGAGGGATGTAACGATAATAAGAGAACTCATTATCCATCATGCCGAATATGAGCTATCCCCTGCTGGTATATTTTAGCCACATTAATTATGCCTCCGCTAATATTCTGTCCCCGCATATATCTCGCTACCTCCAGTAATATGCTGTATGTTTTATTACACATCCTACACTAAACGGGGACACAATTTTCCTTCAATGTGTGGTGACATTTAGATGTGCTAAAATTGCTTTGTCCTGGATAGCTATTACGAACCCTTCCATATCTGAGAACAGTTCTCTTGACTTAACACATACATTTCTTTATAAATCTCCTAGTCTATGAGCTGACTATAACAACCACAATGGAGCTGCTTCTCTAATTAAATGATAATTAATTATGATTTTCTGAATAGTTATTTTTTAAAGATACTTGTTCGAAAGACTTTTGTCAAACTGACTTTGTCAAAAGAACTTGTGTCAAACGAACTTGGTTTCACAGCCATTTCCGAAGAGTGTTTGGAAATACACTAGAATATACGACGTTCATCCGTTTGTCATACGAACTGTTTGTCATACATCTTAAACTTTTCCGTTTGCTCAACTTTGTCCTAGGCTAACGCTTGGAGCGAAAAGCTCACGTTTAGCACACGCCTAGCTGAAGAGATCCGAAAGATCGAAACGAAGTAACCCAAACGTAGCATCACTGAAAATGGAATTTCGAAACTTAACTTTACACGGTTATACACCGATTGACTTGTTTTGGTTGGTGGGACTTTGGTTTATCGTTTTCGTACTTACGGTAACTCATCAGCAACGCGAAGAAGCGTTGGAACGATCTGGAATTAAGGCAAACTGCCTTGTTTTAGAGATACTTGTTCGAAAGACTTTTGTCAAACTGACTTTGTCAAAAGAACTTGTGTCAAACGAACTTGGCTTCACAGCCATTTCCGAAGAGTGTTTGGAAATACACTAGAATATACGACGTTTAGTTCACACGACGTTCTGGACTTTCATCCGTTTGTCATACGAACTGTTTGTCATGCATCTTAAACTTATTATACTTATTTTTTATTCTTAGTATTATTTTTGTACAGATACGTGCTACAAGACGGCGAGTCCTTTGGGCCTATTTATTATATTCTGTATAATAAATTCTATCTGTAAAAATTGGTAAAATCACTGGACTCTCTAGTAGAAAAATACAGATTATAGCTTCAAATTATTCAACTTTTTAGACTCTGAATCACATTGGAGTAAATTAAAACTTAATTTCATACGATAAAGTAATACAAGCTCGCGCAATTAGGGACAAAATTAATCACCTAAATAATCCAAGTAGAAAACAATCCAATAAGCTGTACTATAGCACTAAACATTTCCACAAATGTCTATCGATGCTGTGTGTGTGTGTGTGTGTGTGTAAATATATATATATATATCTATATATATATATATATATATATATATATATATACATATATATACACTCAACCGCAAAAAAAAGCCGGACACTTCATTTTTGTCGTATTAAAAGCTAATTTTCAGCAATTTTCTTTATGTGGGTATTCTAGTTATTACAGAGAATTTAGAGTCTAAGTCCATTGAACTAATCCCTTCAGGATTAGTAAACAATTAGATAAAACTCAGATTAGATTTATTTTTCGTGAAGTTGATCTATTCTCAACTGTAAGTAGTTTTTCGCATATTTAAACATCTTTAATTATTAACCAAGCATTTTCTTTAATTAATGTTTTATTTTTATTTCGGTCCAGAATAAAGGGTCTTTCAAACTTAGATGGAAGGCCGGAGCTTACGTTACATTGCCGAAACGCTTGGGGTAGCGAAGTCTACCATTCACTGTAATAAAAATCAAGAATAATTTTTTTTTTAAATGTGTTAATTTATCTTTTTCTTTTTTTTATTTTTGTATTTTTTTTGTAAATAATCAATAAAAATTATTCACATTTGGCAGATTTTGTTTAAATAACCTATAGAATAACCAATTATTTTAATTAAAAATATTAATATACATATATATTAAGTATTTAACAAAATACTTAGATATATGTACTTAGATATAAAGAGTCCGTTTTTTTTTGCTGTTGAGTGTATATATTTATATGTATTATTTTTTTTATATATATATATATATATATATATATATATATATATATATATACTCTAGCGGTCGCAATTTTAGTTTGGTCGTTACCAATCTGGATATTTAAACGTTTTACGTAAAAATAAAGATCAAGTTCGTCAACGGCTGAAATCGGACCGGAGGAAAGTGGTTTAGAGGGGGAGTTTAGGAAATTCAAAATATGTCTGTTATTCGTTAATGTTGGATGGAAGAAGTGCACTGAACAAATCTTATTGCAAGTTTAATGTTCTATAAATGTTGTTATATGCGTTTTTTCCCTATCTTGATTATTAACCAAGATATTTACATTATTTAGTATTAGTATGTCAGTAAACCCCCACTCCTACTCAAATTATGTTATCAATAAGCTGTTATATCATGAAACACATTATTTGAAGCATAAATACCAAATATTGTTCTCATTGAACTTTTACTTGTTGAAATAAATAAAAATACGTGGCTCACGTAGGAAATCTGCTTAGTTAATAACGCAGCACCTGCGTGACTGACGTTTCATGGAAAATAGGAAACTATTCCACTATTCAATTTCTTCAAACGTACATGGATCCTAACCAGGAGATGACGAAAAAGTACATTACTCAGGTTCTGACTAAAATAAACATTATTCCCCTCACAATGAAATAATAGATCTCATACTCTATTCTCTATTTCACACGCACTAAGAAGCCTATGTAAAGAAGGATTAATATGTTAGGTGGACTAAAGGTTTAAAAAGCCTGATGTAAAAATGAATACGTTATTATACTAGCCAAAGATAAAAAGTCCGTCACGCAGGGGCTGCGTAAACTAAGCAGATTTCCCATGTCAAGTTTTACAATAGAGAAATCTGCATACTGGTAACACAACACCACCACGATTAAATACAAACGGTAATGAGAAATCTTTCAGTTAATTAAAATAAATTCCCAACTGAAACGGCTTCTGAATTGTAAGAATAATTTATATTTTAATGACTCAAATTTTAGTAGTCCAAGAACTAAAGAAGGGAGGGCGGAAAAACAGAACGTATTTGCATAAATCTCACAAAGTAATGATGGTAAGGTAAGGCTAACCTAAACGACAGGTAAGGTTAGAAGAAGCTTCCACCTGAGCCGAGAACGGAAACGGCCGACCTAATCAGAACTATACCCGACCACAGAACATAAAAATGCAAATATCTCGGTTAATATTCAAGATAGAGAATACATGTATATAACAATATTTATAGTAAATTTAATTTGTAATAAGATTGGTTCTATACAATCTTTCGATCCGATGCGTAATAACGAAGATATTTTGAATTTTCGAAAATCCCCCCTCCCTCTAGTCTTTAGTAAATCTTTCAGTTAATTTACATTTCTATAACCTCCAAATCAGAAGCGGCTGAATTGTAAACACGGTCGTAAAAAAAAGTCCGTCACGCAGGGGCTGCGTAAACTAAACATATTTCCCACGTGAAGTTTTACAATAGAGAAATCTGCCTAATAATAACAGTAGTAGTAAGGAATCTCTAAACCTATTCCCGAGGGACGAATAGTTACGGAAACGGCCGCACTAGCTTCGGTGGAAAGTCCCGAACATAGCCGACTCCTGCCGACCACACACAATACAAATGCAAATATCTCGGTTAATACTCAATATTCAGAATAAATGTATAGAACAATATTATAGTAAATTTAATTTGCAATAAGATTGATTCTATATAAGTTTTCCATCCGACGCATAATAACGGAGATATTTGGTATTTTCAAAAATTTCTCCCCTAAACCCCCCCCCCTCCCACTGGTCCGATTTCAGCCATTAACAAACTTGATCTTTCTTTTTTACATAAAATGCTTAAATATGAAGTTTGGTAACGATCAAACAAAAACTGCAACCGCTAGAGTGTTAACAGACAAATATATATATACACACATAATTTTGAACGGACCTCATTTTCGTTATCTCCTGGGTAGGATCGATGGACATTTGAGGTAATTTTTCAAAACTCGCGTCAGGAGTACGTCCTCAATAGCTGATTTCCCTTCAGGGAAATCTGCTAAAATTTCGAATATCGCCCAATAGTAACAACAGCAAGAGCTCAAGAGCTAATTGCACTTGAGGAAAATTTTCCAAAAATGAATACTAACAAAAAAACGTAAAAGTGATGTGAACTAACTAATTCTTATCCTCAAATCTTGCTAATGAAGGGGGTTTGGGTGTTAGTATTGGAGGAATGTTCTGATATTTTCGCCTTAAAGAACTGTTTAATGGTGTTCTTCCTTTATGATTCCCTAAAACAAAAAACGATTTCTTTTTTTTAGAATTGAACGGAGTGATGAGGTTTATAAATAATACTAAATGAATATTCTTTAAAAAAGATAGTCAAGATTGATTCCCCGAATCCATCTTGATAACTATTTTAATCTTTTTTTTCCTTTAAAAAGAGAAATCCAAACTTTTTCCCGATTTCAATATGCACTTTACGCCGTATTAGGAATTAAAACATTTAGGCGATTCTAGAGCATGGAATGTCGCTTGATGTCAAATAGTAAACGTCCGGAGAAACAATAAGATCCATTTAAGGTTGGGATAAGATGGGCTAATACAGGAAAAGATGTAGTCTTCCTGCAATACTAGTAAACTATCCTGCGAGGCCTATTCTTTCCAGAACTCAATACTCCATGTTAGAAACTAGCGGAGAAATTAAATATTAAACAGTTCCAAATTGTTACTGGACGCAATTTTATGAAATTTTGCACTAACCCAACTTAGAATTTAGGCCAAAATAATATTCTCTCAGGCGAAGAGGAGTGGTGGTTCTAAGGGAGGCCTGAAATGAAAAAAAAAAAGTCCGTCAAGCAGGGGGTACGTAAACTAAGCAGATTTCCCACGCAAAGAGAAATCTCCATACGAGTGCCCATAAGTTACGGACACAGCCGAACTAGGGGGCTCGGGTTGGCCGTGCGAGTTAGGGCGTTGGTCCTAATCTCGTATGGCAGACCTAGAGTGGCGGGTTCGAATCCCACCCTGGGCAGTGGAAATTTATTTAATGACAGCCTCATTAAATACACTCCTTAGGCCCACCCTGGCTAGAAAAGGATGGTAACCTGTAGATAACCCGTCCCGATTAGCCTAGTTGCATAAAGTGGACGTAAAATATAAGAAATAAACAAAAAAACAGCCGAACTAGCTTTAGGCGGGAACCATAGCTCGTCCGTTACACTTAATAAAAATCGAAATATCTCGGTTAATATTCAAGATAGTGAATACATGTATATAACAATATGTATAGTAAATTTTATTTGTTCTTGGTGAATATTTCGATTTGACGCATCCTTTAGCCTTAAAAAGCACAAATCTTTATTTCAGAAACGGTCCTTTTTATTGAAAAATGCTGCGACATAAAAGTTTTAGCCAAGAAAAGTATCTTTGAAGCAAGTCTATGGGAAGAGGAATGAATTCTGAATTAAAAGAACGTTTTTGGTTATGTTGATTTGTTAAGAATTAAACATTTTTTGGGGGGGGATTCTTTCAAGAATACTTTTGCGTTATTTCGTTTTAAATACGGAGGTAATGGTCTAACTTCCTACGGGGAGCAGCAGTATTGGGAAATGGGGGCTAGTAATCCAACTCAAAACCTTTGACTTTAAAGTCCCAGGCTCTAACCACGCTGACCCCTAAATATATGTTGAACAGAGCTCATTTTCGTAAACACTTAGGTAGGATCGATGGATATTTGTGGAAATTTTTTTTAAAAAAAAAAACCGTAATGAGTACGACTTCAATAGCTTATTTCGCTTACGGGATATCTGCTAAAAAATTGAAATATGTTTGTTAGTCTACTTACTGTTGAATCCAGATGTAGACGACCTCTGCTTTGACCGTCCGTTAGTTATGTTAGCGTAGTCACGTTTCCCTCCAGGCCCCTCGGGTCGAAGCTTCCCTCCATCATCTGAAATTATTATTTCATAATTTATTGAAAACTTAATTTTTTTGTAACCGGAGTAGCTCTTGCTCATTCAAATCAACATTTTTATGTTAGAACTTATTACGACAAAAATAACATAAACTCCCGTCCGTTACCCGCCCACATTTAATAAAAGTGCAAATATCTTGGTTAACATTCACGATAGAGAATAAATGTATATAACAATATTTATAGTAAATTTAATTTTAAATAAGATTAATTCTATAAAAATTATCGATCCGACGTATAATAACGGAGATAGATTGAATGTTCGAAAATCACCCCTCTAAACCCCCTCCCACTTGTCCGATTTCAGCCATTAACGAACTTGATCTGTCTTTTTACATAAAACGTGTAAATATCGAGTTTGATTACGATCAAACAAAAACTACGACTGCTAGAGCGCTCACACACATATACATATATATATATATATATATATATATATATATATATATATATATATATATATATAATTATGAACGAACCTCATTTTCGTTATCTCCTAAGTAGGATCGATGGATTTGAAGAAACTTTTCGAAAATCGTGTCATATGTACGACCTCAATCTGCTAAAACATTCTTCAGTATATGTACACTCTTTTTCATATATATACATATGATTTAATCTTTAACACGCTTTGAAAAAAGAGATATGGCTTTCAATGTGTCAATTGAACTCTGAACTACATACACACACATTTTAGAGGTTAATGAACTTAATCTTTAATTTTGCATGAGTTTAACGCTTATATGTCGACTTTTGTAACTATAAAACAAAAATTTTCGACCACTGGAGCGATAACAGACAAATACACACATAGATTATATATATATATATATATATATATATATATATATATATATATATACCATTTTATTATGCTAGCACAAAAAACATAAACTTAAAAATCATTACTTTTTAGAACATTTTAAGCCCAATAATGCAATATTCATTAACAATTCATGGCGGCAGAAATTTTCTCAAAACAACTTATTTCATCAAATCATATCGTTTTATTTTTAATTCGCCCGAAATTCAAAATAATGGCTTAGGGAAAGTTAGTATAAAATGGCCTTCACCATGAATTGTTCTTGAAAATTAATAAACAAAGTATATGAATATGAAAATGATTAAAGAAAAGTAAAGAGAAAAATAATAATAGTATAGAAACGAAGATATGTCTATAAGTGGCGGGAAACTCACTCGCCCGTTATCTGCCCACATTTACTAAAAATGCAAATATCTCGGTTAATAATCAAGATAGAGAATAAATTTATAGAACAATATTAATAGTAAATGTAATTTGCGATAAGATTGGTTCTATACAATTATTTGATCTGACGTATGGTAACGGAGATACTTCGAATTTTCTAAATTCCCCCACTAAACCCCCCATCCCACTTGTCCGATTTCAGCCATTAAGGAACTTGATCTTTCTTTACTTAAATTAAATATGGAGTTCGGTAACGATCAACCACTAGAGCGTTAACAGACAAATACAAATATATATACATATATACTTGTGAGCGGACCTCATTTTCGTCATCTCCTGGGTAGGATCGATGGACATTTGAAGACATTTTTCGAAAATCGCGTCATGAGTACGACCTCAATAGCTGATTTCCCTTAAAGGGAAATCTGGTAAAATAAATTATTCTGTATAATAAAAATCTTCATTGATGACGTCCTCCCACCAGTTGTTTCCCACAGAGTAAACGTATAATGAAAACAATATTTGGTATTATGGCTTTGAATAAAGAGGTTTGTCATGTACAGCTTATTGTTATTTTAACATGAGTCGGAGTGGGGTATATGAAAATATTTGTAGTACATTTTAGTTGCAATAAAATTGATTCAGTAAAATTTTCTGATCTGACGTATAATAACAGAGGTATTCCAAATTTTCGTAATTCCCCCTCTAAATCCCCCCACCAAGTTGTTCGATATCAGCCATTAACGAACTCGACCTTTAGTTCCTATGAAACGCTCATATATCGAGTTTGGTCACGATCAAATAAGAATATTGATATATCTATATATATATATATATATATATATATATATATATATATATATATAATTTTGAACTGATCTCATTTTCCTGGGTAGGACAGATGGGCATTAGAGGACTGTCGAAAATGGAGCAATGAGTACCTGACCTCAATAGTTGGTTTCTCTTAAAGGATGAGTCCGATGGAATGGGCAGGCCTGTGTTGGTTTTGTTATTATTATTAATATGAGTGGGTTGGCAGTATATACAGCATTGGGGTGAACTTCTGTGAGGCCAACCGATGCATAGAAATGCTTAAAATAAAATTAGCTAGGAAGAAAAAACTTTTTACCTTTGGCGGAAGAAGAGCGTCCCTTCTTTCGGTCCTTGTTTACCGTCGCATATATCACATTTAGTACAGGAATCTGAGGTCCCACTTTCTCTTGGCTTAATTCTGAAATAATAAACTGTATTTACAACTATTCGGAGATTTTTCCTATCCAGTCCGAATTTATAGTTCGAGCTATTTGTAATACCAATAGAAAACAAAGTTATTTAAAAAATCATTGAAAATTTCCGAATTAGCTCCCGAGGCCGTCCAGATATTTTGACAAGTATCTTGGCAATGTACTGTACGATTTCTGAAAGTTCCTGAAAACGGATAAGACTGAAGCTTATTCTAAAGAGTAGCTACTGGTTAACGATTAATCTCTACAAAAGAGATAAAAGAATAACAATTGATAAATGAAAAAGAACATATTACTCAATGACTAAATTGGATCTGGAATAGGGGGGGGTCAAAAATATCTCCGTTATTGACTGTCGGAAACAGAAATATTACAGAACCAATCTTGTTAAACTACAATTGCTGTTTTATACATTTTTGGTAACTCAAATATTAGGCGTGTAATTCATACTGTCTTCTTCATATTTATTTTTAGCTGGTGGTGAGGGTGATGAATGGTTAATCTCAAAACTTTTTTATGGCTCCTCACAATTTTATTTCTTATAAACGCTGAGCGCTTTCGGGGACTAAATCCCCATCCTCAGAGCGTAGGGCGATCCTATAGACTTGCTACAAGGCTAAACCCTGCCGATGCACTGAGGCTCCAACGCTCTGACGCTCTGAGGATGGGGATTTAGTCCCCAAAAGCGCTCAGCGTTTATAAGAAATAAAATTGTGAGGAGCCATAAAAAAGTTTTGTCATTCTTTCTTGTTTTCAGCCTTCAGAAACCCCCCACTTCTACTCGTTGGGAAATAATTTTTAGCACAATTCTCTTAATGGAAATCAGCTATTAAAGTCATACTAATTACACAATTTTCGAAACATTTCATCAGAAGTCCATCAATCCTACACTGGAGATGACGAAAATGAGTTCAAGTCAACAAGTCTCAATTCAATTCGAAAAATAAACATTTTCGAGTTAACAGAGTAAAATCCTAATTGATGATGGCAGCACACTACGAATTTGTATGTATCTCGCATAATAAAGGTCTATTGAAAAACATATCTGGTATTTAAGCTTAGAATAAGGAGCTACATTGCATAACAGCTTATTGTTAATATGGCATAAGTAGGGGTGGTGGCTTACTGAATGCTGAAATTAAAAATTCCAAATATCTCGGTTGATATTCAAGGTAGGGAAAATACGTACTATCAACATTTATAGGTAATTAAACTTTCAATAATATTGGTTCAATACAATTTTTCGACCCGACATTTAATAACTGGGATATCTCAATTTGAATCCCCCTTTGAACCTCCTGCACCCAATCCAATTCTAGCATTTAAAGAACTTGATCTTCAGTTTTCCATGAAAAGCTTCGAGTTTCAGTGGAACTTTGATAGCTGATTTCACTTAAGGCTAAAACCGCTGAAACATACTTGGTTATAGAGACGATCATAAATGTAAAGAATGAACCCATAAGTGTAGTATACGTGCGAGCGGGATGAGATACCCGGGCGAGAAACATTAAAGTCCAAGCTATCTGGGAAAGAGAGGTTGAGATTAAATGGTCCGTAGAGGGGGGAGTCGGAGTGAATGTAGCGTTACCTCAATATGGGCCAATACCAGAAACTAACTATACCTCACATAATGATTAAGATAATAAGATTGTTAACGATTAATCTAACTTTAATCAAAACCTTTAAGAATTTCTGTAACACTTACAAGGGGAGTGCACGGCCTTCCTCCCGCCGATTTTAACGAATATTTTGCAGTGTGTACCTAATGAAAAACAAACTCTGTTAAAGCAAGAGAACGCACTTCTAACGCGGTCGTCTACTAAAAATGTTAAAGATTTGCCTAAAGTCTTGACGTGTTGCTAAGGTACCTATTCCAAAGGGTTCCCGGGGGCTCAGAGAGTACCGTCATTTTTTTGTAACCATAAGATCTCGAGATCGAATCTAGCCCGGAGCTATTAATTTTTCGGGATTTTTTTTTAAATTTTTGTTTCTTGGGCGTTTATTTAGTACTAACAAAAAGTATTTTTTTTTAATTATTGGCATTTCATTTTTAACATGTTCTATATATTTAAAAAAAATTCGAATCTTTCTGCCAAAAATATAATAGGTATAAGGAAATATTTAATATTCCAATTCTAAAATCAGACTGACGATAGCCTTAATTGATAGCCTTAATTTCCCTTACCCCCCCCCCCTTGAGAACGTGTGGGAATTAGACCATTCTCACGCCATCTATGACCGAGTTGTAAGAACTACTACAAAATGGTGTGAACAAATATTATCCAATTTTTATCAATCTATATTCCAATTTTCCCACGGGCTCTTGCCAGTTTCTTTTAAGGGGAATGATTTGATGTAATAAATTGGCGTAATTTTCCATAGCTTTTCTCTTAAGGAAAAATCAGATACTATGTACATTTGTCTGTTAATGCTTTACCTGCCAAATTTTGTTCTATGCTTACCAGACTCAATAATTAACTGATTTTACTTAAAAACAGAAAATATGTGGTGAGAAGAAAACAGTGTCTCATATCTGGAAATTTTCCAAATGGTAAGGGATTCCTAGACATTAAAAGACACAGCTAGGATCGCCAAAATTAATATTGAAAAGTCCGTCTCGTAGGGGCTGCGTATACCAGTAAAATTTCTCACGTGCTGGTACGACATATTACAGATCAAATCTTAGCATGTACTCTATTTCTAAGTCCGATGAGAGAATTGGAGGTTTACTGAAGACCGAAAACAAGAAAAAGTGAATAACTCGCTTAATACTTAAGACATCAAAAAATGTATAATTGTTGAGCATCAATAGTTTAACAAGAGTTGCTCTATGGCAATGGATAAATGGAAAGTGGCATTTTTCTGACGACTGAAAATTCAAAAATGCAAATATCTCCAAAAAAAATCAAGATGTGAAAAAAAATAATTATTTTAGAAAATGAAATTTGTATGTTTTTTTCTTATCCGTCAATATTTCAATTTTCTCCGCCTCTGAACATCACCCACTCCCCTCCGTGACCGATTTCAGCTGTTAACGAACTTAATCTCTAGTTTTACTTAAAACGATTATATATGGAGTTTAGTAACGATAAGACACAAATTGCGACCGTTAGAGCTACACATATATAGAGAGGTAACGGACAAATATATATATATATATATATATATATATATATATAATACTAAGGTAGAATTGACGGACATTTAAGGAAAGTTTTCGAAAAACGCGTCATGAGTACGACCTCAATAGCACGATTCAACAAAAATAAAATAAATTAAAATTGTATAATCAAAATCTTAATTAATTAAGAGCTTTAGTTTTACAAGAAACGAAATGTAGGATCGATATCATTTGAAGAAAATTTTCGAAAACCGCAAGTTTTGTTGCAATTACGTACAATAAAGGGATTTTTAGCTTATTTTTGAAAAATGTTATGGGAATACAACTCCATTATATATGGTTGTTTAGTCAATAAATATTATATATTATTCATTATAAAACAAATTTTAAAAACTGAGAAGGGAGCAATTTTAAAAAATATGACATTTAAAAATAATTTGATTGCCCAGTTTTTTAAACTATCATTCAAACCTGTTTTCTTATCCATTGTCATTTTCACAGTAACCGCTTAGAAATATGAAAACATATATTTTTAAGGTGTGATTTTATCTCTTAAATCGTAGTAACACACACACACACCTTAAAGTGATAACCTTCCTTTTAATCAGATTTGAGTAATTATTAAGGTAGTAATAGTTATTTATTATACAAGTGACGAAAGTAGATCATTTTACAACTCGAGTGAAACGTTTACCCACACGAGCGAAGCGAGTAATACATGATCGTGTAATACATGATCAGATCTAACCAGAATATGAACAAAATTAGGATGTTGTGAAGATTATGGTATGTTGTTGGTAGGTTATAAGCATGGTTGTGAAAGGTTATAAGCATAGTTCTAAAACAACTAGTGATGATTGTGAAGTAGTGCAGTTATAAACAAGTGCAGGTTATAAACAAGGAAGGTAATTATTATTATATTTAAATTTTAAAATATATTGATTATTTCCACCAATAATTGATTCACATTTCAATTTATTTTGTTAAAATAAATTCTTACAATGTTAAGAAACATTTAAAAGCATTTAATTTCCAACTTCAAATTATTTTTTAATTTAGACTTATTACTAATTAAGAAGGCAATTCACTTTCTTCACTCTATTGCAAAATGTTTCACTTTCTTCACTCATTTCAGTTTAGTAATGTTACCATTATTCAACGATTACAGAAAAATATTTTTATACCTTTTTTAAATAAGGGCGTCGGATTGTTCTCCGGCTGTTGGTCGTCGATTAAATCCAAATAGTCATGTTTTAGCTCATTCTCCACGGATTGGCATTGTTTCATGGTTGCAGGCTCTTCAGCTACAAATACCAGTCCAATTTTATTTCATTAGAAAGACAAATATGAAACACTATGAAACATAGTTTTAATATTGTCATTGCATGTATCGTTGAAAAGGGGCAACAATAGATTCAAGAAACAGAAGAAAAAAATAATTGTTTTTTTTTTTCACAGCTGAGAATCACAGAAGGGAAAGACCGAAATTTCAGTCTTATTTTCTCGAAAGTTTTTCTGGACTCTTAAATTTTCTATAATAGGACTCAAATTGATATTATTTTTAAAGCCATCAATTGTATCGTTCATAAGCAGACATATTATATGAAAACTCTTGAAGTCAGATTTGCATAAATAAAATATAGAATAAATAATTGGGCAATTTTCTAGTGATAATACACTAGAGATGGAGGCGCCCTTGCACTAACATTTCCAAAATTCACACTACTGTAACCATTACGAGATCCATCAAGCAGGGGCTGTGTAAACTAAGCAGATTTCCCACGCGCTGGTATAAGACACTTGTAATATCATTCTCTATTTCAATGCAAAAATAACAATGAATAAAAGGGTTGTGGGGGGGGGGGGGGTTCAATGAAGGCGGGAAACTAGAAAGTACCAATAACTCGGTATCCGTTAGTTATGAAAAAATGTATAAAACAACAACTATATAGCATCATTACCTTAATAGGATTCTTTAACATTTTGTGATGCGATTCATAATAACGGGGAGACGTTGAATTTTTGAATTTTAAATGGTAATGTCATTACACAACGCATTTTCATGTACCTCACACAGGAAAAGTTCAATGAACACAATATTTGGTATTTAAACTTAGAAGTGGTTCATGATATAACAGCTTATTGATAATATTGCATAAGTAGGAGTGAGGGGTTATATATTTTTATTTACGTCCACATTATGCTACTAGGCTAATTGGGAAGGGTTATCTCTAGGTTACCACCCATTTCTAGCCACGGTGGGCTCAAGGAGTTTATTTAGTGAGTCCGTCTCTAAATAAATGTCTAATACCCCCCCCCACTCTAGGTCTACCACGCGAGATTAGGACCAACGCCCTAACTCGCACGGCTAACCTGAGCCCAGTGAGGGGTTACTGAAGGCTGAAAACAAAATAAAGGCAAATGTCTAGGTTAATATTCATAATAGAGAAAATACTCGAATATCAACACTGATAGGCGAGTAAATTTACAATAACATTGCTTCTATACAACTTCCAACTCAAAACAACGGAGCTGCTTCAAATTTTTGAAACTCTCCCCGTATAAACCCTCCCTCCCCTCTGTCTGATTTTAACAGTTAAAGAACTTGATCTTTAATATTGCATGTTAAACTCATGCTTATATGTCGAGTTTGGTAGCTATATAAGAAACATTGCGACCGCTGGAGCGGTAACACAAACACACACACACACACACACACACACATATATACATACATATATATCTATATATATATAAAATTGTAACCTCTGTCTGTACATTGATTTTTTTCGCGAAATTTCTCGATAACTTTTCGTTTCACATGTCATAGACACCATATCTGCATTTTGTTTCTTTCGTGTATGTTTGTTTGTTTGTTTGTTACCTTTTCACGCATAAACGGCTGAACCGAATTTTATCAAACTTGGTATGTATATTACTACTAACCCAACTTAGACTTTAGGCTATATTAATTTTCTCTGAGGCGAACAGGAGTGGGGGTTATAAGGCAAGCCTGAAATTAAAAATAGCGATATGTCGTTTTCTATTGGTTTTTCGGCAAATATGCACATAACAAACGTTGTTTATTTTGTTATTTAGAGTAACTTTTGTTATATACACTTTTGTCGTATACCGAAGTTTAAAAGCGTTATACACTAAACATTATAGCGGGAGTCAACAATATTATTTGCCAAAAAAGACTCAACCGATCTAAATAAAACTCGGTATGTGTATTAGCAGTGAGGCCTTCATTATAATAAGCCATACCAACATTTCTATGGACGGGCAGGAGTGGGGGTTATAAGGGAAACCTGAAATTAAAAATAGCGATATTTCGTTTCCTATTGGTTTTTCCGCAAATATAAACATAACAAAAGTTGTTTATTTTGTTATTTGGAGTAACTTTTGTTATATACACTTTTGTCGTATACCTAAGTATAAATGAGTTATACGTTAAAAGTTTAGCGGGAGCCAACAATGTTATTGGGCACTAACGGCTGAACCGAACTTAACAAAGCTCGGTATGTCAATTAGCATTAATTCTTCCATAATTGTAAGTTATATTAAAATTTTTAGGTTCGAACGGGAGGGGGGTTATAAGGGAGGCCTGAAATAAAAATTCACCATATTTACATGTATAAAAGACGGGAAATATAAAAATATCGAAGACAGTGAAGCCTTATCGAACAAATATTCTATTATTAGCAAATCCACGGCAACGACGGGTATCAATCCTAAACACTGGGACGGGAAAATGTCAAAATATTGTGCAATGTAAAGCCTGCTAAAAAATACTATCACCATTCAGCCTCAAATGAATTCCCGGGCGAAGCCGGGTATCTGAGCTAGTATATATATATATATATATATATATATATATATATATATATATATATATATATCATTTTCCTCATCCCCTAGGTATGATCGATGGAAATTTGAGGAAATGTTTTGAAAATCGCGTCATGAGTACAACCTCAATATCTGATTTTCCTTAAGGGAAATCTGCTAATGAATTTTTAAATCAATAACAAGTAATCTATATGATCCAATAAAAAATATAAAAACTGAATATTTCTAAGAAAATGAGGAATGCTGAATAGCTATGCGAAGGCCGAGATGTCAGATGAAATATAAGATGAATAAATGAATAATTTAATTATATGTTTATTAAATTTTTTAGTTAAATTTACAATGAAATATATAATATTTTATTCATTGTATATCTTATAATATTTATGTCAATACATATAAATTTCTTATACAAAATTAATTTGTTTGTTTGAAAAGAGACTTTCATATAATTTCTATACGTAAAATGAATTATGCTTACATTTTTGGGGCTAACCCCCCCCCCCCGCACCAATCAAAACGGACAGTCTGTGTCTATGATGAGTATTACGATTTTGTAGTAGTTATTTTACGGTTGCTCCGTATAAGATATTGTTGCGAAAACTACGTAAATGAAAAACTTAAACAGAGTTAATCACAATTTATGTAGTGCCACCATACATACCTACCAGATGAAAGGATCCGACCGATGGAAGGACCTTTGGCGTCGGAAGTGTCTCGACTATTCCCGTCTGGGATCTAGCCCATTCTCGGCCCTTTCTCTTTGATCTTCAGTTCGCTTCAATAACAGTCCGTGCAGTGCAGCTTTAGTGAACGGTGTATTTTAGTTGTAGTGCGGTAAAGTGTTTTATGTGAAGAACAGTTCAGTGCCGTGTGTCAGTGATCGCTAGTTATTGTACTTTACAATAAGAAGTGAAGCTATCAGTGCATACTGTGAATAATAGTTAACAATAATTTACCAAGTGTGTTGTGCATTGTCAAATAAATTGTACAGTGATAAAAACTCTAAAGCTTGCTGTTCAATTTTGCAATCCAAAAGAAATCTAACGAATAACGTTTATTATTTTTGTTTAAAGATTCCTTAGGATCTGCTATAATAGGCTCCAATTATTAGATCAGAGTCCCACAAATATTATCAGATTTAATTGGGCATCTCAAATTAAAAACCTACTAAACTCTTTAAATTTCATTGACATCTGGCTTACTCAAGACAAAACTTAATTAAATTACACATTAGCTCAATAGTAGAAGCATACCAAAGTAAAATTACTTTCTATAAGCTTTGAAAAACTCCAAATTTCAAATTATGGTCCGTTACAAAAGGCAATTTCTACCGGTACTACTACCGGTTCACCTCAGGAATTTCTAACAATAGGTTTGCCATTCCAAATTATAAAAACCATTGCACACCTAAGAACGTCCAGCAACTATTGTATAAAGTTTTCAATGAAAAATGTATTCTATAATATTAATCCAAAAGAAATTTGCATATTGTGTAACTTAAATATGAATGAGGACATTTATCATATAATGCTTCATTGCCCTGTTAACTCCCCTTTCAGAGAACAGTATTTACCATTCATCAAACAGCCAGCAGATAATTCACAACTTCATAATATTCTAAATAATGCAACTAGAGAAGTATATATTAACATTTTTAAATATTTAAGAAATAGTTTCAAACTTCGCGAATCTTGTCTGAGTTAACATTATTAAATTTCTCTTCTTCTCTTAATTGTTTTTTTTTTGTTTATTTAGTACTGTTATACCTATCTATTAGTAAATTTTTATCAGTTATACTCAATTCTAGTTTGTAAACATATGTTTATATATAAGCTACTAACATAGAAAAACTAACCTCATTATATAAGGCCAGCTCCTTTCTATAAGGAAAATCCTTGTAAGCAATAAATAAAAAAATAAAAAATAAAAAAAATAATGTAAATAAAAGTCAATGCCAGATATTAAGAAGTCTGAAGAGAATAAGAAATTGAGTTGAAGTATTTACCATTCATTTGGCCTGCTAACTCCTGCTGCTTCTGATGCATGGCTTTAATAGTCTTCATGTAGTTCGGTGAGGGCTTTACTTTATCAGGTCGAAATGGATCATTCATAGGACGTTCGTCGACTAAAAATAAAAGAAGAAAAATATAATAGCAATAATAATAAAAACTTTATTCATAAAGACTTAAATTGGCATACACACATTTAATTTGGCAGAAAAATATGAATATATCTCTATTTTTAGGTTACGTCGCTGGGAAATATTTTAATTGTGAGGAGTTCGTCTATGCTCCAGCGGTTTGATTTTTAACTGATTTTCAAATTTTCAATGGAAATGTGTCCATCTTCGTCAGGAAGTGTGTTTAATTTGCTTAACTACCTCGATCAAATCATCTATTTTTATTTTGGCTTTCCAAGTTTCGGAGTATAACACCGTTCACGCCGATTATTGTATTTTTTTATATCGTTTGTTTCAAGAGCTTAAGGGAAATATGTTAAAAACTGCTTAAAAAAAGAAATAGAAATTTACCCATAAAAACTGGAAATCTGTCAAAAATCCAATTATTTAAAAAGTAGCGACCTTTCAGAAATTTTCAAAAACCCTGAAATGTTTTATGACGGGTTTCTTTATCGCACCCTGGCGCCACCATATTGGGCAAAATGTGTTAAAACCATCAAAAGTAAGAAAGTTTATCCAATTAATTTAATCTATGCCACCAGATAGCTACGATTCCCATTTCACTTTTTCGTTCGTTTTCTTTATTCTTCAAATTTTTACAATTTTCAATTTCCACTAATTGAAATGAAATGAATTTTCTCTCAAAAATGAAAGTTGAAAAAAGTGAAATGCCAACTACTTCCAAATATTCGATAACAGAATTGTTTGGAAATATAATAAAACTACTGAACGAAAGATTTGGATTATGGTTATTAACAGAAAATTGAAATAATAATGATCTTGACAAATATTAGAGACATTAATTATGTAGAAGGAGTAAAATTAAAAGAATTTAAACCAGTTACCGAACAATTTTTCGATAGTATAATGGTTGTATTGTTATATATTAGTGTCCAATTTTTCCTACTATAGCTAATTGGGACGAGTTAACTCCCTTTTAGCAGATTTCCCTTGGGAAATCAGCTATTGAGGCGACCCACAGTGGTGCCAAGCCGGCAAAAACCTATTTCAGCAAAAGTTGAAATTTGGTTTTGAGAATTTGATTTCTTTATAGTTAGTGGTTGTACCTTTGTGTTTGGGTGGCTTTTTTAATTAATATAATTCCAATTGCCAAGAGAATAACATTTAAATCGACATTCATGTATTTCACAAAATAATCTAACTTCTAAGCCAAGTTTAGAAGATAAACTCTGACCCTTAAGACTGTCTATTGACAAATTTCATTCTGGCAACGTTAATACTGTATGTTTCAAGTTTTTTGTTGATATCTAATTTGTTTTTAATCCGTTACGTATAAGCCCTTAAAACGAGTTCTAACAAAATAGAGATAAATTCCTAAATTTCTTTCTTCGTATAAGGTTTCAAAAAAAGTTCCACAAAGCTCCAAGCTCTAACTTATATTTTCTTCAAGATTAAGCCTATGAGTAAATATTTTATAAATATCTCATCCACCTTCGTCCATTTTTGTGAGAAATTGAGGTTTAAAGAAAATTTACCAACAATAAATACCGGGCGTTATGCGCTCTGTTTATTCAGGATGTTTACTAAATGGAATTATAGGATCGAGGATTTATTTATTACTCGTATTTTACTTTTTCAGTTCATGTTTCAAAGTGCTTGGGCGAACTTATAGAGTAATTATTAATGTGTTTAAAATATTTTAAAATGTCGGATTTTACAGTTTTTATGTCGTTGATGTCATCCTGATGTTTTCATTTTGATAGTGAATAGATGCCTATTCTTTTTCAATATTTTTATTTCGTAAAAGATTTTTATTCGTTCATTTTTTGTTGCATATATTTTATAACTCTTTGGGCAGGATATGCTACTATGCAAATTGATTTGAATATGTATTATATATCTCTTTTATTATGTTTATTCAAATTTAAATAAAATAATTTATTGATTTATTTATTTAATGAATTATGAATTTCAATAAATAAAATAATTGAATAAGGAAATGTAAATAAAATGTTCATATTGAAGGAAGAATGTTTTTATTTTTTCATTCGAAATACATTTTTGTGTACATTTTATTGGATTGATTATAATTAATCAATTTCGTTATAATTTTAGCGATATCTGAAAATGTTTACATTATAACGTATTCATGTTTAGTTCTTTGTTTAATTCTATTACAAAACAACATTTTCAACAACGTCAACATATATTAAAAATTTTTAAAGTAGTTTCAAAGTTAATAGGTCGAAAATCGCGTAATGGGCCACTGTGCGACCCACGACGCGATTTTCGATTTTTTTCTCTATCTTTAATATTAACGGAGATATTTGTATATTTTAGTTTTCTAAAACTCAGTACCACCACCCCCCCCCTCCTACTCATGTCATATTAGTAATAACCTGGCATATAATAAACCATATTATTCGAAGCTTAAATACCAAATTTTGTTTTCAGAAGACCTTTATTATGCGAGATACATGGAAATATGTTCTGGTGACCCCCCCCCCTCCATTTAAATTTCATGGACTACTAAAATTTGATTGATTGAGATAAAAATTATTCTGATTCATTATAAATAGTACATAGTTTTCAATAAAATTTATACCTTATAATCTGATATATTTCAGCAATTGTTTTTCTTTCCTGTGTGATGTAGGCAGACCTGTTTGTTTACATTTCAGATGCTTCCCGTAAGGTGGTTTCTTATTATCGTTAGAATTTATTCACTTAATATTCACGGTAGCGTTTCATTACCAGTATGAAGATTTATCTATTGTTAAACTTCACGAGGGAAATCTGCTTAGTTTACGCAGCCCCTGAGTGACGGACTTTTCTAGCCAGGGTCATCACTAACTAACTTCCCATTGCCCAGGTGGGAATCGAACTCGCCACTCCAGGTTTACCGTGCGAGATAAGAGCACACGTTTTAACTCACATAGCTGACCTGAGCCCCTTATAATGTTTTAAAAAATTTATAGATTTTGAGTGAGATTTAAATAATGGACAATTGTTAGTTTAAACGAAAGCTTGTGGATATTTTAATAGTTTTCTAAGGTCGATATTTTCTAATTTTTAAAAGATCTGGACACAGAGTTAAAACTAAGCTTCCAAATTTATTAAATACAGATTCTAAAATAATATCATTAATGGGGTTTAAAAAATGCAATCCAAGAAATGGAAAATATAAATAACAAGCATAAAAATCCTATAGTTATTCCTTATAAAATATTATATTCCAAGAAGAAGAAGATATAAAAATTAGTACTCAACATGTTTTATTTCCTAAACAAATTAAATTCAACATGCAAAATAATATTGTATAAAAATTAAAATAGTTCACCTTCTACATGAAATCCACCAGTCAGCAAATGACGGAACAACAGATCACTGGAAATCTGATTGCTGTTTTGCTCAGTAGTAACTAAACAGAAAATTCAACTTGTTTAGGATATAGCAGAAATTCATTTATATGAGCTCTACTCCTATTTAAAAATATTAAACAATCAATTAGGCACTGACTCGAAAATAATAAGGTCTAAGGGCTATTACAAATTATGGAAAAGGAAAAATTAAAATGAAATAAATTGAACAATAGGCATTATGTTTGGAGAAGCACTAATAGAGTGGACAGAAGTACGAAAGTTCGTCAAGCAAGACCTGTGTAATTAGAGGATTTTCTAATGGTGGTTAAACTTTAGGGACAAATTTTAGTTCCATCATTCGAATTATATTAATGTCTAGGATCGAAAATCATGCTGAAATAAAACATAACTGTCTTGTGATTATTAGCAGATTTCCCTTAAGGGAAATCAGCTATTGAGGTCGTACTCATGACGCGAGTTTCGAAAAATTTCTTCAAATGTCCATCGATCCTACCCAGGAGATGACGAAAATGAGGTCCGTTCAAAATTATATATATATTTGTCTGTTAACGCTCTAGCGGTCGCAATTTTCGTTTGATCGTTACCAAACTCTATATTTAAACGTTTTATGCAAAAATAAAGATCAAGTTCGTTAATGGCTGAAATCGGATCAGTGGGAGGGGGGGGGGGGGTTTAGAGGGGAGGATTTTCGAAATACCTCCGTTACTATACGTCGGATCGAAAAACTATATAGAACCAATCTTATTACAAATTTAATTTACTATAAATAATGTTATATACATTTATTCTGTATCTTGAATATTAACCGAGATATTTGCATTTTTCTGTTTTCAGCTTCTGAGATGAGATCGGCTAACTTCGGGTCAAGTCGTGAGTTTCCGTCAAGAGCTAGTTCGGGCCGTTCCCGTAATTGTTTGACTCTCTATTCTGAAATTTCTCTATTCTAAAACTTCACGTGGGAAATCTGCTTAGTTTACGCAGCCCCTGCGTGACGGACTTCAGTCATTGTAAAGACAGCTAGCTACCAGATTGTTAAATAAAACCAGATTACACTGTAATTATTGTGACTGTTATACAGTCAGTCAGGTACAACATTGCCCTACAGTACCTAGTCCAAATAGTAAAAGTCCGTCACACAGGAGCTGCCTTTACTAAGCAGATTTCCCACGTACGTTACTTATTTGCATATATCTTAGAACGTAAAAGTTCAATGAGAACAATATTTAGTATTTAGGCTTTTAATAATGTACTTCATAGTATAACAGTTAATTGTTAATATGACATGAGTTGGAGTAGGGGGTTTACTGATGGGCGAAAATTAAAAAAAAGGCAAATATTTCGGTTCATAATCAAGATAGTGAAAAAATGATCATAACAACATTTATAGAAAATTACATTCGTAATAAGATTGGTTTTATCCAATTTTCGATCCGACGGACAATAACGGAGATATGAAGAATTTTTGAAATTCCCTCCCCGCTAAACCCCGCCTCTCACTCGGTGGATTTCATCCGTTAACGAACTTGATCTTTAATTTTACATAAAAATTTTAAATATCGAGTTGGGTAGCGATCAAACAATAATTGCGACCGCTAGAGTATTAACAGGCAACTATCTATCTATATATCTCTATATATGTATATATATATATATATATATATATATATATATATATATATATATATACACACACACACACACACAGTTAAGAACAGACTTCATTTTCGACAACTCATGGGTAGGATCGATGGACGAAAATCACGTCATGAGTACGACCGCAATAGCTGATTTCCCTTGAGGGAAACCTGCGAAAAAGTACTTATTGAGTAGGATATTTGATGAAAAAAATTTAAAAAGAAAGAGGTAGACCCAAATGATGAAATAATAACAGCCTCAAAAAAATTACTAAAAGCTATAAGGTAGGTTGGGAACCAAAAAGTAAAATTAAAAAGTTTTCTTTTTTTTTTATAGATTATTAATAAAACTGGAGTGCCACAAGGATCTGAACTAGGTTCACTACTATTCTCAGCCTACATTAATGACATAACCATTGTTCTATAATGGACACGAACAGCAACTTCAGATGTCACATGATCTCCTCATTTGGCGATATTTCCTAAACTGAAGATGACCTGGGATAACTGCTAACTGAGCTGATAACTAAGTGAGTTAACGAATTTCGATCATGATGTATCTGGGATAAAGATGGTGCAGAATACGGTTTTCCGTTCCTAGTGGAATGGTGCGAAGACTAATCCCCATAATACCATC